>JARJLF010000066.1:0-531877 GCA_029378395.1 Mycena leptocephala | reverse complement strand
TGTGAATTCAGACCGCTGGCGTGAACTCATCGTGCAGACCGCCATTGAGGAGACAAACTGCGCGCCCGGATGGGCTATAGGTGGATGGGCCGGCACCGCACCCCTCCTCCGCACCGTTGCTTCGTTCTCAAACGATCTGACCGGCACGACGTTCGTGTCCTCCTCCGTGCCGGGAGTCATGTGCGAGATGGTGCCGAGCGCGATGGGGGTCATGTCAGTGTTCTAAGTGTTCCCAAATACAAATGTGCTAAGGATGGTATAGATTCGGCATAGCTCCTTGGAACGCGCCGTTTGGGCTGTCGATCCGCGCAATCGCAGTTCCGATCATGTGCGGGAACACCGTCGTCCTCAAGTCGTCCGAATACAGCCCGCGGACACAGGCGCTCGCGGTGCAGCTCTTCCACGAGGCGGGGTTCCCGAACGGCGTTGTGAATTACATCTCCATGTCTCGTGAGAGCTCGCCGGCGCTCACGGCGCAGATTATCGGGCATCCGCTTGTGCGCAAAATAAACGTGGGTCTTTCGGCTTGTTTCTTTCTTCCACGGGATTTCTAATTTTGGTTTGACGCCACAGTTCACTGGGAGCGACCGTGTGGGTCGCATAATCGCCACGGAGGCGGCTAAGCACCTGAAGCCCACCGTCCTTGAGCTGGGCGGAAAGGCACCGGCGGTGGTAGATATATGTCTTCTCATATTACATTATTTATTCAGCGGACGAATTACTAGGTCCTCAACGATGCAAGCATCCCCGACGCAGCGAACGCAATCGTATGGGGTGCGATGCTGCACTCGGGGCAGATCTGCATGTCGACAGAGCGCGTCATCGTGCAGCGCGGCGCCGCCGAGCCACTCATCGCACAGATCAAGTCCCTCTGCGCGTCCCTCACCGCCAGCGACTTCCAGGGAGATTCCAAAAATGCCAAGCTCGGGCCGTTGTTCACGGAGGGCTCGGCGGAGAACGTGGTCGCTATGATTTCCGAGGCAAAGGCGGCCGGCGCGGAGGTGCTCCTCGGGGATCTGACCCGCCAGAGCGCGTCGTATGCCCGCATTTAATCAAGGGCGTGAAGCCTGGGATGCGTCTCTGGGAGCGGGAGTCGTTTGGGCCAGGTAGGCTGCTTCCTCTTGAAACTTGAGTGGACGCGTTTTTGAGACTTTGATAGTGATTGCGTTTGCGGTGGTGGACACGCCGGAGGAGGCGGTCGAGCTCGCGAACGCCTCGGAGTACAGTCTCAGTGCATCGCTGTGGACGTGCGATATGTATCTGGCGCAGCGCATTGCACCGCTCATCCGCGCAGGTATTCCTTTCCCTCCATCCTCTTTCGAATTTCTTTGTGTGAGCTGACTTGGTTTGCAGGCTACACCAACATCAACGGGCCTACATTCCACACCGAGAATCTCGTGAGCGCGGTGGGGCTTGGGTGCGTCTCTCTCATTTCCTTCGGTCGCTTGCGCTTGCTGATCCCTTTACTTAGTGGATCTTCCGGCTACGGACATTTCGGCATCGACGACTTCACGGACAAACGGGTTATCGCCACGCATCCGCTTGGACGCCAGTTCGGACCGTTCCTGCAACAACCAAAATAAATATGTTCTTAGTGAAAACGTGTATCACCTCTGTATATCTCCTGCTTCCCCAGATAAATCGATGATCTTCGCAGATTTTGTGAACATGATGCGGGCGGTTGCGGTCGTACTCCAGATCTTTCCTCCCGCTTCTCAACTTTCTAAAATTTGGCCGTTCTGTCATAATCCGCAGCGTTAAACGTGCCCTCTTTCCAGGACCCCACCAGCATTTCCCAACATCCATATACTTTTGTGCTGCGTGTGGTGGACGGCGAGTTGAGAGCTTGCTTACTTGCTTGAGCGCTTCCTAGCTCGTGTCATGAGCGTTCTCTGGGTTCTACTTTCCACTGTCGTCTCTCGTGTTAGTGGAGGCCGCCGATTGGGATTGTCGTTGCGCTCTAGCCACGCCGGTGTTCCAAAGTAGCGCGTCGCTACTTTATGTACTTATCGGGGTGCTCGCTCTTTTTGCGATTTATTAGGTTGATAGGATAGGATATGCTTGGTAGAAATATAGTGTTTACAAATATAGTAGATACAGATAATATGTTGTAAAAATACAGGTGTTTACAGGGATAGTATGTAGATACAAGGTTTTCTAATCGTGATGTGGGAGTCTATGTGTACAATTTAAAATATAATTTCTCGCCCTTGCCTTTAACATCCACCACCGCCTTCTTAGGTCCACTGGCCATCCTCCCTACCCCACCCGACCCTGACGGCCCTGCGACGTTGAGGGTAATCTGTCCAAGGGGCGATCTCGCGGCCCGCTTCGTCCTGACCGCACCGGTATCTTCCCGGCCGCCTTGACCGACCCGGACGCGCCCTTCTTGAGGCTGAAGGAAGCCTGCATCATGGGCATCCTCGGCTTCGTCTTTCCAACGCCGGCCGCTCTCCCTGCTGCGCTTGCTGGCCCTCGGACGGGGGACTTCAGAGAGGCGACGACACGAGCCTTCGCCCAGAGTGCGCGAGCGTGAGGCGCCGCTTCACCCAACCACGCACAAGCCGCCGCTCTGCGAGAAGAGGTAAGGGCTTCCCGTGGACACGGACCTCCTCCGCTACCTTGGCGCGTAGTTGCTCCTCTGCGGGCTGGAGTTCCGCTAGCGACATGTAGGACGTCGCCACCGTAAGCGTAGTGGCAGGCGACGAGGGAGCTACGTCGTGCGATTCGTGGCGGGAGGTGGAAGGCCCTGCGTTTGAACGGTCGGCGAGGGGGGCGGCGGTGGAAAGCGAGCCGGCACTGGACGACGAAGACGCCGAGCCGTTGGCGGGTGGGACGACGGTGCCGCCCTCGTGCGGAGAAGCGGAAAGTTTGGTGCTGTCGGTGTCTTGAGGCGCATCAGCAGCAGCTGGTCTTGATGTGGCTGTGGATCAGCCTCCGCATCGTCGTTGCCAAGGCGAGAGTGGAAGCCTGTGGGGAAAAGGCCGAGGAAAGTGGAAGCGCTATAAGGAATACCACATTGTCGGCGGGGTCCATGGCGTGGGGAAGGGTTACGGGGCCTTCTGCGAAGAGATGCAGAACATTGGCTGATCTTGCAGGTCGACCAAAACACGGTGGTCGCACCGCGGTTCCCCACCATCGGTATATGAAGATGAAAGCGACCAAGGCAGCACCCCCATTAGCATATCACACCCGTGGCTCCATGCCGCGTCGATAGTGGATCGACTTTCTACCGGCGGGTAACTGATTGGCTGAGGAGCTAGTGGTGGATAATACTCTGTTTCGGGGCTGGGATAGGGCTCGAGGGGCTCGAGACCGCTGGTAACATTGGGCCCGAGCCAGGCGGGGCATACGAGGGGAAGGATGCGGGTGTTGAGGGGTGTGAAGGGGTGCGTGGGAGGGGGTGACGGTAGTGTCGGGACAAGACCCTTGGACTCATCTAATGGTGAGGTTAGTTTGTAAACGAAAGACAAGTATCTTAAAATCAACCCACAGGAAGGTCTCGACGCTAGACAGCGGATGGCGGAAACGGCCTCATCGCTGATACTCGCGATAAGTCGCCCGGTGGCATAAATATTGGTGTCGATTTGGCGATAACGCCAGTCTACCGCCAAAGCTCTAAATTCAGGGTCTAACGAGACGCCAAGGAGCAAGAAAGTAATGGCAGTAAGAGTGTTGCTTAGAAGAAGATGGAGAAGCATATCTGAGAGACAAATGAGCGATATATACAAGAATTGAACTGGGCGGGAACGTACTTGAACTGCTAATTGCGGGGGAGATGATGGAGGAAAGAAAGGGTAGCACGATCATGTGATCCCACGACGCGTTTGTTTATTTGCTGGTTTGTTTAGTTGTCTAGATGTTTGGCAATCGAGTGGCTGACACAACAATTCACTCTTGATTCTGTACCACGACATGCTCCAAATCCCCACCTCCGCTCTCAGCCTCTTCTCCTTCTCGTCCAAGGGCCTCGTTGGTCTCTTCGGTGGTTTCTTCATCGGCGCTCAAGTTACGCTGAATATGATCGTCCTTTCTGGCCTGTCCGTTCCCAAGACCAGTCTTTATGCGACTCGAACCACCGAAATCATCCTATGCCCACCAAATGTGTCCCTTCAAACGGCACTATTAATTTCCCATACGTTGCCGCAATGGGCTACGCTATTGTCATTTTTGCCAGTCTCTTCTCTATCCTTCGTGCAAAAGGCTTCCAAGCTCTACCCGATGGAGGTCCTCCCAGCCCCGATGATCCATCCCTCATGACTCGTCGGTATCCAACCGCGCTATTCCACCTGCATGCAATCATATCGGCACAGGTACCCAGCCACCATCGCCTCGCCCGACCCAGGTTCAAGTTCAAGCTCAGCCAACGCCCCACGACGGAATCCGTGGATGTGGGTCTTGCTGATTCTCATTTTGCTCGCGCTCGTCGTCGTACTCGGGGGTTACTTCATCCACTTCGCCTACCCTGATTCGCCACAGCAGCTTCGGTATCCAGGATCGTAGCCTTTGCCAGACAGATTTTATCGGCGATCGAGAGGTTTTTCCGCGACCAGTGGATTGCAGCTGGGTCGTGGATTTCGGGTGTCAAGATCTACATCTCCCAGAATGGCCGGCAATTATCCAAGATCCTCCTTCTTGCCCTTGCAAGTCATTTCGTCTGTCTCCTCGTCTCACCGGCCTCCGCCGTTTCCGTGCTTGTGCTATGGGATTTCCATTCCACTACCGCACGTCCTATATCCTATCCTCGATCATTTGGGACTGCACAATATCTATCGCTGTGATCGCCTCCTCAGGCAGCTCAACTGGATCCTTTGGATGATATACTACTTGGCTGGTACGACAGAGCTTTGCCATCCGTTCGGGAGATCAATGAGATTATTCTTCACTTCTCCTCCTACTTGTCGTCTCTGGCTGCATCCCACTTTGTTGAGCTTTCGGTCAGTCGCTCTCCGACTAGTATCTGCATACCCTTCAACTCACCTGCATTGGTTTCAGACGATTTTCGGTGTCATCGTCATCCATACTTCCGCAATGTGCATCCAGATCATATCCCTCACCGTCTTCGGCTTCCCTTCCACAGCCTGGGCTCTACTCGAGGAGTTATTAGAAGCGGAACCGTTCGGCATCTTGATGTTTTATGCGTGCATGACAGCGTACTTGTGCCTCGCGCTCCCAGTGGCACCGCTAGTGCATTCATATCGCAACCTAGATTCGGACAGGAAGCAACTCTTGTGGCGGTCGTTCTCCTGCCAGCAGTCGAGGGACAGAGTGCGGGCTGCTTTCTGGCGTTTGGTCAAGCACCATCGGTCCTGGAAATCCATCCAAATCCACGACTTTCACGAGCTCACTTCCGGATTACCGAGCACGGCGGTGATGCTCAAGGCCTCTTTGGAGACATGGTGCACCCTGCCCTTGATCCAGCAATTCGTAAGTCGTCGTATTTTCCCTTGATGTTCCCTGCTGATGGTCCCTTTGCAGCTTATTGTAGCGCCCGCAGTTATATTTTACGGCTACGTCTACATCGTAATTCGCTTGTGTGTTCTCAGACTTGCAAGCTCATCCCCTCCACAGGTCCCCATGACGCGCCGCCTTCAGCTTCCGGTCTGCATCCGAACTGGCGTGGCCAATAGTACGGCCCTCTACCTGTGCTCTCTCCTCGTTCTCATCTATTTGTTCTGCAGATACCCTCCCTCTTCTTTCACCTGACGGACTCGGTTGAGAATCGACTCGCGGCGCGACGGACGACGACATGACGGCCAGAAGAAGCGGGCGACGCACGCCGACAGCAGACACCACCATAATCGACCGAGGACGCGTGAAATCATGAAGACCGTTGGGGACGCCTAACCCTCTTCAAGGACCCGCACGCTAGAGGGGCAACACCCGCAAGACCATGAAGATCGTAGGGGACGCCCAGCCCTCTTCACGGACAAGCGCAAAGCGGCCGGTGCGGCCATGAAGACCGTCGGGGACGCCTAACTCTCTTCAAGATCGCCACCAGCCAGCCCTCTCACCTCCGCCAGATACTATTGAGTGTCTTCCTGCCGACGCGTACGTCCGATCTTCCTTCTTTCTTCGTACTTGTTTCTGACGCTTCGTTATGTATGCAGTGTTGATCTCGCTTGGGCCGTCGAACTCGCCATGTCCCCGCCCGCTTTCCGACCGCCGAGTCGCAGGTTATACCCGCAGCTCCACACCTTGTGTTTGCTTGCACCGAACCGAACCTTTTTCATACCCGCAGCGCCACGCCTTGTGTTTGCTTGCACCGAACCGATTCTTGTATACCTCTTTTGTATGATCTGTCTACTTTGATTCTGGATACCATGTTGTGGTTGTACATTATGAATATAACTCCAGATCTCTCCTCCCGTCATGCTCAATTTTCTGAAACTTTGCCGTTCTGTCACATTGGCGTGCAAGCGGCTCGGCGGTCTAAGCGCACTCTCCGATCCAAATTAGGCAATTCCGGCTTGTAAACCCGAAACCGCTTCATTTTTGCGTCTGGGGCAGCTGGGGCATCCCACCTTGTTACTACGGTGATCTAGAATGTCATACGGTCTAACTATGTCCATTGTTCCTCTTACCAACCGGATATTGATGCCTCAATTTTGGCCTGTTTTGAGTGATTGCGCCTGGTCTCATCAGACTGCGGCCCCACAAGGCGGGGAAGGCCTCATGGCCGTACCATGTAAATAAATATAAACAATTCATCTATCTAGTCTGTGCGTAAATTTGTGGATTGTAGCGCTGTTTGAGCGCCAGTATCCGAAATTTGCTTAGTTCTTTATACACAACTATTGTATTGAGTGGAGGATAAGTAGATATTATGCGTAGTTAATTATTGTGAATTTATGCCACGTTCTCGTCATCATCAACATCTGGGGCCACCCTGACAAAAGCCAGGATGACAAAAGCAAAAATCGCGTTGCCCGTGGCTACGAAAAAAATCGTCCTAGGATGTGTGGCGACCGTCGCCGCATATATAAGTCCATACATAGGCGGGCCTAGCATAGTAGCACTGCAAAGCGCATACATCAATACATCTGAGAAGCATGTGCCAAAGGAGAATCAAACGAGCTCACGAAATAGCCTGCACGACGCTAAGCGCACCGAATAGTTTGCCTGATTCTACTGGTTTATTTTTGCCAATTCTTCGGGTATACAGCTCGAGCGCCACACTGTTTATGGCGGGAATGAGCCCACCTCCCAACGATCCGAGAGAAATGAACAATATGAAAATGATTCCCGTTGGGGCGAAAGGTAGCAAAGCATACATAGCGATGTCCATCAAGATGGAGAATCGTGCGAGGCTGAGGTCAAACACCGCGGGTTTTGGTGGAGTAGGATGAATAGATCTATTAGTATCGGAGAGTAATGGTTCGTGTTCAGAAGACGAATGGGAGCTTGGGGGATTGGTGTGTCTATTTTTCACAAACTTGATGACGGCTGTAAGCTGTGTAAGACAAACAATAAAATTCAGACATGGAGTTCTGACCAGGAAGAATCAGGATAAGAAACACCCCGCGAGCAATACCAATGCTGCTTATGCAATAGCCGAGCTGAAGCGAATGTCAAAACGAAGAATACACCTTCTGAGTGTGAAACTAACGTATTCCGCGTCCCATCGGAAGGTGAGGAGGGCATAAAAAAATATATTCGTCAGGGACGACTGTGAGTTGCCATTAATGAATATTGATAGGCGCGACAGGAATGGACCGACCGCGGCCAAGTACATCGCTGCGTATGCCAGTACAAGCAACGTGAGATTCCAGTCCCTTTTCCCGACCTTCGGCGAGGTAGGGTTTGAAATCTTCTCTGGCAATAAAAGGGACAGAGGCTTCAAAAAGAAGAATAGGCGTTGAGAGGACCACCACAGCGTTGGTTCTTCGGTGGTGGAAGGATTGTCACGGTATCGGATAGAAGCTCTCTTCATCTTCACCGCGGTGAGGGACTCGGGGAGGAAAAACCAAATTACAGAGGCATAGATTAATCTGAGTGCCGCTGCGAGGTAAAACACCGAGAGAAGATTATGATGGGTCGTTCTATAAAGGTGAGAGCTTAACAACTGAGTGTCAAGTATTGCAAAGTATGCCCACCGGAGGACAAAACTGCCCAATATCGGGCCAATACCGATACCAGCCAGCATCGAGCCTACAACAAATGAGAAAATACGAGATCTTGGAGACACGATTAGAAACCATGGAAGGGATTTTCAGACAATCTCAACCTTTGTTCCGGAGTTGAGACGTCTGACGAATACGCCATGATGGCAGCAAGCTCACTCGCAGTGCCTAGAAGTAGAAATTTTAAAACTTGTGTTTTGTACCAATCGGATCCTGATTTCACTCACTACCGATAGCTCCCGAAATTATGGCTTCAACAATAACAAAATAGTATCCGCCTGGGAGCAAGTCAACGTAGGTGGCAACAAGTATGATGATTAAGGGGGATAGAACTTGTCCAAGGGCAACGATGCCCATGACCCGACTGCGGCCATGCCGGTCTGAGAACGATCCCCACCATCCGACAGTCACAAAGGTCAAGATTCCCGCTACAGTAGTTATGACTAGACGTATTTCAGTAAAGTATGAACTACGTAGTTGAAAACAAATACCAGTGGTTAATTTGGCGACGGCGGCCTGGACCACAGGATCGGAAGAGCAAGGAGTGAAAGCAGGGGTCATTTCCGCAGAATCAGGATTATCGACGATAATGTTGACAGACGAAAGGGAATTCGGAAGAATTTTTGGCGACATAGAACGGGAATCGATGCTTGTGAGCTGAAATTCAGGCCGATGAACACGGCAGGCCAGATCGGTGAACAGCTCGACTTGAGCACCGACTGTCGATGACAGAATAATATAACTTAAAGGTGTCAGCACCATCAGCCTTGGTCATAATTAGACGGTTATAAAGACAGTGAAGGATGTTACATACCACCAGGGTGCTGGTCTTTTCCACAGGGGCATTTTCTCCCTCGCTTTACGTGCCTCTTCGTCCTCCGTGACCGGATCTTCAGGCTGAACAGTAGGGGCTACAGCTTCTGAGGTTGAATCGTCTACCGGAAGCAAGTTGGCATTATGCTGTGAAGCGGCCACAGCGCGATGCTGCGAGGACTGTGAGAAAACCATCAGGATGCAGTTAGTGAAACGACGCCATCGTCTACTCTTATACAGTACTCGGAGTCGATAACATGCCGGTGCTACCACGCGGTGCGGCGAGCCCAGAGTAAGTATCAGATGTTGACATAAACCAGCGATGGAAAAGGAATTGTCGGTCTTGAAGGAATACATATAACGTTGTCTCTGATTTAGAACATACTTACTCATAAGTGTAGCTTCAACCAGGCCTCCCGCGAAATGGACAACTTTGATTTCTGTGGGCATTAAGAGCTCGAGTACTATTTGGGCCGGCGTAATCGATATCGAGTTAATGTTTACTGCGGGATGATCACCGCAGCAGTAACGACATTTGAACGACATGACCAGTCTGTGACGTTCACAGAAACCTGTTTTAAGGAGAAAATTACCAGGGTCTAGCCTGGGTCAGGACTGGAGGCACGGTTGACCAACGTTAACGGGAGTTCATTATTCAATCGGATCGTAGTCAGAGTTTGAAGAGGGGTTGAGGCAGTGTGCGATTGTTTGGCGTATGATGAGATCATTCCGCTTTGATCACCTACAAACTCGAAAAGACTACGTCCTTCAAACCAAGGCCACTTCGTTGCCCGTGTCCACGAATTTAAGACTTCAATTTCATTCTGATATCATCAGTCCTTTTGATGCTGCACGAATATCTGTCTACCCTTTATTGGCTTTAGTACTTGACTGAATTTTTACGACTCTATCTTTTTTCGAAATTAACGGTCCGCAGACGCCGCAAGAAAATTTGAAACCTCGGGTAGCCTTCTCTGCTCTGGCTTAGATTCTGGGACTCAGCGATTTTGGCTTGGCGAACAGTCTTGTGAAAACAGGAACGACGATTCGTGAAACGAAGAGATTCAAATGAAGGGCTTGGGAGATGGTCCTTATTTTTAAAGGTACGGTAGATGATTATGTTCACCATAATACTCGATCCACCCTGCTATTCAGCGACGGAAACCCCAGTGATAACCCCGTCGCACCGTTCTCGAACCGTCTGGCCAGCGAGGCGTTCGTGTCTCCGCCAAGGGTGCTGCGCGAGATGGCGCCAAGCGCGTCGATGAGCGTTTTGCTTGTGTTACGAGTCCCTTCCTGAATGCTTGAATTCGTTGACTACCCGAGCTGCCGTAGAACGCGCCATTCGCGCTGTTGAGCAATCACGGTGTTGTCGGAATATGCCCGGGTACAGCGAGCAGCGCCAACGGCGTTAAAAGAACGCATCTCCATGTCCCGCAAAAGTGCGGCGCTCACGGTGCAGATCGCCAACTCGTGTGCAAGACGACCTTGGGTCTTTATACTTTTTTCCTTCTTTCCACGGGTTGGTAATTTTGGATTGGCGCCGCAGTTCACAGAAACTTCGTGGCCGCATAATCGCCACCGAGGCTACCAAGCACCCCAAATCCATCGTCTTTGAGATGAGCGGAAGGGCGCTAGCAGATGTATACGCGCTCTCATCCCTTCCTCTATTGATTTTTATTTCATTTTGTTAAGAAAATGAGTAGCTCCCCGAGCATCCTCGACACGGCGAACGCAACGCGTTAGACGCAATGCTTGGCTGCACTCGTGGCTCTCGTACAGCATGGCTCCGCCGACGCTCATCTACAGATGAACGCTGTGCCTTTCCCTTGCTGCAGTCGACGCTGTGTACGTGCGATACGCGTTGGTGCGATATGTATCTGGCGCAGAACATTGCGCCGCTCATAGGCTCCTCCAGAAGTCCCTCCTCAAATTCTTTCGTCTACGCTTGCTTGGTTTGGACCCACATCGACGGACCTACATTGCGCCAAGAATCTCGTAAGTCTTGGGTGCTTCTGCATTTGAATACCCGCTCCCTTGCTGATTGCTCGTCCTCGGTGGGTCTTCTGAATACGGTTACATTAGCATCGAGGCTGCACTGTAAAAAACGAAGGTACTTGGCGAAATCGTAAGAAAAAACGTGGTAATTCGCATTGGGGCAAAATAATACCTTTTGTTGGCCATGATTAACTCCACCTGTGCATTTTCCCTTGTATGAACAGATTTGCAGTCGTCCCTACATGCAGAAGGAAGTCATCCGCGGAGGACGCGAACGTGAGGTCCCTCTGAAAAATATTTTCTGCTCACTTACATGGGTTTCTCCTAAGTTTATAGGTACGTTCCATAGCGAACACCTCGTGAGTGAGGCTCTCACCCGGTTTTTCGGTTCTTGGCTCTTAATAGCGAGCCTGAGGGTATTCCGGCTACAACGGGTTATCGCCCCGGACGCCAGTCCCCAGGAACGAAGTATCCAGCGAATTACAAGAAAAAGCGTAGGCCAATGGGGCGAAATAATCGCTCTCTTTAACTCCACTTGTGTACTCGGCTGTATATATTTTCTCGTATGAACTTCAAGTTGGCCGTCAGGGTAAGGCCAAAACAACTTGCCAAGAAGCTTCCAAGACGTTCTTGGGTAAAAACGCGGTACCTCGTTCATGGTTAACTCCACTACTGTTCTGTAAAATTTCCTCTTACGAAGTGTAGTTAAGCTAGCTGTTCAACAGCACTGAGCCCAACGAAACTTAAGATCGCCCAATTGGTTCCGTTTGCGGTGATACCAACAACCCGATCGGAGACCCGTTCGATGTTCGGAACAAGAAATTTTCGTTGTCGTGAACGCCATCGCCTTGGCCATATCACTATAAGTAACGGCTCCTTCCCATGTCCTCCAGATAGTCCCCTCCTCCCCTTCGCCCTCTCTTAATCCTAATGTCTGGCGTGAGCACACTCGAGGGAGATTCGCCGACGCGTTCCGTTCCCAATAGCAAAGAGATGCACGATGCGGAGCTCGCAATGGCGAAACCTTCTCGGCCGACTTTCTGGCAACATCTGAACACGGACCTAGATCCAGCACAAGCCACGGGCCCGCTGTCGGCGTTTTGCTTCATGACGGGGTTCATGTGTGTGCCAATGAATGCTAAATGGCCAGGCGAGAGTACTAACGCTGATTTTAGTGACGCGATATCATTCAGTGCGATTTTTGTGTGGTGCGGGTTCCAGACGGGCAATTTTGCGCAGGTGTGCATTTTTCGACTCTTTCTCGAGTCTTTCTAGGACAGCTTTTGGTTTTGTTGTCCTCGAATCGTGTTTCGACTGTTTCTCGAACGTGCGTTGACCGGGACTGTGTTTCATCGTGATGGCTCAATGCCGCATGCTGTCCTTGGAGGTGACGACGCCGTTCCGTGCATTCTGCACATCTTGTGGAGATGGACTGGATTGGATGGCTAGGCTCGATTAGCGTTCGCCTCGGCCTTTCGGACGCCTATTCTGCGAAACGCCCTTCGATTTGTACTGCGACTGCCTTTGTCTCGCTGGCCAGCGGTCGAATGAGGGCTGGTAGATGGCGGGAATGCCTCCCTCACCTGCACCTGCGGTCGCCAGCAAGGGCGCGTCAGAACGTAGACGCGCGACGAGTGAACTGCGAGAACTGGCAGTGTACTCCCGCGTAGTTGGCGCGCGAAGCGCTACGGAGAAATACGGAGGCGAGGCGACGTTTACTTTCTTCTTACGCCTGTTGTTTTAAACGTCTTACTTACAATATCTCAGCTCGCCCTCGCTCTTGCGCGCCTCTGGGAAACCGCGCCGTCCGGTGTTGGACACGACACCGCTTTCCACATCGCCGACAGGCAGGCGATCGTCTCGCTCCTCTCCTTCAACCTAGGCGCATTCTTCGGCCGGCTGGGCGACCGTATGGGCCCGCATAAGCGACTCTGGCTCGTGCTCTCCACTCTCTTCCAGGTGCTCCTCACCATGGGCGCCGCGTTAGCGATCTGGAAGAGCGACCAGGGCAGCATCGCCGCCTTGCGCGGCGACCCGAGCTGGACGAACCCACTGACTTTCGTCGGCCTTGCCCTCATGAGCGCGAGCCTCGGCGTACAGGGTATCAACGGCAAGCGCCTCAACACGCAGTTCACCACCACCAGTGCGTCCTCTCTCGTCTCTTTTCATTACTAGCACCTGACCGCACCCAGTTGTGCTGACGACCGTCTGGGTCGAGCTCGTCACCGACCCGCGCTTGTTCAACATCCGGCAGAAGGTTATCACGCGCGACCACAAGCTCATCGCCGCCGTCGCGCTCTTCGGTGGCGCGTTCGTCGCCCGCGCGATCCTCTCCCAGATCGGCTCCGCGGGTGCGCTCGGCGTCGGTGCAGGCATCCGCCTACTGATTGCGCTCGCGTGGATTGTCGTCCCTGGCAAACCCGCCGCGAGCCGGTGACCCTCGCTCTCCGCATTAGAATTTTCTTGGCCTCCATATTACAGATAGATGCGTGCTCTTGGTCATGATTCGCAAAACGATACTCGAAATGTAACTATAATTCAATAACGCTGTTTTCGAAACTTGAATGTTTGAATCACAAGACAAAACCAAGATGTCATTCCAAGACCGCCAATTGCGCGAAGTGTTACAATACATTATAGGAAGATAAAGGAGAATAAAAAAGAATAAAGAATAACTGTACTGAACAGTAAATCTCCCCACACTTGACATATGCAAGAAAAATCAAGATACCTCCTGAATCCACCAAGTCCTTCTAGTCCCCCTCCTCGTAATCTTCCGACATAAATAGATCATAAAGCTTAGTGCTGAGAGCTTGTCCAATCGCGCGCACCCCGCCCTCCGCTCCGCCGACGCCCTGCAGCATCAGCCTGGCCTCCCGAACCGTGCTCTTCTTCTTCCCTTTCCCCTTGCCCTTCGGCGCGGCTGCCTCCGCCTCCGCCGCCTCCCACGCGAGCGCGTCCTGCTCCGCTATCTGTGCCTCGCGAAACGCCTCCCACAGTGCGCGCGGCGTGTCCCATTGCTCCACGACTGCGCCAACCTTCTCCGCGCTCATGCCCTTGACGCACAGCAGCATGCGCGCCCACGTGTCGCGCACGGTCGTGTACGCCGACTTTGAGTTGAGCGTCTGAAAGTCGTCGAAGGACGTGACGAAGCACTTGCTTGGGAACTTGGTGTGGAGGTATTTCTTCAGGTCGAGGTACGAGTGGCGGCGGATCATGTGCTTCGGGATGACGAAGAGGTCCTTGTTCTGCGAGACGTTAATACGAGGATTGAAGGAGGATAATGAGATGTACATACCGCGTGGGCGCGACCCAGCTCCTCCGTCAAGCCGGTGAGGTACGCCATCGTATCTTCGAAGTTCTTCGTCTGCTTCACGAGAAACCCGTCGACGACCTGGGTGGACGACAGCGCAGTGCTAATCTGCACGCCATACTCATCCCTCTGTCTCCGCGAGTCGTACTCCTCCACGAGATAAAATACAGTGGAGATGCCACTCTGGTGCAAGCGGAACTGCCACCGTCGTCAGCTTCCTTCCTAAAAAGTTTGATTGCAAACGAACCTTCTGCTCATGAAACCGCCCGTCCTTGATCGACCCTACGAGGTCGTCGAGGCGCTTGCGCTCCAGTACGACATCCAGCACACACTCCTCGCCATCTGCGGACCGCGCAATCCAAGCGACGTCGCCGAGCTCCAACGCACGATGGTGATTTACGGACACCCCGTTCTTCTGCAAATCCTTGCAGCTGTTGCAGCTGCATGGCTGCGTGTCCGCCATGGCTTGGCGGTTATCCTTCTTCTCGCGGTCGTTCTTATTCTTCTTTTCGCGGTGGTCGAGAAGAAGGTGGATGGTATACATTCCGGCCTTGAACACGCGCGGGGTGAATTCCGGGAAGGTCGTCAGGGGCGTGTAGATCGACGGGTGCTCGACGGGGGGCAGCGCTGGGACGGCATGCGAGAGACGCGGGCGAGTGTGGAGCGGCATCGGCGCCGACGCTGTGCGATGCAAGCCCGATACCGAAGAACTTGCAGCTGCAGTGGCGGTGGCCGCGCGGCGAATTTGGGGAGGCGGGCGAACAGGTGGCGAGGAGGACAAAGAAGTGGACGGCGAGGCCGTCAATTGGGAGGCTGGAGGGGACGAAGCTCGGGACACTTGAGAAAGACCCGAATACGAACGTGATGCTGCCGCCAGACGCATATCCGACTGTAAATGCATATTAGAGTCGGGTTGGGCGTGCGAATGAGTATACACACAATGTTGCGGCTTCCACTGGCGACGACGTTCGTCTTATCACGGCTGCCACTGGCTACTGCGTTGGTCGTCTTATCCCGACTCCCACTGGCGACGGCGTTGGTCTCCTTCCGCAAATATCCGGGTAACTGACGCGAAGGGTCGATGGTATTTTGTGACCGCTTCTGCGCGAGCTTCTCCTCTGCCAGGAGGGCCGAGAGAGTCGACGCCTTTGGGGGAGGTGGGGCGGCCTCCTGAACGACCGCCAAGGCCGTACACTGCGGGAAAAGTTCGGCGGTATCCTCTCGCATTTCGGCCTCAACATTATCGCCGCGACGTTCACGTCCAAAGAGTTGGGCAGCCAATGGGTGATTGGCTTGCGTAACTGGGTACCCGATCTTCATTCGCAATAGCTGACTGCCGTCCTCGCACCACGATGTCTTCGCATTTATGCAATCCAAAACGCGTTCGTTGCGTTCGTCTACAGAGGGAAACAGATCAGTGGAGCTAGCAGGGGGAAAATGGCGAGAGTTTCACTTATATACCAGAATTGAAACGGTCCAGGAGTCATGGCGGGCCTTTCAAGCGTTGGCGGAGGAACCTGGGTAGCCGGCACCTGCGTCGGGAGGACGGCAGCACTAACCGTGCGCCGCTTAGATGCCGGGGGAGGGTCCATACTATCTAAATCTGTAGCAGATCTCTTCAGTGGACGTCCGCGAGGTTTCTTGGGGGCAGCAGCAGCGGCCACAGGCTGCGAATTGCCCCTGCCGTCTGCAGCATATAGCTTCTCTAGCTTGTCTACAATCTTCGGGCCTATACCTTTAACTTCTATCAGTTCGCGTGGAGTGGCAAGCTCCTTCTCATGGTTTTTGAGGCCATAGAAGGCTTTATTATAAATATTATAGTTGTTGCTGCCTATGACAGTATTAATGGACTTCAAACAGAAAAAACGAGCGAGGAAACAACCTTGCTCATGCTCGTCCCTGAAACCTTGCAACAAGCCCAGGAAATGCGCGTTGCGGCGAGGCCCAGTGGCTCTGGGCATCTTCCGTAACCTTTGTACGCGACCGCGTCTCCGCTGCGACTTGGGTGCTGTCTACGTGGGAAAATCCGCAAAACGCGAGGCAGATAAAGTCACTTTGCAACCGAGTGTTGGAGAAGTGGCGACTGTACGTGTAGCAGTTCAAGGCAAGTTGAAGCGTCAAAGAGGGGTTTCATTATGTTTGTCTCTATGTATCTGCGGCCTTCAAATTTCAAGCTCCGATTTCTCATTTCTTTCGTGCCCATTTCCGCACTCAATTATTTTGATTTAGTGACGCATAGGTGCCACATACGCTGTTAAAACGCGTCCAGATTTTTTTTGGGGGCAGAGACTGGGCTGGGCTGATTTTTGCCAGTCCTTTTGAGTTGACGCGTCGTGACATAAAGCACATGACAACCAGTCACATCACACCACAGTGTGTAAGGCAGGACAAAGTACTTAGACAGAGATTGCCTTCAAGAGTGCGTCTGAGTTCTGGTAGATAATACAATAAGAGAATCGAATGTGGGTATAAAACACATGCCAAAAAAATATTGTTCCGATTACCAACTTGAAGCTTGCTCCGCGCCTATATCTTGTCGCGCAAGCCATACCACTCGCCGTCGGCGACTCGAGCAATAGGATTGACGCGGTGGTTGACGCCATTGCCGCCGACCGCACGATCGTCCACAGACCTCTTCTTTATCGTGACACTGCTTTCCTCGACTCGGCCTCCGTCCTTGCTAGCCTTCTCGTCGGAGCGTGAGGGAGAGGGAACGACAGGACCCGGACCGTGCTCGATTGGCGTCTCGGCGCGCTTGTCTTTGGCAGCAGGCTCTGATGGCGCAGCGTCGGGCGAGTTCGGGGGAGAAGGAGAAGGATCATCTTGAGCAGCGGCGGGGTTAGGGCTGGGCGGCGGGCCGTTGGTGTGATAGTCGGCGTTGTGAATCTGGCGCCTTTGGTCAGCCTCGACTCGGAGGCTCGTAGCATCTGGATATTCAATAGTGCAAGGCATGTTCTGCGCGTGAGTGTCGCGGTCGGCGGTGTTTGTTCTGGGGCAGGGTATAGCCCTCGTCTTCATCGCGACACCGTGCTCGATTGACTTCTCGGCGCGCTTGGCTGGTTCGGATGGTGCAGCGTCGGGTGGGTTCGCAGGAGAAGGTGAAGGCGAATCTTGAGCAGAGCCGGGGTTAGGGCTAGACGGTGGGCCGTTGGCGTGGTAGTCGGCGTTATGAATCTGGCGCTTTTGGTCTACCTTGAGTCGGAGGGTCGATGTACGCGGGTCTTCGATGGTGCGAGGCACGGGTCGGGCGGCGACGAGGGCGAGCGATTCCGGATTCTTGGACGCAGCTGGATAGGCGTAGGCCACGGTTGCACCTAGGATGACGGCGAGGAGAGCGAGCTTGCGTGTGTACATAGTGTCGATAAAAGAGTGTAGGTTGCGGAGCTGAAGACGGTAGGAGACAAGACCGGCGTTGGGGTGGCTGACAAGAAAGAGGTGTGGTTGATGCCCGCTTGGCAGGTTATTTTTCGCCAATGGTTTGCGTGCGCCGTGGAGAAAATTGAGAAATAAAATGTTGGATGAAGGAAGATGGAGGATCAGAGTCGAATCAGATCATCAGACTGCCCCTAATTACGCGTAACTTACTTACCTTCACCCAAGCCTTCACCTCGAATTATGTCAAATAACCTCATGTCACTTGTACGTTGCCCATTGGCAGGACTCACTTTCCGCCCTGACTGTGTCAGTAGGACGACATCCGTTATTTCAAGGCATTGACCCCTGAACAACAGAACCGGATTCTCAATCGTGCTCAGCAAAGTTTGGCGAGCGCGGCGAACATTACGAATTACGCGGATATAACGCGTTCGTACGAAGAGGCGGCGCGTCGTCCTGGCGGCATCATAGCGGCGCGTCCCATCCTTTCCTTCTCGGTGTATGCTGATCTCAACCTGTAGACTCGCTGGACGCCCACATGTGGCGCATACACCTCAACAACCTGCGGGTGGATTCGGTTCCTTTACTGGGACATTCAAATTCCATTCGGGCCACACCAACGTCGTACGTTCAACTTCCAAGCATGCCGTGTGGAAAGCTCGCCGGAGGAGCCGTTTGACTATGTGGCGGAGGGAGTCAAAGTGGAATATTTTGATTTGGTAATGCAAACAACAGCTCGGGCGAGAGCGGAGGACAATCCTGACTGTTATGTGGGTTTTGGAGGTGATGTTTACATTATTACATACCCGGTGGAACGCGGAAAACTTGATGTATTTAGTTCTTTTACTCTCCACCTTCCAATGTAAATTATACAGTTCCACTTGCTGGGTTTCCCTTGGATTGTTCGGTGGGCTTGCGGACTTGTTCCTACCGTCGAACTGTACACGAAGGATTGGTAAAAACAAATCAGCAGAATCCGGCAAGCTGCTCGGCGCACTTGGCAATACCGTAGTGCAAGCTATTTTGTGGGCTCGTTTTTTTCTTCTTTTTTGGCACTTCCTTCTGAGAATCTATGCGTTTCGCACTGCTACTATGCTTGGCCCGCCTATGTGTGGGCTTATATAGGATCTACAGCTGCTGTTCTTACCAAAAATGGTGTTCGCCACCTTGCGCGTAACGATCCAAGGCCAGGCTACGTCTCTAACAACTTCCATTGGGCTCACCGGTGAACAGCTCAGTTACATTTCATGCCAGGAGATATAAGTGGTGATACACATTTTCACTAAGAACATATTCTGAGTGTACGCAAATGCATCTGCGGTTGGATGGCGCAGCCGGAACAGAGGCCGCGGAAGAGGTCATGGTGTCGGATTTGGTTCAGGAGATAAAGATACAGTGGATCCAGGGAGGGGTGCGATATTTTCGTCCTGGACAGCAGCCGACGACAACAAGCTGGGGATTTGGCTCTGTGGATGGTGCAGACATTTTCGGTTTGAAGCTACCGAGGGCTGTCAACGACGAATGGATAGAATGGCGGTAAGGTTTACAAATATGATCAAGCGCGCCGCATATCGAGCATTTGCGAGACTTGACCAGCCGACTGGATGAAGAAGCGTCACCCTCGTCTGCTGTGGGAGGGGGTTTCGGGCGGTGTTTGCCGATTAAATCGACAATTTCGTCGCCGAATTCTCCAGCTCCTGCCCAGCGAGTTTCGCGCTCTAGCTGTTCCCGGGATTCGATCTTGTGGAAATGAGCACAATCCACGATGCGCTGCAAGATTTCGTTGGACATGACGACCCCCGGCCCGCTGTTTTTAAGTATGGCACGACTAAACTTCTTGACAGTTGCGTTGCGGCGGAACTCGTGAAGCGCATCGCGCAAATTCATGTCTAGCGCGTCCGCTTTGTACACGGCAATACGTGATCTAGAAGGAATCTGTGCATCCTTTGGAAGGTCCACAACAGCGAAAGCCTCGAAATATGCGGGGGTACAGAGCTCACAACAAATTGCCGGCGGTTTCACGACGCAACGAGGACAGTCCTCGGGGAGGTCTGTTCTGCACTCCTTATGGTCGGAAGCTACTTAGAAAATTAGCGCGGCCTACAACAAGGTAGAGAAACGCACCTGTCCTGTCGCTGCCAAAATACAGCCGCCCAGGAACCCGAAAACATTTAATGCAGCGTTGCTCCGCCCCAGCATTGATCATGTCGTCCATTTCAGGCGACAATTCGTTACCGTCCTTGCGCTTGCGAGTTTTCTTCGTGAGCACGACCACCTTGTCCTTCCGATAAGCCTTCCTACGCTCCTCCAGTGTTTCCACGTTGTCAGCCTCCGACTCGGCGTCCGAATCTGCGTCCGCGTCCGGTTCCGGTACGTTCGCAGTTGTAGAAGATTGGTTAATAGATACAGCCGCCGTGGACTCAGCGACTGTGGAAACAGGGGCTGGTTGGACTCGAGGCCGTGGGGGCGACGCAATGAAGCGCGCGGTGGGGTCGGAGAGCGGAGTAGAGGTGGCTGCGCCGACAGTACGTGATGTTCCATCAGAACGCGTCTTCTTCGAGGCTGGCTGGCCAGAGGCTGTATTTCGCTGAGACAAAGGAGAAGGCGGCACGAAAGGCAACAGAATGAAATCGAGCAGCGGTATCGTGTGATTCCTTGCGTCCGAACGAAGGGCGTCCAAATGTCGGAATATCTTGAGCTCCTTTCCATCGACACGCTTCAGAACGACCTTCTGGTTGTCCTTGATGCACAGGGCATCGAGAGTATTGGTGTTGTAGCTGGCAAGGAAATCGTCGCATTCGTGAAGGTATTATTTTGCCCCATTGCGAATTACCACGTTTTTTCTTACGATTTCGCCAAGTACCTTCGTTTTTTACTTAGTGCAGCCTCGATGCTAATGTGACCGTATTCGGAAGACCCATCGAGGACGAGCAATCAGTAAGGGAGCGAATATTCAAATGCAGAAGCACCCAAGACTTACGAGATTCTTGGCGCAATGTAGGTCCGTCGATGTGGGTCCAAACCAAGCAAGCGTAGACGAAAGAATTTGAGGAGGGACTTCCGGAGGAGCCTATGAGCGGCGCAATGTTCTGCGCCAGATACATATCGCACCAACGCGTATCGCACGTACACAGCGTCAACTGCAGCAAGGGAAAGGCACAGCGTTCATCTGTAGATGAGCGTCGGCGGAGCCATGCTGTACGAGAGCCACGAGTGCAGCCAAGCATTGCGTCTAACGCGTTGCGTTCGCCGTGTCGAGGATGCTCGGGGAGCTACTCATTTTCTTAACAAAATGAAATAAAAATCAATAGAGGAAGAGATGAGAGCGCGTATACCTCCGCTAGCGCCCTTCCGCTCAGCTCAAAGACGATGGATTTGGGGTGCTTGGTAGCCTCGGTGGCGATTATGCGGCCACGCAGTTTCTGTGAACTGCGGCGCCAATCCAAAATTACCAACCCGTGGAAAGAAGGAAAAAAGTATAAAGACCCAAGGTCGTCTTGCACACGAGTTGGCGATCTGCACCGTGAGCGCCGCACTTTTGCGGGACATGGAGATGCGTTCTTTTAACGCCGTTGGCGCTGCTCGCTGTACCCGGGCATATTCCGACAACACCGTGATTGCTCAACAGCGCGAATGGCGCGTTCTACGGCAGCTCGGGTAGTCAACGAATTCAAGCATTCAGGAAGGGATTCGTAACACAAGCAAAACGCTCATCGACGCGCTTGGCGCCATCTCGCGCAGCACCCTTGGCGGAGACACGAACGCCTCGCTGGCCAGATGGTTCGAGAACGGTGCGACGGGGTTATCACTGGGGTTTCCGTCGATGAATAGCTGGGTGGATCGAGCACTGAGGTGAACATGACCATCTACCATACCTTTAAAAATAAGGACCATCTCCCAAGCCCTTCATTTGAATCTCTTTGTTTCACGCATCATCATCCCTGTTTTCACAAGACTGTTCGCCAAGCCAAAATCGCTGAGTCCCAGAATCTAAACCAGAGCAGAGAAGGCTAGCCGAGGTTTCAAATTTTCTTGTGGCGTCTGCGGACCGTTAATTTCGAAAAAAGGTAGTTGTAAAAATTCAGTCAAGTACTAAAGCCAGTAAAGGGTAGACAGATATTCGTGCAGCATCAAAAGGACTGATGATATCAGAATGAAATTGAAGCCTTAAATACGTGGACACCGCAACGAAGTGGCCTTGGTTTGAAGGACGTAGTCTTTTCGAGTTTGCAAAGCGAAATGATCTCATCATACGCCAAACAATCGTACACTGCCTCTACCCCTCTTCTCCCATGTTCAAACTCTGACTATGATCCGGTTGAATAATGAACTCCCGTTAACGTCGGTCAACCGTGCCTCCAGTCCTGACCCAGGCTAGACCCTGGTAATTTTCTCCTTAAAACAGGTTTCTGCGAACATCACAGACTGGTCATGTCCTCACTGCTGCGGTGATCATCCTGCAGTAAACATTAATTCGATATCGATTACACCGGCCCAAATACTCGAGCTCCTAATGCCCACAGAAATCAAAGTTGTCCATTCCGCGGGAGGCCTGGTTGAAGTTACACTTATGAGTAAGTATGTTCTAAATCAGAGACAACGTTATATGTATTCCTTCAAGACCGACAATTCCTTTTGCATCGCTGGTTTATGTCAACATCTGATGCCTACTCTGGGCTCGCCGCACCGCGTGGCAGCGCCGGCATGTTATCGACTCCGAGTACTGTATAAGAGTAGACGATGGCGTCGCTTCACTAACTACATCCTGATGGTTTCCTCACAGTCCTCGCAGCATCGCGCTGTGGCCGCTTCACAGCATAATGCCAACTTGCTTCCAGTAGACGATTCAACCTCAGAAGCTGTAGCCCCTACTGTTCAGCCTGAAGATCCGGTCACGGAGGACGAAGAGGCACGTAAAGCGAGGGAGAAAATGCCCCTGTGGAAAAGACCAGCACCCTGGTGGCATGTAACATCCTTTACTGTCTTTATAACTGTCTAATTATGACCAAGGCTGATGGCGCTGACACCTTTAAGTTATATTATTCTGTCATCGACAGTCGGTGCTCAAGTCGAGCTGTTCACCGATCTGGCCTGCCGTGTTCATCGGCCTGAATTTCAGCTCACAAGCATCGATTCCCGTTCTATGTCGCCAAAAATTCTTCCGAATTCCCTTTCGTCTGTCAAGATTATCGTCAATAATCCTGATTTTGCGGAAATGACCCCTGCTTTCACTCCTTGCTCTTCCGATCCCGCGGTCCAGGCCGCCGTCGCCAAATTAACCACTGGTATTTGTTTTCAACTACGTAGTTCATACTTTACTGAAATACGTCCAGTCATAACTACTGTAATGGGAATCTTGACCTTTGTGACTGTCGGATGGTGGGGATCGTTCTCAGACCGGCATGGCCGCAGTCGGGTTATGGGCATCGTAGCCCTTGGACAACTTATATCCCCCTTAATCATCATACTTGTTGCCACCTACGTTGACTTGCTCCCAGGCGGATATTATTTTGTTATTGTTGATGCCATAATTTCGGGAGCTATCGGTAGTGAGTGAAATCAGGGTACAAAACACAAGTTTTAATAACCCTACTTCTAGGTACTGCGAGTGAACTTGCTGCCATCATGGCGTACTCGTCAGACGTCTCAACTCCGGAACAAAGGTTAAGATTGTCCGAAAATCCCTTCTATGGTTTCTAATCGTGTCTCCAAGATCTCGTATTTTCTCATTTGTTGTAGGCTCGATGCTGGCTGGTATCGGTATTGGCCCGATATTGGGCAGTTTTGTCCTACGGTAGGCATACTTTGCAATACTTGACACTCAGTTGTTAAGCTCTCACCTTTATAGAACGACCCATCATAATCTTCTCTCGGTGTTTTACCTCGCAGCGGCACTCAGATTAATCTATGCCTCTGTAATTTGGTTTTTCCTCCCCGAGTCCCTCACCACGGTGAAGATGAAGAGAGCTTCTATCCGATACCGTGACAATCCCTCCACCACCGAAGAACCAACGCTGTGGTGGTCCTCTCAACGCCTGTTCTTCTTTTTGAAGCCTCTGTCCCTTTTATTGCCAGAGAAGATTTCAAACCCTACCTCGCCGAAGGTCGGGAAAAGGGACTGGAATCTCACGTTGCTTGTACTGGCATATGCAGCGATGTTCTTGGCCGCGGTCGGTCCATTCCTGTCGCGCCTATCAATATTCATTAATGGCAACTCACAGTCGTCCCTGGCGAATATATTTTTATATGCCCTCTTCACCTTCCAATGGGATGCGGAATACGTTAGTTTCACACTCAGAAGGTGTATTCTTCGTTTTGACATTCGCTTCAGCTCAACTATTGCATAAGCAGCATTGGTATTGCTCGCGGGGTGTTTCTTATCCTGATTCTTCCTGGTCAGAACTCCATGTCTGAATTTTATTGTTTGTCTTACACAGCTTACAGCCGTCATCAAGTTTGTGAAAGATAGACACACCAATCCCCCAAGCTCCCATTCGTCTTCTGAACACGAACCATTACTCTCCGATAACGATAGATCTATTCATCCTACTCCACCAAAATCCGCGGTGTTTGACCTCGGCCTCGCACGATTCTCCATCTTGATGGACATCGCTATGTATGCTTTGCTGCCCTTTGCCCCAACGGGAATCATTTTCATATTGTTCATTTCCCTCGGATCGTTGGGAGGTGGGCTCGTTCCCGCCATAAACAGTGTGGCGCTCGAGCTGTATACCCGAAGAATTGGTAAAAATAAACCAGTAGAATCAGGCAAACTGTTCGGCGCGCTTAGCGTCGTACAGGCTATTTCGTGAGCTCGTTTGATTCTCCTTTGGCACATGCTTCTCAGATGTATTGATGTATGCGCTTTGCAGTGCTACTGTGCTAGGCCCGCCTATGTATGGACTTATATATGCGGCGACGGTTGCCACACATCCCAGGACGATTTGTTTCGTGGCCACGGGCAACGCAGTTTTTGCTTTTGTCATCCTGGCATTTGTCCGGGTGGCCCCAGATGTTGATGATGACGAGAACGTGGCATAAATTCACAATAATTGACCACGCATAATATCTACTTATCCTCCGCTCAATACAATAGTTGCGTATAAAGAACTTTTCGGATACTGGCGCTCAAACAGCACTGCAATCCACAAATTTACGCACAGACTAGATAGATAAATTGTTTATATTTACAAGGTACGGCCATGAGACCTTCCCTTCCTTGTCTGATGAGACCAGGCGCAATCACTCAAAACAGGCCAAAATTGAGGCATCAATATCCGGTTGGTAAGAGGAACAATGGACATAGTTAGACCTTATGACATTCTAGATCACCGTAGTAACAAGGTGGGATGCCCCAGCTGCCCCAGACGCAAAAATGAAGCGGTTTCAGGTTTACAGGCCGGAATTGCCCAATTTGGATCGGAGAATGCGCTTAGACCGCCAAGCCACTTGCACGCCAACGTGAAAACGGCAAAATTTCAGAAAATTGAGCATGACGGGAGGAGATATATGGAGTTATATTCATAATGTACAACCGCAACATGGTATCCAGAATCAAAGTAGACAGATCATACAAAAGAGGTATACAAGAATCGGTTCGGTGCAAGCAAACACAAAGCGTGGCGCTGCGGGTATACAAAAGGTTCGGTTCGGTGCAAGCAAACACAATGTGTGGAGCTGCGGGTAATAGGTATAACCTGCGACTCGGCGGTCGGAAAGCGGGCGGGGACATGGCGAGTTCGACGGCCCAAGCGAGATCAACACTGCATACATGACGAAGCGTCAGAAACAAGTACGAAGAAAGAAGGAAGATCGGACGTACGCGTCGGCAGGAAGACACTCAATAGTATCTGGCGGAGGTGAGAGGGTTGGCTGGTGGCGATTTTGAAGAGAGTTAGGTGTCCCTGACGGTCTTCATGGCTGCACCAGCCGCTTTGCGCTTGTCTGTGAGGAGGGTTGGGCATCCCCTACGATCTTCATGGTCTTGCGCGTGTTCTCCCTCCAGCGTGTGGGTCTTTGAAGAGGGTTAGGCGTCCCCGACAGTCTTCACGGCTAACAGTGATTTGACATCTTGTATGACTACAAGTGCTACGGCACGTACCCCTGTCTTCCCCAACCCGAGCCTGGGGAACCTCTTCAACACGGATAGCCATGTCGGGCACTGAGACCAAGTCCTCAGACTCGCCAATTCATCTTCGGGATTCCGTCTACTATTTATCTGTTCTGACCACTCGTCTTCAAAAAAAAACTCCGCGTGCGGACGAAGCTACCAACCCTCAAGACGTACGGGCCACCATTGTCACCGCGCAAGGCCGCACCCTGAATCACCTCACTGCATGCCTGAGTCGTGGTTCAAAGGACGACGAAAGCCGAGTCGTCGCAGTCACGATGGGGCCTGTGGATGCTGAGGGTGTAAAGGTCGCTGTGATGGGAAGGTCCTCTTGGCCGTTTCCATTACTTCCCGCCCCTAACAAAGAACTGGCAGCCCACCCACTAGTCCCACATCATCCCCAACAGTTTCTCCCTCCTCCTTGTCAACTGGCCTTTCCGGAAAAGACGGCCTGGATGGGAAGAAAGCCACGAAAACGACGCCACCGAAGGATGACCTCATCCTAACGCGGAACTCGGTGAAAGAGGACGATGGGATCCTACGCACGCTGGAAATTCCGTCGTTCGATGCACTCGAGACCGATGCGATTTTGTGCGTACTGGTTTAATTTGATTCTCGGGCCGCAATATCTCAATATCCTTCAGACAACAGCTCACCCACGTCACGAATCGTACCGTGCAAGAAATAGCAGCCATCCCCTTTCACGACTTCGTTGAACAAAGTCTAAAAACTCTGCGCGCCGCCGCCGTCTATACTTTACGCGTTGCCCATCCCCTAAGCGTGACGACAGACGTATTCTTCTTCTTCGTGGCTTCCTGCTGGAACAAAATACAACATCGAGCAAGGACAGTCCTTGATCTGTATCCTCTTGAATCACTGGCATGGACCCCAGCCCTTTCGGAGATGAATATTCTGCCGACCAAAATTGCAATTCACGGCGAAATAACTCGGCTGGTGCTCCTACGAGTTGAGGTTCCCTCTCAACAGAACGAGTTCGAGTTCAATGGAAGCGTCGCCGGCCGGTGGTGGAAAGCACTGCTAATACTTCTCAAACAACTGTTTACTTGCAGTCTGGGAGAACTTTCCCAACGTAGCGTGGCAGCATATGTTGGGCTATCCAGTACTACACATCGACTCTTGGAATCTATGCCGACCACATTTTGGGCGATACCCAGTCTCAGTGTGCACCTTAAGAAAGTGCGGAAAGGTAAAGGTGACCGCCTAAATGAATTCCGCGAGCCAAATTCGATGTCTGTAGTTACCCCGACCCCCACCACCGTGCCACTCCCAGAAACAGAAGAAGGGGAAAACGAGGAGGAAGATATGCTCACGGCAGGTAAGCTCTATTATCAACACGCTGTACCTCCGTTAATTTTCATTTATTTGTACTTTATCTAGATCGACCCTTGGCCTCCACGGTGGATAGCGAGTGCGTCCTTTTCCACCGCGCAGTTGATGCACTATGTGCATGGACCACTGGTCCAAATCATCTCCTGCAGCAACGATTCTCGCAAACCCCTATTCCCCTATTTTTATCCATCATAGACCTTCCGAGGCGGCCCATCAACGCAGTCCCTCCGAAACAATTGCTCGAGTACTGGGGTGGGCGTTGTACATGGACGAAGAATCCAACTATCGAATCAATCGTCAAAAGCTTCCGCGCGAAGGACCCAAGCGCTCGAACGGGAGCCTGTCACTGCGAAGCGGGCCTCATGGCATCCCTCGTCGCGAGACGCAAGCCCAAGGGGCCGCCCATTCTTTCGAGCAGCCTCAGCTGGCTGGCAATGCCCGCACGTATTTCGATTCTTACCTGTGGCATTCAAGTCTCACCTCCTGATCTAGCGTCCAACCGACACAGTTCCCATTGGAGTGGCCAAAAAGTGCTGTCCCATCTGCCGAATGTTGGGAGATGCCCTCGTTTCGGAAGGGATCACTGTCGAGCTACCCGGCCAACACAATCACTATCACCCTTGGGTACCGCCGCATTGGCTCCCTGAACACATCTTAGTGAAGGTGGAGGATAAGCTGTTGAAAATTGTGGAAGCCATGGTCGTGGACCATGACCATCTCGCGACTAGCCGATCGTCGCCGGGAAGCGATCCTGGCCTCGAAAAGTATTTGATCGCAGATAAGGCGTTTGAAGTCGCCAATGAGCTATTGTCAATGGATGCTGCATAATATATGTATTTTAATCGTCCGACCACATTATTAGATATGGTATGGAAGAGTTTTTGGAGGATCGTGGGGCGTTGAGCTTCAGCAGAATGTTCTGAAGACACGTCTTTTTAGATAAAGACCCCTCGACCCCACCGACATCAAGTGTTGCCATCAAATGTGGCGGCCTGCGGTGAAATTAGGAGCGATACCGAATCTGCAATCCTCGTCAGTAAATTAGCATAGATTAAATACATTCGGGAAGACTCAGACCACTCACATGACGCCCATCGCACTTGGTACCATCTCGCACAGGATTCCCGGAACAGAGGAGGACACGAACGTCTTGCCAGTCAGCTCGTTTGAGAACGACGCGACGGTGCGGAGGAGGGGTGCGGCGCCGGCCCATCCACGTACAGCCCATCCGGGCGCGGAGGTCTGCACAACGAGTTCGCGCCAGCGGTCTGAGCTCACGAGGTCCGTAGCTTTGAGGAAGGGATCGCGCCTCGCGTACGGTGTCGTATGCTCCCGGGCCTTGGATGCACGACCTGCGGCCTCGACGGCGGCGGCGCGGTCTGCACTAGATGCCGAGGCGGAGATGCCCACGACGGTGGACGTGGAGACGTTGACTATGTCAAAGGTGGCATTGTCGCTGGTGGGGACTTGCTGCCCGTCGATAAAAAGGGAGTAAATGGAGGCATAATTCAAGTTGGCAAGACATATGATCCGTCGAAGATTCTCTCAGATACGCAAAGAGACTTCGAGAAGGCCGATTGGAAGACGCGAGTGTATATGTGGAAATAGGCAGTAGTCAATCCGATGTTCGTTTGGAGAGCAGACACCATAAATCCTTGATAAATCCAGTTGCCAGATATTATTTTCAGTGATGTACAGTATCAAAGAGTGACGAAAAGCGAGAAGAGGCTCGAAAAGCAGTGAAGCCTCAGATTCAATCCCAGGCTTTGCGATTTGAAGCTTTGAGGCGTAGGGAGTAGAAGAAAGGTGCTCCCCACGGATACGGCGGTATTGGCGGAGATGATGACGGTAGGGGAAAAGACGGGCGTTGGAATGGTTGAAAAGAATTAATATTAGAGGTGTGCAGATTATTTTTTGTGTGCGCTGTGGAGAAAATTGAGAAATAAAGTGTTCGATCAAAGACAAGATGGAGCAAGACAGGCCAAACAATGCCATCAAATGTCGTTCTTCAGAACCACTTTGACTCACTCGACGTTCTGAATTTGTGCCTGCTTTCTTGCACTTTATGTGCGATCTAAATGTGCTGTCCTTACAGAAAATGGTATTGCGCGTAGAATCAAAGTATACACGGATCAATACAAAACTCAAGACAGGTATACAAGATTCGGTTCGGTGCAAAGAAACACAATGCGTGGCGCTGTGGGTATACAAAAGGCTCAGTTCGGTGCATGCAAACACAAGGTGTGGAGCTGCGGGTATAACCTGCGACTCGGCGGTCGGAAAGCGGGCGGGGATATGACGAGTTCGACGGTTCAAGCGAGATCAGCACTGCATCATAACGAAGTGTCAGAAACAAGTACGAAGAAAGACCGAAGATCGGACGCACACGTCGGCAGGAAGACACCCAATAATATCTGGCGGAGGTGAGAGGGCTGGTTGGTGGCGATCTTGAAGAGACTTAGGCGTCCCCGACGGTCTTCATGGCCGCACCGGCTGCTTTGCACTTGTCCTTGAAGAGGGTTGGGCGTCCCCGACGATCCTCATGGTCTTGCGCGTGTTCTCCCTCTAGCGTGTGGGTCCTGGAAGAGGGTTAGGCGTCCCCGACGGTCTTCATGGTCTCACGCGTCCTCGGTTGATTATGGAGGTGTCCGCTGTCGGCGTGCGTCGCCCGCTTCTTCTGGCCTTCATGTCGTCGTCCATCGCGCCGCGAGTCGATTCTCAACCGAGTCCGTCAGGTGAAAGAAAGGAGAAAGGGTATCTGCAGAACAAAATGATGAGAACGAGGAGAGAGCACGAGTAGAAGGACATACCATTGGCCACGCCGGTTCCGGAGGCAGAGCGGAAGCTGAAGGCGGTGCCTCATGGGGACCTGTCGAGGAATGAGCTCGAACTCGGAGAGTGCACAAGCGACGCACAATGTAGACGTAGCCGTAGAATATAACTGCTGGCGCTACGATAAGCTGCAAAGGGACCATCAGCAGGGAACACCAAGGGAAAATACGACAACTTACGAATTGCTGGATCAAGGGCAAGGTGCGCCATGTCTCCAAAGAGGCCTTGAGCATCGCCGCAAGTGTGCTCGGTAATCTGGAGGTAAGCTCGTGAAAGTCGTGGATTTGAATAGATTTCCAGGACTGGCGGTGCTCGACCAAACACCAGAAAGCGGCCCGCAGTCTGTCTCTTGACTGATGGCAGAAGAACGGCCGCCTCAAGAGCTGCTTCCAGTCCGAACCTAGGCGAGTATACTGAAATATTAGGGGCGGCACCGAAAGCGAGACGTAGAAGTACGCGATCGCATACAAATGGATCAACAAGATCGCGAGTGGCTCCACATATAGTAACTCCTCGAGCAGGGTCCTGGCTGTGGAAGGGAGGCCGAAGACGACGAAGAATACGACCCGGAGGCACACCGCGGAAGTGTGCATGACGATGACGCCAAAAATGGTCTAAAACCAAATATAGGTAAGTGAAGTGTACGTGAAAAGTCGGAGAGGAACTGACCGAGAGCTCGACAAAGTGGGATGCAGCCAGGGATGACAGGTAGGATGAGAGGTGATGGATAATCCCATTCATCTCCTGAATGGATAAAAATCCTCCGTCACACCAGCCTAAGTAGTATAACATCCAAAAGATCCAGTTGAGCTGCGGGAAGAAGGCGATCACAGTGATGGATATAAGGAGGAACCAGATGTTCGTGCAATAAGAAGGGAGACCCTTAGCACAAGCACGGAAACGGCGGAGGCCGGTGAAGACAAGGAGACAGACGAAATGACTTGCAAAGGCAAGAAGGACGATCTTGGATAACTGCCGGCCATTTTGGGAGATGTAGATCTTGACAATCGAAATCCACGACCCAGCTGCAATCCACCGGTCGCGGAAAAACCTCTCGATCGCTGATAAAATCTGTCTGGCAAAGGCCACGATCCTGGATACCGAAGCTGCTGCGGGCGAATCAGGGTAGGCGAAGTGGATGAAGTAACCCCCGAGTACGACGACGAGCGCGAGCAAAATGAAAATCAGCAAGACCCACATCCACGGATTCCGTCGTGGGGCGTTGGCTGAGCTTGAACTTGAACCTGGGTCGGGCGGAGGCGATGGTGGCTGGGTACCTGTGCCGATATGATTGCATGCAGATGGAATAGCGCGGTTGGATACCGACGAGTCATGAGGGATAGGATCATCGGCGCTGGAAGGACCTCCATCGGGTAGAGCTTGGAAGCCTTTTGCACGAAGGATAGAGAAGAGACTGGCAAAACTGACAATAGCGTAGCCCATTGCGGCAACGTATGGGAGATGAATAGTGCCGTTTGAAGGGACACATTTGGTGGGCATAAGGATGATTTCGGTGGTTCGAGTCGCATAAAGACTGGTCTTGGGAACGGACAGGCCAGAAAGGACGATCATATTCAGCGTAACTTGAGCGATGAAGAAACCACCGAAGGGACCAACGAGGCCCTTGGACGAGAAGGAGAAGAGGCTGAGAGCGGAGGTGGGGATTTGGAGCATGTCGTGGTACAGAATCAAGAGTGAATTGTTGTGTCAGCCACTCGATTGCCAAACATCCCAAACATCCAGATAACTAAACAAACAAGCAAATAAACAAACGCGTCGTGCGATCACATGGTCGTGCTACCTTTGCTTTTCTCCTACCACCGCCAGTACGTTCCCGCCCAGTTCAATTCTTGTATATATCGCTCAAATATACCTCAGTTATGTTACCCATCTTCGCCTTATTTCTCGGGGCGGTCCTGAGCTTCCTCGCCGCCATCCCACCCAAATATGTTTATATACCGGGACGATACATCGCTGCCTGCGGTGAAAGCGCTCTCGTTATTGTCCACCACATTCACAGCCCCGTTCGCAAAGCTCGTCGAGTTTGAACCGCACACTGTAGGTTTTTTTAAAAGATGCGTACTGAACCCTCACCAGACCTCAATGTCTCCGACTCACACCCTGTTTTTTTTCGGTCCCAAGTATCCTTATGCTATGAATGGCGCCCCATGGGTCCACCGTGTCTCCCCACGTCTACGTTCCCGCGAGGACCTACTTCATAGCCCTTCCGCCTACAAAATAGTTTCCACCGCCGCCCATCTGGGATTTGCTCCGACTCCAGAAGCCCAAGCCGCAGAGTCGACCAGTCTTCCGGCCTCCTGGAGTCTAGATTCAATGTTCACGCAAAGGGCCCTCCTTTATGCTCTATTCATCATTTGTCTTGTTCTTGCGGCCACCGTGGTGTTCAACCAGACGAGGCTGGAGGATCTTCGTCAACGGGTGAAGAAAGTGAAGGCTGCTAGGCCAGCGAAGAAGGTTCAAAAGATCCACCATATCGCGACTCCAGAAATGGTCCTCCGAGTCCCCGCCTTGAGCTCCACCAACCTGGCGCTACTGGTGGGCCTTCCCGCAGCGCCTTCCTCCTCCCCTGTCTTTTTCCCTGCGCTAATCCATGACACCGGCGATGCGGAGGCTGATCCACAGCCCCCTCAAGACCCAGGTGCGGCTCATGCCCATCAAGACACCGAGGCCACCAAAACTCCCGCTTCGTCGCATACCGTCCCCGTCCTCCGCCCTCCCGCCAACGGCTCGGCGTCTTCGTCGTCCAGTGCCGGCTCGCTTTCCACCGCCGCCCCCCTCGCCGACTGTTCAAACGCAGGGCCTTCCACCTCCCGCCACGAATCGCACGACGTAGCTCCCTCGTCGCCTGCCACTACGCTTACGGTCGCGACGTCCTACATGTCGCTGGCGGAAATCTAGCCTGTCGGAGAGCAGCTACGGGTGAAGGTAGAGGAGGAGGTCCGTCTTCTCACAGAGCGGAGGCTGGTGCGTGGTTGGGTGAAGCGGCGCCTCACGCTCGCGCACTCTGGGCGGAAGGCTCGTGTCGTCGCCTCTCCGAAGTCCCCCGTCCGAGGGCCAGCAAGCGCAGCAGGGAGAGCGGCCGGCGTTGGAAAGACGAAGCCGAGGATGCCCATGATGCAGGCTTCCTTCAGCCTCAAGAAGGGCGCGTCCGGGTCGGTCAAGGCGGCCGGGAAGATACCGGTGGCGGTCAGGACGAAGCGGGCCGCGAGATCGCCCCTTGGACAGATTACCCTCAACGTCGCAGGGCCGTCAGGGTCCGGTGGGGTAGGGAGGATGGCCAGTGGACCCAAGAAGGCGGTGGTGGATGTAAAAGGCAAGGGCCGGCAAAATATATTTTGAACGTTGTACACATCACGATTAGGATTAGAAAACCTTGTATCTACATACTATCCCTGTAAACACCTGTATTTTTACTACATATTATCTGTATCTACTATATTTGTAAACACTTTATATTTCTACCAAGCACATCCTATAGGTCTTATCAACCTAATATACCTCGCAAAAAAGTGTCGAGCATTATTGGTCGAGCACGTCGAGAAGTACGACGCGATACCTCGGAAGGCCGGGGTGACTAGAGCGCAAAGACAATCTCAATGGACGGCCTCTACTGGCCCGAAAGCCGACGACGGTGGAAAGTAGCACGCTCACGGCGGAAGATAGCAACACGAGTTAGGAAATGGTTGAGCGCGAGCTGCTTATCAAGCTCTCAATTCGAGGCCGTCCACCACACGCAGCACGAAAGCACAAGATTATATGCATGGCGCCTCCGGAAAGAGGGCACATTTGACGTTGCGGATTATGGCAAGATCACTGGTGAAGATGGGGCAGAAGCTCAGGCGCTCAAGGGACGTATCGCGCTGCGGATTGGCAGGGGAGGAATAAATTATATTCAGAAAGTGGTTACTTTGCGACATTCACAACTATTAGAGGCTCCAAGGAAGGATGGAATCCTAGAAAAAGAAAGCAGTAAGCACAAAGTTTTGAGAGACGAACAAACAGAATGAAATCAGAGAAGCCGTTGTTTTCTTTTCCCTCGACCGCGCCCAGACGCCATGCACCGCCTACTCTACCCCAGAACGGGGCAGAAAGTACACCCCCTACGAAAGCAGGAGGGGCGCATAACATCCGGAGACAGAAGAAGTATTCAACGAATGGATGAACTTATTTTCGTCGTGGAGATGGGGGTAAGATGGAGGCTTACCTCGAGAGGGCAAAGAAGGAATACAAGATACAGAGTCTGGAAAGAAGGGAGAGGTCAGCAGGCAGTTTACACGTCGCGAAGAATAAAAGCGCGGGAGGAAAAAGATCAGAAAGATTTTTGGTAAAAGGTTGTCCACAAGAGGTTGATTGCTCTCGTTCGGAAGCAGAACTGAAAAGTTCGATCATCACAATGGGATGTTGGAAGAAATAGAAAAGAAATTGGAGGAGATATACGCACAGGGAACAGAGATGGAGGGAAAGAACAAGCGGGCGCTCAAAAGCGCTTATCACTTAAAATTTAAGCGCCTTGGTCACGCGGAACTGCACAGCTCGGCTGTCGGCAATTCACGGCCCGCCGGGTCGGAGAATGAATTGTTTAGTATAAAGGTCCCACCAAGTAACACCAAGACCTATCTTCCCTTGCGCCGTCTTCAACGTTTTTCGGTATGTATCGCGTTTCATTCATTTCTATGATGATATCTATCCATTTCTCGAGTCGGTGACGATTTATCGATGATCCTCACTCGCAACATGCATCACCAACTGAGCCTTTCTTTTTCCGTTCTCCCATTGTTTCATACTCGTCCAAATCTGACTATCTTTCTTTCTTCAGGTTATTCCATGTAGGTGAGTATGCCTCCCCTTCGGAACTTGTGACGAAGCGAGTTAGTGGGCGACATTGCAATGGGCCCTCTGCTAACACTCACCACCCGCTGAAGTCTCATTCTGCGTACGGAGTCATCTTTGTGAGCTGACCGTCTCTTTCATCTCAGGTGTCGGATCAGGTTATGGTGGTCGGCTTTCTTTTGCTTGTGAGTCGCATTTCTATCGCTGCCCCCCCCACGATGTTCTTTATCATAAACAAGCATATGTCCGAATCTTCATGAAGGACACTTTTATCTCGTCTGAGGGTTTCCTCCTTCATCCTTCCTTCTGGTCATTCCCTTGCTGACTACATTCTTGTCAGTGTACAGGTCAAGTCGGGACGGTCATAGAGGATTGGGATGTCGTGTGCCGTCTTTAAATTGTATGTGTGTAAACCATGGATGAATCTCATTTACCATTTTCGTTCTCGAATGGCCTTTTTTTTTTGCGGCTGCACCCGTTGCGGTGTTCCAATCTTGGTCGCGAAACAAAATATATATATTACATATCGTTGAAATATACCAAGAATGGGAAGAATAGTCATCCATAACAAAAGAACGTGGATGCCCGTGGGCGAGCGGTTGCGTGAGAGCGAGTGGGTGCCCGAAGGCGAAGGGAGGAGGTACATGGTGGTACAATATATATACCGAAGAACAGTCATCCATAACAAAAGAATGTGGATGCCGCGGGCGAGTGGTTGCGTGAGAGCGAGTGGGTGCCCGAAGGCGAGGGGAGGAGGGGAGAAGAGGTACATGGTGGTAGAGGAAGAAGAGCGGATGGCAGAATAGCAAGGTGGGGGTGTATCTATACCACCCCCAGTGGGTCTATCGGACGACCAAGAAGACGTCAAGGCGAGCAAAGTGTCGATGTCGACCTCATCTGAACGGCGCCATAACTGGGAACGCCGGGCGGAGCGGCAACTGTCTCAGTTGCGGCTTGCGGTTCATGGTCCAATAGATGCGTGTAGCCATCTCCCTTCCCGCGCACAAAGAACCACGCCGCCGCGACGAACAGCCGGACGCCCGCACCGAAGCCCAGAGCCGCCGGCGTGCCGATCTTCCCGAGAAGCAGTCGCGCGACGAGCGCACCGCCGAACAGCGCGCCGAGGGCGAGCACCTTGTGGTCCCGGCTCGCGATCTTGCGCCGGTAGAAGAGGTGCGGGTCCGCCATAAGCTCGATCCACACAGCAGTCAGCACCACTGCAAAGACGCGGCTCGTCAGTCAGCAGCTGAGAAGCGAAGAGCGGTACCTACCCGTTGTGCTAAAATGCGTATTGAGCCGCTTGCTCATGACGCCCTGCAGCCCCAGGCTCCCCGCCATGAGTGCTAGGCCGATGGTCGTTAGGCTGTTCGTCCAGCTCGGCTCACCGCGCACGATGGCGATACTGTCCTGTCCGCTTTGCTGGATGCAGATTCCAGCGACGAGGGTGAGTACAGCTTGGACCAGGGTGCCAGAGAAGAGCCAGCCGCGCGTATGGGGGCCTATCCGATCGCCGATGCGGCCGGTGAAGGCACCGAGGTTAAAAGCGACGAGGGAAACGAGGGCCTGCTGATCAGAAATGGAGAGGACGATGTGGCTGGTATTCCGCGCAAACGCGAGCGCAAGCTACGTGCGCCGATAAATACAATTAGATTAATACAATAAAATAAAAACAGCCTCACCTGTGCAAAATTGCCCGTTTGGAATCCGCACCATACGAAGATCGCGGTGAACGAGATTGCATCGCTGAAAGAGAAGAATGTGTGAGACTCCACGCTCGGAAAGCCAGCTAGAAGGGAGATGGATGCACATAAAACCGGTCATAAAGCAGAACACTGCGAGCGGGCCAGTAGCATGGTCGGGATCGACCTCAGATCGCAGAAAATCGCGCCACGACGTCCGGCTCGGAAGTCCATTTTCTGGGTCCTTGCGCAAAAGAGGTGAAGACGGCTGGCACTCGGAGTGGTTATGGGAGGCCATCTGCGATGGGGATGGGGAGAGATGGGGAGAGGCAAGCCAGAGCAATGGATTTATAAGAGTTGAGTAACAGAACGCGGCGCACCGGACGAGCATCTATTACCTTTCTAACACCGCTATGGATAGGAGATGGATCCTCGACGCGAACCGAACTCGGCGATAGAAATTGAGAACAGAGGTACTGGTCAGAAGAAATTTCTTGGAGAATGGTGTCGCGAGCTCAGATGTCCTGGAATTGGGAATTTTTGGGGATCGTCAGGGAGAGAGCGCTTACAAGTAAGTTGCCAAGAAGGAGGAGGATGATAAGGCGCTAATAATGCTGCTGCATTTGGCACTCTGAAGCCAGAAGTTCAGCCGCGCACGAAGCTACGAAAACAAGAACGCTTCAAGTTGTCGAAGGAAACTGCACCCTAGACCTTGCAGAGATTTTTTGCCTGAAAATTGTTCGGCTGAAAGTCCTATCTTGGCATCTGTCAAGGAGACGTAAACACGGAAAGAAATCTGGTGCAAGAAGGCATGTCGATGATGCCTGCGGCGATACAGCGAGCCTTTGAGTTCCCTTGCGCGCGATGAAGGCTCCCGAAGAGGGTTCGTAGCACGAGGCTAACCAAAATTATCCGTCTGAATTGCAGCCGTGTGAGAAGATCTCAGTACCTGAAAGATGGAGAGCAACATAAGTATGCGGGATCGCTTTATAAAGCGAGCCGGATGTGGCAGAGGCATGGACGGATGACAAGCTACTAGCTCGTGAACTTGAAGTTCCAGGAAGTTCCACTCACTTGTCCACTCAGTGAACATTTCGTGATGAAGCCAAATGAAACGCTCGACGCCGTACGCCACTAATTTCGGCCATCGAGAGATCCGCCTGGTGAATTTTCGAGCGAAAGACGTAGTATTAAACGAGCTCGAGAACCACGCTACTAGTAGTATTTCAAGTTGTTGAGTGGGAAGAGAGCGCTGTCACAGTGTCACACACGGATGTTCGGAAAGGATCGGAGTTTGATCCCATCTCATCCCGCTTACGGCTAAGTACCTACTTACTCAGTTCTTCCACAATTCCACAATAACAGCTAGCGGCGAGCCTATCCCTCGCACTGAATTGTTATTTTCGCGCATGCTTTTTCAAATTTCTGTGCTTTGTCTTTTATTTCTTATAATCGGGTTGGCGAGACGCACTCGGAGGAGAGTAGCATATCCCCCAGGGCCTCGGGGTCTTCCGCTGATAGGGAACACTCTTCAAATCCCGAAGGACCGTCAATGGTTGAAGTGGGCAGAGTGGAAGGCACAATATGGCTCGTATTTTGTCCCTACAATCTTCAACTGGCCAACGTAGTAGTGTGTCCTCAATTCCAGGCGATGTCATCGAAATTTCGATTCTAGGAACCCCTATTATCATCCTTTCCTCTATGCGAGCCGCCACCGATCTCTTGGAAAGCCGCGGTACGTTCATCTAGAGCTATTTAATTTCTTGGTCTGATGTCAGGTCCTGAAGGCAACATCTATTCCGATCGTCCAACGGCAACGATGGCTGGGGAACTGTAAGTTCGCCAATATTCAATACCCAACATCGGTAAATAAAATCCAGGGTGGGGTGGTCCCGTGGATTAGGATATGCTCAGGCTTCCAACAATCCCCGCTTCCGAGAGCTTCGCAGACTCTTCCATCACTTTATGGGTCCAAGAGCGTGTGCTGAGGTCAATCTCCTTCGGATACAAGAGCGAGAGAACAAAAGGTTCGACGGTTTTACTACTCTACAGACTCCTGACACGCGAAAAGGCTATTGCGGAAGCTTTTATCTGACCCTACTAATTTTGATAATCATGCGCGAGAGTAGGTCGGTCCCTCATTCATATGCCGTTAATTTCTGAGACAGCATCCATAGCTGCACATCTTCCTTGATTCTTGTTCTTGCGTATGGATATCCATCAAATTTAGGAGACCCTCTTGGCCTGGTCAAAATAGCTGAAGACGCCATGGAGGGATTCTCCGTCGCCTCAGAGCCAGGAAGATGGTGGGTTGACAGTTTTCCAGCTCGTAAGAAAATATCTGTGATGGTGAGATTAAAGAGGCTAACACATCACAGTCAAATACCTCCCCTCTTGGTTCCCAGGCGCCTCATTCCAACGAGAAGCGCTGCGCATGCGTGCGGATCTCGATAAACTCTTTAATATACCGTATCAATTTGTTAAAAAAGAAATCGTGAGCAGTGTTCTGTAAATTCTTTCTAGCTTCAATCGTTGTAGAGCACTGGTCGTCCGAACCCGTCATTTCTACTCAGTTATCTGGAAGAGAAGAATGGCCAGGAAACGGCAGAGGAAGAGGAATTGGTACAGGCATTTGCAACCGCTTTGTACTCGGGTAATATCCATCCAAACTTTCCGCACTGTAATTCATAAAATCACCAGGTGGTGCAGAGACAGTAAGCTGAGACAATCTCAAAGTATACCGAACTCAAAATGATATAGACCCCGTCGGCACTGACGTCCTTTATACTTGCAATGGCCCTCAATCCCAAAGTCCAGGATCGCGCACAGTTGGAGATAGATTCGCTTTTGACCGCAATACCTACCCGACTGCCGAAATTCGAAGATAGAGTTCGGCTTCCTTATATTTCGGCCATCGTTAAAGAGTCTGGAGGTGGAATCCTAGCGTACCGCTTGGTGAGTGGTGAAGTACTACTTCTAACTTTAAAGACAGAGCCTTTGGCAGGCCTTCCCCATGTCGTGACACAGGACGACAAATACAGAGGATACACGATTAAAAAGGTGCGTTCCATGGGCACAATGTTCCTACTTTGTTTGTCCAGAATATTCAACACAGGGCTCTATCGTGTGGGCGAATGTTTGGTACGTTTCGAATCTCACTGAAACATATCTATCCTTTACATGATATACTAGGGCCATCCTACATGACGAGGAGATATTCCCGGAACCGTTTGTATTCCGTCCGGAGAGATACTTGACAGGCGGTGAAGAAGCTAGTTCAACTGTCGCTGCGGCGTTCGGTTTTGGACGCAGGCAAGTACTAATGTGTCTATGCAATTCTTCGACCACCTTCACGCACAGTAGAATATGCCCCGGAATGCACCTTGCCGAAAACAGTGTGTTTATTGCTATCGCCACCATGCTGTGCATGTTCCGCATCTCCAAGTCTATCGACGAACAGAGCAGGGTCGTCGACCCCACTGTTGAATATGATGGATTTATCAGGTCTGTCGTTGTAGCTCTTGGCAATAATAAAACCCAAAACAACCCTCCTAACAGCCATCCACGACCGTTCAAGTGTAAAATCGAGTTGCGTTCCGAAGGGTTGAGGTCTCTTATCGACACAGATCATGAGGATTGATGTTCAATCCTCTATTCTGCTCAATTGTTTAGCATTTGAAAAATTGAATCTCGAAACATTACCTTCATCGGATCCGGAGTTCGCTAGGTCGGCATCCTCCACATGCCCAAAATCGAAACACAAGATGGATGTATCCTGAAATTGCGGCAGCCGTTCTCGCACAAACTTCTCCGCCATCTCAAGGTACCCGTCCCACCATTGCCCGTTGTCCACACCCTTGTGACGCGACATGGAAAATGAGAACGTCACAGATGTCAAACACACAAATTGCGGCTTTTCTAGACATGTGTTCAGGGCAAGCCAATCGATCACCTCTAGCGCTTCAGCACTCGAAGAGTGCGCGCAGACGCTAAACTGGAGGCTCCGAACACTGGCCCATTGTATGCCATGAAGGAGGTGAATGAACCACGCCATACTGGCTCGCCCTTCGCCGCCGCGGTGGTGTAGCATAAGATTCGCAAAATGTACAGAGGACAATTGCCGGTTGTATTTGAGACTGATTTCACGATGGAGGGCTAGACGCGTATACATATCATTTTCCGATGAGTATAATACCACAACAAAAAACTGACTGGGTACGGATTCTCCGCTGAGTGTAATGTGCTTGAGATTATTCTTTAGGGCCTTCAGAAATTTTCCGACAGCGCGGGCTTCGCCTGGAAGTATCGGTCCAAGTGTAACCACTTCAATATCGAGACTGGTTTCCGTGATCCACCTAAGTAACTCCTTTTTGATATACCCAAGGGCATGAATGCTGCGCAAGTGTCGAGGGGCGAGCGAATGCCTAGCCCTCGCCTCAAGCATCTTCAAGGTGGGTTCGAGAGGAAGGGTTCGATCGAAACGGACGAGTCGATGAAGCGAGAGTTGTTCTAGACAGGGAAAAGAACAGACAAGGTCGACAAGGCTGCCAAAGGTGTGACAGACACAGTCTCGCAATTCAAGCGTCTTCAAAGTGTCTTTGAAGTAAAACACCAGGAACTTGAGAGCCCCGTGAGCCATTTCCTCCCAGTCTGTCCCATGGAAGGCTAAGGATTCAACAGCAACCATGCGTCCCGTAATGCGGGGCAGGAGCGCATAAAACGACTTGGAACCCGAACTCGATTGCCCTTCCACCCAGTCTTTCAGTATCAAGGAACTGATGTACGGACATATAGTAGACACAGGACTGTCCACTAGTCGGAGAACTTGGGGTAGAGTCGATGGCGAAATGATTAGAGGGCGAAGGTTTCGAAAAGCCGAATTTCGGCTAGATGGGATCCAGCTTCTGCAGACGAGGCTGCAGGAAGCAAGAGACCATTGGTCGCATAGAGATATGACAATATCGTACAGTTCCTGTGGAAAAGCAGACATCTAGGAGAGAGGAAGAAAGCCAGCAGCGGGAGACGCTCAAGCTTGCCAGTCAAGGCGACCGATCGAACACCAATCGGCGCTCAAATAGGCGTTCGCACTGCCTTTTCATTGGACAACTATAGCCATAAGAGGCGAGGTCTCTTCTCCAAGCCTGGGCGCGATGGCATAGTCAAGAGTTACAACTCGATGACACCACCACAAATGTTTCATTTTTTTCTCTTTTATCTGTCTTTTGGCCGCACTGATAACCTTTTGAGTTCTAGACTGCCAGTTGGCCAACAGTTGGCTGCCAGTCAATGTGGCCGCGACATTGAAATATGAAAGATTGGCGCTCTGCAAGTCTGAAACGATTCAGATGAAGTGATGGGCGCGAAGTTGCCAGTTGGCGCGCTCACGCCACTCAGGCTCGCCAGTTGGACTGTCAACGATGGCGGCCCGCCGCCAGCGGCCCGATAGAGGTATCTACTGAAACTCTTCAAGCGCACCAAAACCTGACCCATCGCCAATGTCCACATCCAGTCTACCTGGTCCCACCGCGCTACCCGACGTTGACGCGAATATAATCCGCCTGTACTTCACGTGCGACAATCAAGAGAACTGCATGCGAATTTTCGCGTCGAGGACACGATTTCCGACACAAGGTATTGTCCCGGTGACGCGAGTCCTCTCTGCTGGCTCGGTGACATTTCGGCTCTCTCATAGTCCCATCCTCGCACCCCGTATATTTAAGTGGTCCAAGTCAGCTTGAAGCTCTCGATTGCCAGTGAAGAAGCCGTCTTGGACATGGCCCACAAAGCATTGTACCCTCTGGCCCTTGGACTGGCCCTTTTTGCCTCTTATGCTCAAGCCACGACCCTCGCGTCGACATCCGCTGCTCCCTGTCCTACAAATTCGCCCGCGGCAGGCTCCGGAACTTTGAAATTCACGTGAGGTTTTTCCCTTTCAATTAGCTGGATTCCAACGCTAACATCGTTCAGCGGCGTCAATATTCCAGGTGAAGCAAGAAACATATCAGCCGATTAAAATTAACCCGTTCCAAAGGTTTCGATTTTGGCTGCAATAGCGATGCAAGCTGCTCTCCTGGTGCGGCATGGCCGCCTTTGACCCAATATTTCGGTTGGTTTCCCTTCCTTTTATCTTACTACCAGAGAGAGGCGCTCACATCGCCCATAGGTGCGGACGGTGCTGGCCAGATGACGCATTTCGTGAAAGACGACGGATATAATACGTTCCGTCTGCCGGTTGCCTGGCAATTTTTGACAAACTACGTCCTCGGAGCTCCAATCAACGCGGACAACATGGTGAAATATGATGCCCTTATCCAGGTTCGCATCCCGTCGTCGCAGTAATTCCGGCCGTGATAAATAGGCTCGTTAATAGGCATGTCTGGCGACTGGCGCATTCTGCATCATCGACATGCATAACTACGCTCGATGGGAGAAAGGGGTGGGTCCTGGTTTTGAACAGCAATTAAAAAAAGGAATTCAACACCGCTCCAGATTATCGGTCAGGGCGGCCCACCAATGCGCAATTCGCAGCAACGTGGGGCGAACTCGCAGCGATGTACAAGAGCAACCCGAAGATTATCTTCGGATTGTGAACGAATTCCATACACACTTCTTGGCCGAGAACTAATATAGCATGCAGAATGAATGAGCCTCACGATGTTCCGGATATCAATCTATGGGCTGCTTCCGTCCAGGCTGCTGTTACCGCGATCCGCAATGCCGGGTAAGTACTCACTCCCAGTCTGTTCTCCAGTGTACTCATGCTCTCTGATAGAGCAACGACGCAAATCATTCTGCTCCCTGGAAATAACTGGACATCAGCGGCGACATTTGTTTCGAACGGCTCTGCCGATGGTAAATTCAGAACTATGGCATTTGCGACTCCCGCTCATTGCGCTTTTAGCTCTCAAGAAAGTTGTAAACCCTGACGGCAGCGTCACGAACCTTATTTTCGATGTTCACAAGTACCTCGACTTTGACAACTCTGGGACCAACCCGTGCGTATTCTCTCGTTGCGTGCAGGAGAAAAATGGGCTCATATTTGGGCCACGCAGCGAATGCACTACCAACAACATTGCTGAAGCTTGGGCTCCATTGGCCCAGTGGCTCCGATGCAATAAGAGGCAGGCATTCAACACCGAGACCGGCGGTGGATTTAACACCGCGTCGTGCATGACCTTTATGTGCCAGCAAATAGCCTTCCAGGCGCAAAATAGCGATGGTACGTACTTTGCTATCGCTGCACTAAAATATGTATCTGACCTGTCATCCAGTTTTCCTTGGATATGTTGGATGGGTCAGTATTTATCTAAACTCGCGTTCTACAACTGGGCTGAACATTTGTCTCCAGGCCGCTGGAAACTTTTTCACGGGATACGTGCTTTCGGAGCTGCCCGCACTGAACGGCACGACGTGGACGGATACCCCGCTGGTAGCCAAATGTATGGCTCCGAAAGCCGGCGCACAGAAGGGATCAACGGGCCAATGATATTAGCCGTAATGATATATACTTCATATTTCAACCATGCGGGGTACTCCGCGGTGAAATCGAAGCATCCTCCGCTCGTTGCTGAGCGGCAAACAGCGCGCGATGGCATCACTGACAGAGTCAAGCGCGGCGATGCCTGAAACCCAGAACCGCAGGGTACGGAGGTGTGGAAAGTGTGAGTGGCAAAATAAGCTGTCGAGGGCTTCCCAGTCGATTGGGTCTTCTTCCGGGTGCAGCTCTCTAAGGTCCCGGATCGCCACCCCAAACGACACCTCCATGAGGTTTGGCGTCCGCGATAACAGCTCTGGAATCCATACGACGGCACTGCTGAACTGATACACCGAGTAGTTGATAAATTTGTCCAGGATAATCGTGTGGAGACCGAAATTATGGGACAAATCCACACGCGAGCAGAAATCTTCTGAAAACAAACGCTTCGAATCGACGCTCTGAACTGTAAAAAGGTGTGTAAATACCTGCATCACCACCAGCATCTAGAGATGAGAACTCGAGCTGCAGGGTCCAGAGATGTGAGCCCAGACGGCGCAAAAAACGACCGATGGAATGGGTGTCTTCGGGATACACCGAGCCCAGCTGGATGTGGTGTATTGGCGGGAGAGAGTCGTGCGAAGCAATCCAGTCTAAGATGTCCCGTTTGTAGCAGTTGCTGAGACGGAGACTGTGCAGAGCTCCCGGAACATTCAGGGCGGGATCGAAGGAAGGATCATCCCATCCAAGATCATCGACACTTAAAATCTGGAGGAGAGGTTTGGAGCAGACAAGCTGCACAACGTGAGAAACCGAGTCGAATTGGGCTGCCCAGATCTCCAGATGGGCCAGAGCCTGAAATCCAGCCAACAACGCGGATCTGGTCAAGGGGTTCATGCGCCCCCAGTTTATATTCTGGATAAGGAGCTCGGTGACGCATGGCAAATTCGCCAGAATGCCGACCACGGGGTCAAGCCAGTCCGAATCCCAGTCTGTCTCGGAATCGGAGGACCCGCGGCGGACAGAGTTGGTGCTCAGAAGTTCCAAGGACTGAATGTATGGCAGAATAGTGGATGAAGGGTGAATGACGAGCTGGATGAAGGCTAGCACATTTCCGGGTCGAAGTGAAACTGGTTTCCCTGTGAAAATGTAATGTCGACTCGCAGCCAGCCAGGATCTACACACGAGCCCGCAGGTCACGAGTTCATCAATGTCGTCCTGGGTATGTCCTATAATGATGTCAAAAAGCTCCGGTGGAAGAGTCGCGACTGAGGGCATAGTGCAAAGATGGTTGAAGGAACGGGTTTGTTGGGATCAAGCTCGCCGAATGATGGCCGCTGTTGCAAAAAAAATTCGATCCATTACTATGAGTCAATCTTGCTTCGATCTCCTTTAAATCAAATTAGAGCAGTCCTGCAACTAGTTTTTCGCAGTTTCTTTGCCCTCTGATTGGCTCCAAATTGTGGAGCAGCCAATCAGAGTCCGCAAAAACCAAAATTTTGCTTTTTGCAGGACTGCTCTATTGAAGGTGTACATATTTCTGGTCCACGAGTCCGCAGCACGAAAAAATTGAGCCCACTATAAACTTGAAAGTCGGATTGATCGCCTCCGAATTCTCCAGTAATAGCTCGATTGCGACCTCAGCTTGAATTCTGCCTCAAAAAATGAAGCCGCTCGGGATTCGATGCCATGTGCTGCCGAAACCAATATTTTGCGGAGCGCAGTAAAGTGCGTGCCATCAAATTGATGATGAAACATTTGATCGTTACTTGCCAAAGGCTTTACTTCAATCTCCTCCCTCTTTTTTGACCTTCACGCTCTCGCTCGCTGCACAATGCGTTCAACAGCCCTATTCTTTCTCTCCTTTATTTGCGCGGTTCTCGCTGATCAGAATACCACTATCGACGACATCGACGCGTCCATTCAGTACAGTGATGGCGGGCATACATTACCATGTGCATTCGATGCCAATGGCAATTTTGTGCCCGGCCAGCCTGGCTGCTTTAACAACGGGATTAAGAACTGCTCTTCTGGAGCCCATATTCTCCAAACGCAGACCAGCACCCTGTCAATGCAATTTAAAGGTTTGTTCAACAGTTGTGATACTTTCGAGCGAACACTAAATATTTGGTAGGCTCCGCCATCTACATGAATGCGCTGCTCGACGATATCAGCAATATATATACCGTTACATTAGATGGAAAATTAACCGACGTCGATGGAGTGCGTGCTGGCGGAGCATTATTATGCTACACCGTCTTTTCTCAATCCAACCTGGATCCCACCGTGGAGCACAACATCAGTCTATCCATCAAGGGCCTATCCCCTGCGCGGAATACCACCCTTGGGAACGACGACACTTTTTTCTTCTGGCTGGATAACTTCGTGTAAGTCTTCGGCCAACTTTGTCATCCGAATCAACGTCTGAAATCTATATTGCGTAAAGTGTAACGACACCGGGCGGAAACAGCACATCTTCGTCATCTGCGAGTGGAATTTCTGGAACCGCCAGTAGTTCTAGCCCTAGTACAACTCCGAGCACCGGGGCAGGTGGCGGATCAAGTGGAGCATTGAGCCAAATGGCGGCCATCCCCTCTTGGATCTCATTGGGACTCGGCGTCGTTTCTCTGTTCTTTCATCTTTGATGATTCAGATGGCGGAGTTTCATTGTCATGATGATATATTGTGGTTCAATGGTAGTGAATCCCCTTCTCTGATACGCACCTGTTGGACCCGAACTCATGCGTTCGTCTTTCTTTTTCTCTCCTGAGCACTTTGACTGCCACTTTCGCCATTAAAACATTTGCCGCCATGTCGGAATGTTATCGACTCAGCCTTCGCGGAACTCCTCCCCTCGGTAACTCGCGTTTGAACAACTGCTCTGACATTTTCTTTGTGCATGGTCATGACGCTACGACAGGTCCAGTGAACTAGACAATAGCTGGGTAGGTATATTCTGGGGTGGCCGTTAGGAAACAGTGACGGTGATTTTTGCTGATTTTGTCATGAACCAGATTCGTTTCATGCTGTAATATCCTAAACGTTGCTTGTTGTAGGTATGTACCCGCGCGTTACAGAAGTCGAACGAAATTTGCTTCCGTGGAGACAAGCGCCAGAACTGTCTGTTTGTTGCCGACTGACGCTCGTAAACCACACTTGTACTGTCTTCGGCCATCTCACCCCCGTAATGTTTCACATCTCTCACGTCGAGAATGGAGCTCTTCCGCAGCTCCCAGTCTATGCTGTCTAGCGAGCTGGGGGGATTTCTACACAATTCAAATTTCTTGCTCTTAAGCGCTACACCCAACGGGCGCTAAGCGCTAATCACTACGTCGACAGTTCATCCTGTTGGCATCCCGGGCTAGGTCGCTATGGCTAGGGTCCAATTTAATTTATGTATTTAATTGCGCGCTATTTTCCAGCGTCCTCATCCCCCCTGCCCTTAAGGGAATTCCACTCTTTTTTACTCAAACTTAACTTCTAATCTTCTTCACGTTATGGAAAAAACAACAGACGAATATGACAGCGACCACCCACACGCTCGCCACTCGCGCCTATGGACCGGAGCAATGCCCTTTGCGTACTGGTTCCTCGCGATCGTTTTTTCGGTCCTCCACCACTGGATGAACGCCGAGCTGGACGGTAAAGCAATGTAATTCTCCTTCTCATACTGGTCCTTTGTTCAACCTTCTGATGTGCTGCACCCGGCAGTGACGCCGTCGCGATATCTTCTATCGACGTCCCGTACCTCCACCGGCGCATCGACCTCTCACAAAAGGAACAGCACTGGGTCCTCGGGCTGTTCGCGTTCCTGTGGAAATCGTGCATCGTACGTTCTATGGCCTGTGGGCTGATGCAACACGCCTGGAAATCCCTCCGCACGACGGATCTCACTGTCAAGCGTACGTGCCCCTCATATTTTTATGCATGCGACGGACGCCAATTATCTCGTGCTCAGAGATCGACTGTGTCATATCGCTCCAACACCGCAAAAAATCTGGGTTCCTGTCGTTCACTGTGCTGTTCAACTGCTTTCCGACCGTTATATTATCCGCGCTGAGCATCAGTAAGTTTCGGAGGCTGTTGGTATTTTATTTTTATTTGTTCATTTGAGCATCGTGCGCCAGTTGTACCCTACTCCGCCATCCTGCCCGCTGGAAGTCTCACAGTCGACACTACCAATGGTGTCGGCATCTACAGGTACAACCCCCGATGGCTTCTCGGCCCATATCTCGTATGTATCATTCCCATCTGCGGTATTTATTTCTCAACTTGGGCTGTACGCGCCGATAGATTGGCCTCGCAGTGACGCTCATCACAATCCTCCTGGGGACACATGCGCTGTGGCGGCACAACACGACCTGAGAGCCTCTCAGCGGCGGCAATCCAGAACTTCATGTCTGTCTCGCCCTCCGTTTGGGCCCCACGTGAATTTCATGAAATACCACGCCATAACGACAATAAGAAGAGGGAACTGGAGGTGTAAGTGAATTCTTTTATCGCTCATTCCTCTTGTTTGCAGATGGTGTGTTGGTGAACCGCGAGCCCGAGGTATGACTGTTGTGAGCTACCTTGTAACGTGAGAACTACACCATAATATTTTGCATTTGATTCCTTGAGATGTCTGTCCCCACAGATATACCGATTCCGTTTCTTGTCTCCCCAAACTCGAGATGATCCAAGCCTTTCTCGCTAGCTCGAATTCGCGCGGATGCCACTTCCGTGGAATCCGAATACCAAGACTCGGGGGTGTGGTGGGCGGGCTGCGATGAGCCTCGAGAGCGTAGGAGACAAGTTAATTTGATCGTCGATCACTTTCTCCACGCTTTCTTAGTCAGCCGGCTTTGCGCTCTTGCTCGCAGGCTCACTTGGAGCTCAAGCTTATAGCTAACTAGGTCGCTAGAAAGCACGATAAATGTCAAATAGTCTTTGGGAAGAGGAGGCCTTCAACCGGGAAGGTTGTGGGCTCTCTGTGAGTGAGGCACGCGGATGCCACTTCCCACAAAGAACCAAACAGTCGGCATCCGAGTGAACGACTCCCCACAAAAAATTACAATTGGGCTAAACGAGCAACAGACTGTTTAAGAGAAGTAAAGGTATCCAGAGAATCACCGATGAAAAGCGGCAGAATCTCTTCGACGTTCCTCCAGTAAAGTAAGAAAGCAGCTGAACTCCAGCGACCCTGCTTCATCACGATCCAAGGATCCACGCCGTGAAGAAGAAGGTGAGTGGTACCTCCGATGCGAAATCCATGGCCATAAAGAGCGCCCAAACCAGCAGTAATCCAAATCTCGTTACAGCGCGCCATGAAATCGGTCCGTGTCAAATGAGCCCATCCGGAACGAGTGGTGTACGCAAATAGTGGGGCGGAATCTGGCACTGCGGCGTTCACCACAAGATGGTGTTCAATTGCTGCAACAGCGTCGACGTCGTCGAAGGTCTCAGTTGAAGTGAGCCAATCTCCGAGTGCCAGCTTGGTTTTTGTCCAAGGCACCTTGGCAATATTAGTAAAACATAAGGCGACAATGGGAATGTGCCCTAAGCACCTTTAGACCCAAAAACTTGTGTCCATTCGATGCGACGCCACGCTTCTTCGGGCATCCCCGAGTAACTTTGCGTGTGGGATCAAAGGATGAAACGGAATCGACCAGGACTTCACCCAGTCTAGCACAGTCGCGCCACGCCGTGCACGCCGTCGCCCAAACTGCGGAATCGCGTGTGTTAGAAAGGTCAAGCCCAGCTCGGAGGACTGTCATATGGTTGTACGTGACGGGGTCGCGAGGTAAACGCCGCGTGGAAGGAGGAGCGAGCTTGGACACACCCTTCCGAGTTCGCTTCAGGAGTGCGTCTCCGTGCCAAGGCGCGAAATTAATCGCGTGCCAGAGTTGAAGTCCGGATAGCCAGGTAGAGACCGTGCCGCTAGCTACGTGGCCGGCGCCATAAGAAGAAATGAATATAGAGAGAAGGGCCTCGCTTGCAGGCATTCGCTGTTCCTCGGGTATATTGTTCAAATCACAGAAATGATTGAAACGGAGTAAACCAGCAGCGTAACTGCCATGGGTATCGGGTTCGACAGAGGCCGCGAGAACCGCCTGCCAGCGTGAGATTAAATCAGGAGAAAAGGAAGCCGATAGAGAGCGAATGGAGTGGAAGGAGTAAGGAGTGCGCCAGGATATAATTCGGTCTTTCGCAAGAACCGAAGGTCGTAAGGGAGAGGGCTTTAGACGATTATAGGGGTTTGCCGAAATTCGTGGTCCCGTGTATTTGCGCGCAGGTTGCGGCCGAGAAGAGCTGACCGAAGGCTCGATCCCGACTGCGCGTAAACAGTCAGCATCTGCTGACCTCGCCAAGACTAGCCTGTGCATGGAATAATGAATTGGCTAAGCTCGTTGTTGAGCGAAAATGGAATATTCAGACGGAGATGTTGGGGCCCGAAATTGCCGCGAGAAATCGGGTCCGCGAGATTGTCAGCAGAGGGAACGTAGATTGGGGAAATAGAAAGATTGCGGGGGATGAGCATCTCGGTAATGCGACGTATGGACATGTTGCGCGGAATGTTCCTGGAGCGACCGAGCTTATAAGCATCAATGACGGAAGTATTATCCCCGTGTATCACGACATTAGCGTCCAAGAAGTCAGTATCCCGCACGGAGCAGAACCATGAACAGGCTAACTCGATTGCCACGGACTCGGCCCAGCCAATATCGCGGCCGTCCGACTTCCAATTGGGCAAGAGCTTCCATGCCGCCCAGTGGCCATCAATGAGGATGCCGATCCCGAAGTCTGTTGATGCATCGACCCAGATATCAGAATCGAGAGTAGAGCGAACGAGGAGGGATCGAGATACGTTCGGAAGGGATAGTGTCCGCTCCCACCAATGAAGATCGTTCCGCGCCGCGGAGGACAGATTGTGGGAAACGAACTCGTTGGGGAAATGCGAAATTTGCGCAGTGAGAGCAGGGAGGAATGAACGACCGTCGCGGTACACAAAGGAAACGTGCTGTAGGGTCCCGTGGATGGATCGAACCGCAGGGAGTTTCACCTTTTCAGCCGATGCAGCGGCGAGAAAGCGTGAGACCTTGCCCAAGTATTTCAACCGTTTCTTCTCGCTCAAGTAAACCCGCTTTCCGGCGATGTCAAAAGTGAAGCCAGTGTACTCGGTTGTGTACCCGAAGTCATGGCCCTTGTCAGCGAGGTCATTCCATATGATGCCGAGCGGCTCACTGATGGAAATGATGGTGTTCAGGTCATAGGCGTAGGAATATTCGGTCGAACCGTTGGGTGAAAGGCATGAGGAGATGGGATAGCGAAAGAAGACGAAGTCATCTACCCATTTCTGGGTATCCTTAACGTCTTTAATGGAGAGGATTTCCACAAAGGCATCCGCAACGGTGCCTTGGACGTTGCCGGAAGTGGAAAGGCCGAACGGGAAGGTGTGATCCGCCCAAATGGAATCACGCCAAAGCACTGGCAGTGCCCATTTGTGTTTGGGAGCTACGGCAGAGCAGCGAAAGGCATGTGCCTGATCCAAACTAGCAACCTGCGTTCCGGCAGACGCATTTGCGACCTAAAAAGGGAGTCATGTAAGCACCAAAACCCATAAGAGCAAAGCGAGTGGCATAGAATTGAATAAATTTGAGCGCAATTGGCTCCAAAGTCGGTGCGAAGGAGCAAAGGAAATTAGCCCGATACGGGAAGGGAATGAGGCCGAGTTGGCTCGAGTTACGGCCAAATTGACGTGCAAAAATATTCGACCAAATAGGCACGAGGAACACGTCCAAATTGGTACGCGGGATACAGCCAAATTGGCACGTAAAATACCCGTCCAAATTGGCACGAGGAGCACGTCCAAATTGGCACGCAGAATAATCGTCCAAATTGGCACGATGACCACGTCCAAATTGGTACGCGGGTTACGGCCAAATTGGCACGTAAAAATACTCGTCCAAATTGGCACGAGGAGCACGTCCAAATTGGCACACGGAATAATCGTCCAAATTGGTACGATGACCACGTCCAAATTGGTACGCGGGTTACGGCCAAATTGGCACGTAAAAAGACTCGTCCAAATTGGCACGAGGAGCACGTCCAAATTGGCACGCGGAATAATCGTCCAAATTGGTACGATGAACACGTCCAAATTGGTACGCGTGAAAGGGCCAAATTGGCACGTAAAATACTCGTCCAAATTGGCACGAGGAGCACGTCCAAATTGGCACGCGATCAATTGGAACACAAATGCCAAATTGGCAAAGGGTAAAAGAATTGATTAATATCAGCCATATTGGCACATGTATTCCATTTGATCAAAATGTCCTTCGCGTCCAACCAAGAGTTCGTCGATCCGCCGCTTCCATCCAGAGCGGAATTGTTCTGTATCATCCTCCACTTCCCCACCCCAGGTTCCTTCTCGACGAGGCCCAACGGCGCCGTCCGGAAATGGCCGCCAAAGAAGGCATAAGCCTCGTCACGGGTATAAGGTCCGCTCATGCGGCCGGCAGCAACCTCGCCAGCGAGGTAGTTATCAATAAATGAGGGATTTAGATCAGTAGAGGGCATATTAGGGGGAATGAATGTGAAAGAGGGAGGGGGAGGATTGCCGATGGGAGAGCCATAGGAAATATCGTGTACAAGATTCGGGTATCGTTGGAGCAGGTCGCAGTCACGTAATGCCTCATACCATCCTGCAGCACGGTAGGGCGTGACCACCCTCTCGCGCTCAATTGCGAGTGCAATCGACCGCTCCGTGGTGAGCGTCACTGCAGAGGGAGCAGATATGAATGGGATGACGGGAGGAGTTCGAGTTGCACCGGCCGCAGTTGAACCCCATGCAGACTGCGCGTTTATCGGAGATCCGAAAAAGCCCATCGCGACTGGCGGTGATGACGAATGCCCGACCATGCCTGCTTGGTTCCGTCTGGTCGCAGGTGACCGCGCCGTGTCCCGAACGGCCACACCGAAAACACAACAGAGTTTTCTTGCGTGTGGAGTCATCTCGGTCGTAAGGCTTTGAGCGCTCACCCTTCTCTTTCGGGGGCGCTCCTGATCCCCTCGAACCAGTGCTGCTGGAGGTACGACTGGAGATGAGAAAGGAATTTTTAGCAGATTGCAACGCAGCTCGGTATTCCTCGTTCTTGACTTTGAGAACGAATGGAGTCGTGAAGAATCGAGCTCGAATTCCCTGGTCAAAGCTTCGGTATGCAGGATACCACTGCGAGAGCTCAGGGTCGGTGAGGATGTGATTATAATGTGCAGCGAATCCTTCGAGGATCCGAGGGCCGGCGGCTAAACCCATGAAAGTGAGAAAGGTGTTGTAGCAAGTAAACCACGTAGCCTGGTCAAGGGTCCCCTCGTCCGGGAAATCCGATACGTCGATGACCGTGACCTTGGTCGTCTCCCCGGTACCGTGTTTTACGGTCTTGATGTTGCTGGAACGAATGCGCGCCAGAGAGGCCGGTAGAAAGAGAGTGAGGGGTGGCGAGATTCCGTTCTTGGCGAGATAAAAAATGGAGGAAGGAATGGAATTATCATTCACTTCGAAAGAATTTGCCGCGGCAGCGTCGTCGTCGAAGAGAAAATTCGAAGCTGGAGCTGAATTCGTACTCTCGAGGCCGCCATGTGCAGGAGGAAGGTCCCCAGACGGGAATACCAAGGTGTAAGGGGCAAAAGGCTCGCCTTCATCATCCGAGACATTCTCCTCCCCTGCCTTTCGCCTATCCCCCCGTTTCTCGTTGCGCTCCATACGAAGAATATCCATCTTCTTCAAAGCCTGGATAGCTTCGGCTGTGAGGACGACGTCTCCAGACTTCAAGATAGGGGCTTCCTTCCTCCCACCCGAATTGGGGATGAAGCTGCTGGATTGACCAGGGACCCCAGATTCAGCCATTATTGGATAGTAGAGCAAGAGGATTTAGAAGACAAGACAACGAAGTTCAGAGCTGCGATGAGCCTCGAGAGCGTAGGAGACAAGTTAATTTGATCGTCGATCACTTTCTCCACGCTTTCTTAGTCAGCCGGCTTTGCGCTCTTGCTCGCAGGCTCACTTGGAGCTCAAGCTTATACGATTAGAATCGATGGCCTCCCGTGATGCCGTACGGCACGCTCTAACTCCGGTAATCCCGCTTTTGGCCCAACCCCCGCGACTGCGGCCCGCCCACGTTGCCCGCCCGACTTCAAAACAATATATTTCAAACTGCGTCCTGCCCTTAAAACACCCACTAACACCGAACGCCTCTCCCACCTAGCAATTCCAACTTTCCTCACTGGCTGCGCTCCACCCACACATGCCTGCTCTCCGAGTCAATTCCAACACTCTGCATAACATTTCAACACCGGCATCAATGAAATCCGCAGCGCACTTCTCTGTCTCAATTTGATCGACGCTCTTGTCTTGTTGACACCGACATCACGCGCTGGCCAAAGCGTTAAATAGCCGGCCTCCACTATGCTTCCGAGTCCTCCAACAGGGAGGCCACGATCCTCTCGTGGCTTTGCAGAGCAAGCAAGGTTTGGATTTGAAATACTTCTCCCGGGTGCAGTCGCGCAGCATTCCATTGAGTATTCTCCTTGCCCGACTGGATGCACGAGTCTGTAAAGGATCGCTGGCACCGAGTTCCTGCTGATTAAATCTGTTTGACGGTACCTATAGCTACAAGGCTGCCGGCTTACCTATCATACGGGGAATCCGAGTCACACCAAGCGTCAAATACTACATAGTTCTTGCAAGTCCGTCTGCATGACAACCATGTCAATTTACTAGGACTAGAGCTCTTAACCTGTATTTACGCGCCGCCGGTCAAAGCGACAAATAGCCGACCTACCTACTCCACTAGTACTCCACTTGCATACCGCTTACTACTTATTGCTTCCGTCTCCAAAGGCCCCTGTCCGCCCTCTCGTGGCTCCGAATCTTCAAGAGGATTCCCGCTTAGCCTAGATCTACATCGAATCGTGGCCCGTCTCGTCGCAAAATCGTATTCGAATTCGAACTGACTCTTGGACTGGTCAAAGCAATAAATAGCCGACCCACCCACTCCACCTTGGCTTACTTCTGCTTCCGTCTCCACTCCAAAAGAAATCACTCCAATGGCCCCTGTCTGCCTTCGTGGAGGATTCGAGCTCGTGGTTCTCGCTTGCCCCAACCGCGACTGCGGCCCACCCACGTTGCCCGCCCGACTCGGCGCCCATCCCAAATCAATATATTTCAAACTGCGTCCTGCCCTTAAAACACCCCACTAACACCGAACGCCTCTCCCACCTACCCACACATGCCTGCTCTCCGAGTCAATTCCAACACTCTGCATACCATTTCAATACTATGAATCCGCAGCCCACAGATTTCAAACTCCGGACCTCATTAGCTACTGTATGTCTTGTCTCGATCGACCTTGTCTTGTGACTGCGACATCACGCGTATTTCTCCCGCTCATTCTGGATCCAACCGTCAATTCTCATACATGTGTCAAGTCGGTGTCTTATTTCTTGGCGACGAATCCGAGGGGAGTCAAAAATGAAATTCACACAGTCGATAAAAAAAACAGGACTTGGACAAAGTTGAATAATTTGCTCCTGTGGTGTCGATTCCGTACAAAGTTCAATACGCTAAATTACCACAGGACATGATAATAAAACGGCTCGCAAAAATGGAGAGAAAATATAAATATTTGCAATCGCTGGACGACTATCGCCGACAAGAGTCCAACCTGTCCCACGAATATTGCACCGTCTTTCAATAAAAGGCGTTAGTAAACGGAAGATTCGAGTTTAAGGTTTCCTGCAGTGGGATCGGCGTCGACGCTGCGCGCGAGGCTGACCCGCACGATCACTAGCGCGGGCATTATGTTCTGCAAGTGATGAGGCGGCAGCTGACATGCTGAATGAGCATTTAACGCACCATGAGTTGCGGAGATGCGCCAATAAAGAGGGCAATGACGGGGGACTCGAACGTAGCGGGGCTCCCGAAATTTGGATCGACAAAATACAAGAAAAATCACAAAGTATAGCAGGCTGGATTCAAAACTAAAATTGTGTCAGTATATGCGAGGGCTTCACAAGAGCACAAACAGCATTTTTATGGCAGTCTTGTATCGGTGGACAAGTTTTGGCTCTCCGATGACCTGCAGATGGCGTCTCGTCCACCATATTCGCCCCGCAGTCAGACCCGTCAAAAGCAGATTTGTCATGACCAGGCAAATGGAGACCACAACTATGTTGGTATCCAGGAAAAATGGAGCCAGGGAAACATTGGCTAGAAAGAGCGAAGCAATCGTGATCCCATATACTGCTGCTAGTCAGAAATCATTCAGCGATCGAGGGGGCTCTTACTGGTAGTCGACAGCAGTAAAAGTAGGGGAACACCTATTACTCGTCTCTTATAAGGAGACCCAGACCAGATTACATAGCACCGGTAAATCTAAACAATTTAGTTTTGGGGTTGTGAAAAGAAAAGAAAAGTGCACGAACGAAAAACCCATCTGCAGCAAAACTGGTAACGGTCAGCGAAGAAATCAATGCAGTTCCAGATTGCGTACTTGTTCGCAAGGATAATGATATCATGCCAGGGACCTTTGACTTGCCTTAGATGCTGAAAAGCGACCTGAATGTCTTGCAATGTGCCGATTGCGTCGACTGTCTCCGCTGAGTGAAGCAATTGCACGAACATCGCGGTGAACACCACTTGGTGAATCATCTGTACTATCCCAAAAACGCACGCCAGCATCATGGCACAGATGAGAACCCCACGTCCAGCGGAGCCTCGACGTTTCAAGAAATAGGATGCCTGCATCGCAAGCAGAATGCAGATTCCTAGGCAGTGAGATGAAAACAAGAAAGGAGAGATGCATTAGCATTTGGACATACCATTAAAAAAGAGCGAACTCTGCAGTGGGTGGAAACAGGAATGAATTTCAGCTCCTTGGATAGTGTTACACATACCGCTGATTCAATTATATTAGTCACCACCAATGCCCACTCGGTTTGGAGGGAGGCCATATAGTGTGTTCCAGTGCCCAAGTGGTAGCTAGCTTGACAACGCCTTTCGCTGAACACTGAGTGGCCTCTGTGCAAGATGAGCTGGCAGTTATACCCACGATATTATAAACCATTTGTTGAACAAAACATCGATCGGTTTACCATGGTCACTCGTTGATCATCAGGTTCGATTCATGTTACCGTGAGTTTTATAGCCATAAAAGAGCAAACGCTCAAGCTTGAAGAACATCGGTATCCACGCACGTGAGAACCTGTAAATTGAAGTGAAAGGTTCGATGATCATGATCATCAAACAAACATTCCCACGGTTCAATCTCACGTCGAAGACCCGAGACTTTGAAATATTTTTATAAATGGCATGCGAGCTGGGTGCTGAGCAGTTACTCTTGTCATTCATAGACAAGATTACCTCGCATTTAGTAAGCGGCACATCAGGATTGCAGTATTGTGGTGTTTAAATGAGGGAACGTTTGTCGCGGCTGCCCTTTCACTCTCGGATTAACAACCATGAACATAGATTTGGTGATCTAGAACCAGTCATGAAAGCCTACTTTGTTCTAGAGTCTTTCCGCTGAGTTTCAACTGCCCTTGACTGCGCTCGGCGTGTTTCCCATCATGTCGAAAGCCATTCCTTTTTTCTGTTATCAACTGTGTCATTGGAGCATTCAAGAGCGGCAGGCTGAAACGCCATCCAGAAATTTTTTCACTGTTGTTTCGACATTATGGAAGACAGTCAGATTTCCAGGAGGATCCACACTGAACACAGTCCAAAATTACAGGACAGAAAATACCGAATGTCTGGACAACTACGGCTGACTAGAGTACAACACGCCCCAGGAATACTACACCGTCTTTCAATAAAAGAGTTAGTAAACAGAAGATTCGACTTTAAGGTTTCCAGCAGTGGGATCGGCGTCGATGCTGCGCGCGAGGCTGACCCGCACGATCACGAGCGCGGGCATTATGTTCTGCAATTGATGAGGCCCGAGGCAGCAGCTGCCATGCTAGATGAGCATTTGACGCACCATGAGTTGTGCAGACACGCCGCTAAGGAGGGCAATGACGGGGGACTCGATTGTAGCGGGGCTCCCAAGGATATCGATTAACAGATATACAAGAAAAATCACAAAGTAGAGCAGGCTGGATTCAAAACTAAAAGTGTGTCAGGATATGGAAGGGCCTAACAAGAGCACGAACAGCATTTTTATGGCGGTCTTGTATCGGTGGGCAAGTTTTGGCTCGCCGATGACCTGCAGATAGCGTCTCGTCCACCATATTCGCCCCGCTGTCAGACCCGTCAAAAGCAGATTTGTGATAACCAGACAACTGGAGACTGCAATTAAGCCGTTGGTCGGGAAAAATGGAGGCAGTGTAACATTGGCTAGAAAGAGCGAAGTAGTCGTGATCCCATATACTGCTGCTAGTCAGAAATCGTTCAGCGATCGAGAGGGTTCTTACTGGTAGTCAACAGGAGTGAAAGTGAAGGAACACCTATTACCCGTCTCTTATAAGGAGACCCAGACCAGATTACATAGCACCGGTAAATCTAAACAATTTAGTTTTGGGGTTGTGAAAAGAAAAGAATTGTGCACGAACGAAAAATCCATCTAGAGCAAAACTGGTAATGGTCAGCGACTGAAACCAATGCAGTTCCAGATTGCGTACTTGTTCACAAGGATAATGATATCCCTCCAAGGACTTTTGACTTGCCTTAGATGCTGAAAAGCGACCTGAATGTCTTGCAGTGTGTCGATTGCGTCGACTGTCCCCACTGAGCGGAGCAATTGTACGAACATCGCGGTGAATACCACCTGGTGGATCATATGTACTATTCCAAAAACGCATGCCAGCATCATGGCACAGATGAGAGCTCCACGTCCAGCAGAGCCTCGACGTTTCAAGAAATAGGATGCCTGCGTCGCAAGCAGAATGCAGATTCCTAGGCAGTGAGATGAAAACAAAAAAGGAGAGATGCATTAGCATTTGAACATACCATTCAAGAAGAGCGAACTCTGCAGTGGGTGGATACAGGAATGAATTTCAGCTCCTTGGATTGTGTTACACATACCGCTGATTGAATTATATTAGCCACCACAAATTCCCACTCGGTTTGAAGGGAAGTCATATAGTGTGTTCCAGTGCCCAAGTGGTATATAGCTGACGACGCCCTCCGCTGAACAGTGAATGGCCTCTGTAGAATGCAAGATGAGCTGGCAGTTGTACCCACGATGTTATAAACCATTTGTTGAACAAGACATCAATTGGTTTACCATGGCTACTCGTTGATCATCAGGTTCGATTTATGTCACCGTGAGCTTTTTATCCATAAAAAAAACAAAATCTTCAAGCTTCAAGAACAATCGGTATCCACGCACATGATAATAGAACTCCGTAAATTGAAGTGAAAGGTTCAATCATCAAACATTCCCACGGTTCAATCTTAGCTCCGTCAAGATTTTGACAGCGAGACGTCAAAGATCCAGTGCCCGAGACATCGTCTTAAATGGTGTGCGAACTGAGGAGCAGCTACTGTCACGAATGAAGGGCTATAACAGAGGATGTGCATACCTCGCATGTGGTAAGCGGCGAATCATAATTGCAAAATGAGGGCACGTTTATGGTGGCTGTCCTTTCACGCTCGAATTAACAACCATCAGCATGAATTGGGCACCAGTCATAAAAGCCTACTTTGTTCTGGAGTACTTCCCGGTGAGTTTCAACTGCTTTCGACTGCGCTTGACGTGTTTACCATCATTTCCAAAGTCATGGTTTTTTCTATTCTGTAATTTTCGACCATCTCAACATTCTCTGGACAAATCCCAGCATTCAAGAATGGCAGGCTGAACCACAACCCAGGAAATATTTCACTGGCATCATGAAAGACAGTCAAATTTCCAGTAGGATCCGCATTGAACACAGTCCAAAATACAGTCCTACCATGAAAAGATGCAAGTGATCGCTGGACGGCTACGGCTGACTCGAGTACACATGCCCCAGGAATATTACACCGTCTTTTGAAAGGCGCTAGTCAGGGGCTTGAAGCTATCGGCAGTAGGATCGGCGTCGACACTACGGGCGAGGCTGACCCGCACGATGACGAGCGCGGGCACTATGTTCTGCAAGTGATGCTGAGGCAGCAGCTGCCATGCTAGATGAGCATTTGACGCACCATGAGTTGCGGAGACGCGCCAACAAAGAGCGCAACAACGGGGGACTCAATCGTAGCGGGGCTCCCAAGGATATCGATTAACAGATATACAAGAAAAATCACAAAGTAGAGCAAACTGGATTCAAAACTAAAAAGTGCGTCAGTATATGCGAGGACTTAACAAGAGCACGAACAGCAGTTTTATGGCGGTCTTGTATCGGTGGACAAGTTTTGGCTCGCTGATGACCTGCAGATGGCGTCTCGTCCACCATATTCGCCCCGCTGTCAGACCCGTCAAGAGCAGATTTGTTATGGCCAGCCCAACGGAGACCACAATCATGGTGTCGATCCGGGAAAAATGGAGGCAGTGTAACATTGGCTAGAAAGAGCGAAGTAGTCATGATCCCATATACTGCTGCTAGTCAGAAATCGTTCAGCGATCATGAGGGTTCTTACTGGTAGTCAACAGGAGTGAAAGTGAAGGAACACCTATTACCCGTCTCTTATAAGGAGATCCAGACCAGATTACATAGCACCGGTAAATCTAAACAATTTAGTTTTTGGGTTGTGAAAAGAAAAGAACTGTGCACAAACGAAAAACCCATCTGCAGCAAAACTGGTAACAGTCAGCGAGAAAACAAATGCAGTTTCAGATTGTGTACTTGTTCACAAGGATAATGATATCCCTCCAAGGACTTTTGACTTGCCTTAGATGCTGAAAAGCGACCTGAATGTCTTGCATTGTGCCGATCGCGTCCGCTGAGAGGAGCAATTGCATGAACATCGTGGTAAATACCACTTGGTGGATCATATGTACTATTCCAAAAACGCACGCCAGCATCATAGCACCGATGAGAGCCCCACATCCAGTGGAGCCTCGACGTTTCAAGAAATAGGATGCCTGCATTGCAAGCAGAATGCAGATTCCTAGGCAGTAAGATGGGAACAAGAAAGGATGCATCAGCATTTGGACATACCATTCAAAAAGAGCGAACTCTGCAGTGGGTGGAGACAGGAATGAATTTCAGCTTCTTCGATAGTGTTACACATACCGCTGATTCAATTATATTAGCCACCACAAATTCCCACTCGGTTTGGAGGGAAGCCCGGAAGCCATATAGTGCGTTCCAGTGCCCGAGTAGTATATAGCTGACGACGCCCTCTGCTGAACAGTGAGTGGCCTCTGTAGAATGCAAGATGAGCTGGCAGTTGTACCCACGATGTTATAAACCATTTGTTGAACAAGACATCAATTGGTTTACCATGGCCACTCGTTGATCATCAGGTTCGATTATGTTACCGTGAGCTTTTTATCCACAGAAAAACAAAACCTTCAAGCTTCAAGAACAATCGGTATCCACGCACATGATAATAGAACTCCGTAAATTGAAGTGAAAGGTTCGATCATCAAACATTCCCACGGTTCAATCTTAGCTCCATCAAGATTTTGACAGCGAGACGTCAAAGATCCAGTGCCCGAGACATCTTCTTAAATGGTGTGTGAGCTGAGGAGCAGCTACTGTCACGAATGAAGGGCTACAACAGGGGATGTGCGTACCTCGCATGTGGTAAGCGGCAAATCATAATTGCAAAATGAGGGCACGTTTGTGGTGGCTGGCCTTTCACGCTCGAATTAACAACTATGAACATGGATTTGGTGATCTAGAACCAGTCATGAAAGCCTACTTTATTCTGGAGTCTTCCCGGTGAGTTTCAACTGCTCTTGACTGCACTCAGCGTGTTTCCCATCATGTCAAAAGCCGTTCCTTTTTTCTGTTCAGTTATCAACCGCCTCATTGGAGCATTCAAGAGCGGCAGGCTGAAACACCATTCAGAAAATTTTTCACTGTTCTTTTGACACCATGGAAGACAGTTAGATTTCCAGGAGGATCCACACTGAACACAGTCCAAAATCACTCCTACCATGAAAAGACGCAAGTAAAAGTAAAAGATAGACATTGATTACGACAGAACAGAGCATGGTGAGCAAACCGACGCGACGAAGTGCGGACACTTACGCTTACGCATTCCACGTGTCAGAAACGTGACCGCTCGGCCCTCATGTAAATTAAAATTCAAACCCAGATCGACCAGTGTCTCTGAACAATTTGTTTTCATACGAGAGATCGGTCACCGGTCTAGATAACCATGGGTCTGTGTGCAGCTTATACTCAGTGCGGGCAACATAGATCCCGCTGGTTGGAATATTTTCAAATGTGGCGACGGATTCCATCAAATTGGATTTCTCACGGTTGAAAATGTATGGAATTTGCTGATAATTTCTTCCCCCGCTATTTATGCCCCCTAAGCCGCGTACTTGAGTGTGTCGATACCATCCAGCGTATGCGTAGCTCCTGGATGCCTGACCTCGAGCTCGGTCCCCATTGTCGTAACTGCGACCATAGTCGTATTGGCGGCAATATGTTTAATGTTCAGGACGACCCTAGCACCAATTACCGCAATTACTCTGGGATTGTTGCGTTGAGTCGCATAAAATTTCAATCCGACACCACGTACGCTGTTGAAGGACTATACCGCAGAAAAGGTAAGAAAGTGTTGGGCAAGGTCACATAGAAACGCACATAACGGGAATTTGAGCCAGAGTTGCACGTGCTCTGTCCCAAAGCACTATTTCCACGATAGAAACAACTACAAACCCGTATTTTCACCATACAGAAACGAAACCAACAGAGAACTCACGAAGATTGGCCAAAAACCAGAACAAACCTTGATGTATTGGCGATCATCAGTCTTGTAGACTCGGACTGGAAGAGTCTATAGAATTTAAACACACCGTCTCTCAAAAATAAAGCGATAACGGGTGTTCTTCGAGGTCCTAGGGCCATAAGCGTCGTTCCACATTTATACGCGGTCATCAAAAACATGAGGACTGCCTTGAATTAAACGATGTCAGCGTTTTCATTCTCGACAAGCGAGGATATCTACCGTAACGAATGGAGGAACGGCGTAGAATGTGAAGAGTCAAGGAACCTCTACGAGGTGGTTAGTTAATCACATCCACTCAGGGATAGAACAATGACCAAGTGAGTAGCATCCTCCCAAAATAGGCCTGTTGGAGGATGAGATTTATCCTTGTGCAGCCGAGGAATATGAATTACCCAACGTGTACATATTCTAGCCAAGTAAATGTGAGTTGAGGGTAGTTTGAATTGCTGAAAAACTGACGTTCAAGAGCGGCAATGGTTTTTACGCCGACGGCAATCCTAGAGAGCCACTATCAGGTTTGATTTCAAGCCTTCAAGTGCGACTTACATGGCAATTATCTCCGCTGTTAAATGGGTGAGATCAGGGGTACAAGACACATAAGAGACCCACCAGTTATGAGGGGGACCATGAGATAGAGCAATTTTCTCGGTCTTCCATTGTGAGGCTGGTGCTTGTGCTACGCCCTGCACACCGCCTCACAGCCCCTTCAACTGAGCCCTGGACGAGAACATACGAGGCGCCTGTGTCAAGACAAGCCCTGGGTCGACCTGGCTGTGGCGGGACAGAGAATAACCCGGCCGGGACGATAGTTGAATAACCCGGTCTGAAGTGATCGCGACTGACAACGAGAGGGCAGCACTGAACAACCCGGCTCTACTGGGGAAGTTTGGCTATAGCCGTCGAGGAGGAGCGTCGCGAGACTTGAAGAGACGGCGGGGTAGCCGCCTGGTCACCGAACTCGAGGAGACCTCGAGGAGAAGATGATATGTGAACGCGCGTCGTTCGTAGTCGAAGTGAGAGAGCGCTGCGCCGTTGTCAGGTCAAAGTAGACTTGATATTAGACGAGGTAGAATCTAGAGTACATGTAGATTCTACCGAGTTTATATACTGTGTCCTATGAAACTGATGGTTGTCCCTCCTATGAAATACCGACCGTCTGCAGGTGTTCGATCTTGGTAACGGGCGATCGGGGTATCCCGATCGTCGTTTGAATAACCCCTGGTTGGTTATTATGATATCTCGATCGTCGTTTGAATAACCCCTGGTTGGTTATTCTGAATCCAATCGTCCTACGCGTGTTCCGATCAGCATTTGAATAACCCCTGGTTGGTTATTCCCAATGTAATCGTCCCAAGCGACTACGAATAACCCCCTGGTGGTTATTCCGTATGCTTGTGATAACCCGGGATACCCGGGGTTGAAGTTGAGTGAAAATGTTGGAATAATGCCAGATCATGACAGCCTGTTCATCCAAATCGGGAATCGAAGTTACCAAATCCGGATTTTCATCAAACACACGCAGCCTATGGCCCCCATCCAACCCTCCACATCGTTTGTACCACCCGCCCAACTAGTCACAACACTCGATGGACGCTCCCATTACCCGAACTCCACCTTTGCACGACTTGCACCTCACTTATGAGCACGGCACCATGCGCTACGACCCATGAGAATGGTACGGACCAACCAATAGCAGGCATCCTGGGCTTGGTATCCTCTTCCCACACCCGAGAAGTCACCAACACTCGAACGCAAGCCTTGTCCGGTCCAGTTTCCATTCTTCCAAACCACTCGAAACCTACTCAGATGCGTCCAGACGCGTCTTCCGACCAATAACTGACCATTTATGACCCAGAAACCTGCTCTGCGACGGAACGGGTCCTGCGTCTGTACCGATTCACGTCGTACACTCCGTCCGTTCATGGAAATGAACCCCAAAATTCGAACGTCAGCCTCGTCCGTGGCCCCAAATACTGAACGCATGCCACGTACGTTCCTGCAAAAGCACCCTCAAATGCGAAGGGGATGGAACCGAACGAGTGGGCATCAAGGGGACGGTCGAGAGGCGAAAAGGTATAAAAGGATAGCGGAAAAGGACGTTGTAGTCAGTCAATTTTCGGGGCTCAGTTCTCCCCCACCACCTGTACCCCCACCTGTGCAACTAAGCCTCGCTCACACCGAGTTGACCACATCCTCACTTGCCTCTAGCAGGGCATTTCACTCTCACACCTCCATTAGCAAGGTCCTAACTCATCGGACCCCAAGTCATATCGTCGGGCTTCCCCGTAATAGGATCACCAACTTCGCGAGCTTCACGCTTTGTAGAAGTCGGCCTGGGCAAAGCCATATTGGTTTAAACCGCCGTCTGCAACCCAGTGTCACGACCGGACATACCATACATTCGACTGACCAGCACCAGCCGGCGTCGCTGTCTCTTGCTTTATAACCATCAAACATTGTATTAAGCCTTCCACCTTCGTTGGGAACATCGGGGAAACACGAGGGAAGGATCACAGCATAGGCATCGGATTTTACAGGAAACAATGTGTCGTTCGCTCGAGCTTGTGACCTAGGACAGGTAAATATTGCCCCCACACCCATTTACAGCTAATAACAGGTACCCCCAACACGAACCCACAGAACGTATGCCTCGTGCGATCCCGTGCAACACTCTCACTCGGACCACACACACGTCCCAATCCTACATCCCCACTATCCTCCAACACTAAATAACCCCTAGAGGCCGAATGTGCTGTCTATTTGATAAAACAAATTCTCATAGCGGTGCCGCAGTCCTTATCACACCGTACAGGATCCAAACACTACGTCAAGTGATTCAGTCCCGCATTGCATAAACTGAACAATTAAAATGCAAACCGGAAGACCAGAATGAGGTCGGTGGAAACGACGATAATAGTACAGGTGACCATCTCTCCCTGCGTCCATCATTTGGAATGTAGAGAGATATGTAACTTGGATGCGAACGAACGAATAAGAAGGATTTGCACAACTGGCAGAAGATTAGCAACTTACGAGCCCTAAAGCTTAGATGAACTTACATGATCAGACCATTCGGCTCTTAGCATGACTGGGATAAGTATAGTCAAGGCCTTGATGGACTGGACGAAGAACTTCTCCTACAACTAATGTCGATGCTTCGAGAAGGTTTTAATTTAGACAAACTCAGTGGAACATCAGGTGGAATGCACCTACCATAACGCAACAAGTGTCAAATAACGAATCTAGTGGCAATTGTGAATGGGTGGTTCTTCAAAGGGGGCTGTGACATTATACCCAGATCTAACATGTCGTTCAATGAAAACACAGAAAACAAACAAAGCCTTCACATAAGCTACATTGGAAATGCTGAAGCGGGATTTCCAAATCAGGGTGACCTGCAGGCATCTTGAGCGACCTATTGTAATAGTGGGTCATAATGGCTCTGAAAACCTCATCTGACAAGTTTGCGACATGTTCAAGTCTGAAGACGTTTTCAATAAACCCATCCTCATTGCAGTCGCAAGAATTCAGTTTAATACTTACATGACGAGTGCCAACGCTGCAACTACAGAGCAAAATGAAACATGTCAATAGCGGGGGGCGGCGGCGGCGACTCACCAGCCAACTCGTTCGTCGTGCGGGCGTCAGTCAGAAGTCTGAAAAGCTCCTGTTCCAATTTTGGAACCAGAATGGTCATTGCGGAGAGCAGGATGGGGGATAAGTGGAGAATGGCTGACCTTATGTACAGAGGCCTTATTTTGAAGCCGTCCGAAAACCGATCTTATGAAATGAATCAGACCGTCGAAGAACCGCGCACTGATCCAAACCGTGGTCGGGTTCTCAAGCTAGACATCATGATCAGGAACTCCTGATATCATGGTGAGCCTTCAAGTTGGCCACTACAACTTTGGCCAAGTGGCTTTGGCGTAACAAAACAGAAGACCGAGGCGGTGGGGGGAAATGGGCTTAAAAGACAATATCATGGTCCATTTACACCGCCCTTCCCCAAGGCAAACTCGTAAGGAGGGTGTGAGCTCCAAAAGATATACATCACGACCCGGTTGAAGGGTCCTGATCAGCCTGTGGGCAAAAACGAAAGACTGTAAGATGGAATGGGCCATTGACAGACGGAAGTTTGATTTACTCCAAAAGCCTCCGAAAAGTTCATCCCTCTGGATACGAGGACGATGTAGTGCGTTGTTCGTTAGCACATCATTCAAGTTGCATCTCGCATCATTCCGAATTCATTAAATGGAGTTCAACTTGAGTTCAACTCCATCAAATTCAGATCGGCGCTAACGCTCCTGACATTATTCCCCAATTATTCCCCACACCGCGCGATTACCATCAATGACCGTGAGTCCTCAGGCTGTTAGCAAGTTGTTAACGGCCTGTAACAGTTTCACTCCCATTGAATGTTCACTGATACAATACATTTTCAAGCCTGAGAAACATACCGCGCAAACACCGCGCATTCCACGCTTCTCAAACCACGTCTCCGTTTCTCACCTCGACCTAGCTTTGGTATACATACATAGGATACCTGTTACTGAGTGATCGCCTTTGAAATGGCGACCCGCAGGCTTTCTTAAAGTTTTATCCCAGGTTCCCGGGCCCCAGCAGATTCGCAGCAAACCATCTCGTAGGAACACCCTTCAACTTCCAGCTTCCGTGGCATGATACAAGTCTATAGAGTGGAATTTAAAGATCAAGTAGATTTGTTAAACCATCCAGAATAAGAGGGAATGCAATCTCCGCAGCAATACCGCACCGAACCGCCGAAGATGATATGCAAGGAGTTTTTTAGTCTCTTATAAACAGACACTACAACAATTTTTGAGCTCGTACCTCGCTTTGTTGTAGGAGTTTTTCCCCATCAACTGGTCTGACGCTTGCTAGCGTCGATATTTGCCGATGGTTACTCTGAAGAGCGATTTCTTACCAAGACACATCCGAAACCCAGAAGATTTCAACCTCAACAAGTTTCTTGTAGGGCCCTGTGGATCAATTTGATTATGTACAGGACACAGGTGCGGAATAGTCAGTACTCATTCCGCCACAGTCTCCCGAACTAATTGAATGTACCCTCACACCGCGATCTTCAACCCTAGATTCAAAGATTTGGATTTTCTGATGTCCATGTTGCCCGAAACGATTTCAAAGGTTCGCCAAGTCGGTTGCTTGTGCACAATCGCCTCCTAACGAATCTCGCGACTATTTTGTATTCCATTCCTGCATCTATCAAACAGTTGGATGATATCCAAGATGGGCGGGAGAAGAAATGACTTGCTCCCGAGTGGGAAGAGAACATACACCAGCCCCAGATTGTGGAGAGCTGCTCAAAATCTCACGACCGCACACCCTCAGGTTCATGTGGATAGTACTTGAACTCCTCAGAGAAACAAACATCTGGGAAGTGGGAAAACAACGGAAAATATTTCAAAGATGACAAAATATGGAACACCTTTGGCGGGACTATAAATAATCTCTAAGAATACAAGATGGACTGCCAGTGATAAACACCAGACTAAGCATCTGTTTATAAGACATCGGTTAACCATCAGGTTCGATTTACTAATCTTGCGGCATTTTGTTACCCGGAGTTTATATCTGAAATTTCACCTTTGAGAACAATGAGGGTCCACTCATATGATAATAGAGTCTCGACGCAGTTGAGAATAGTCGTAAAGTCGAGTGGAAGACTCAAATGATCACTCCTTTCCCACGGTTCATTCTCGTGTCTAGTCTAGATCATGATGTTCAACTCGAATTCAGTCCAGTGCACTATTCTTGACGCGGGGAAATGATTCTCATCAGTTTGTAATGCACGAGGATCCAATATTGGATGCAGTGGTGACAGAGCGAACGAGAGTTGCGAGCAAAACTTTCGGTGATGGCCGTCGGTAAGATCATACAGATTTCCCGCGGTTACCTTGTGTGCAACACAGTAATTAATGTAACGGCCGAGTTTCCCTCATTTAAAAAACGCCATCGGTGGAAAATGTTGGTGTCTCCAAGCCTTTACTCGGGGAAGTCGAAGGAAATGGATGAGATGACGGCCACCGCTTGGCCACCGCAAGATAACAGGTCGATCCGTTGAAATGGTATCATGGAGATGCACAAAACAATTTCCTGATCATGGGCTTTTATTCGTAAAAAGAATCCGAGTTGCGAGTTCAAATACAAAAGAGGAAATAGAGGCATAATGATACCAGTCGACCAAGCGTCGACCGGCATTCCCAAAGCGTGGAGGTTACGACGCAGCCTGGAGCTTGCTCCTCAATTTCTCAAGAGCTTTTCCAAGCTCGTTTTGTCCTTGGCCGTTTTTGCCTATGCCCCAGAAATCGTCCTCGGCGGAATCCTACGCAAAGGGGGTTAGATAACCGACGAACAGAGATTGTGTTGCGCACTTCAACCAGTTCCGCGTCACCTGTACCCAGCAATTCCTGTTTTAAATCCTCGTGCTGGGTGAATTTGTGCCAGACGACAATTTCCATCTTGAATTCGGGTGGTCAGTCTCGCTGCTGTATCATTTTGCGCATCAGCGGCCAACCTTTGCGATATTCATATTCATCTTCAACCAGTCCCGATGTTGATCAGCCTTATGCACCCTGGCTTCGTTGAACGCATCCCGGGGCGAATTTGAGATCGTCCTGATCTTCTCCGCGATATCTGGACGGTTGTCCAAGAACTGGTTGCGCCTTAGGTATTCCTTCGTGAAAAAGGAAAGTTGACACACCTTGAAAGCCTGGAACAGATGTTCTGAAGTCGGGTATTCTTTACCATTGTACTGGACAGGATGCGGAGAAAAATTGGTGAAACCGTAGTACAGATCGTTACGGTGGTAAAACAAGATCCGTGGGCGGGCCTGGGCCTGTGCGGGGGACGGGCCACCCCACAACAGGGCCTGAGTGGCGCAAGTCCTCGAACAATACAGATGGAATGTTTGGCTCTTGCTGTCCCATCTCTTGGGGTAGGAATGGCAATGCCTGAAAATGTCAGAGGCAGAAGTGGAGCGGTGAACAAGATTCAGGCTCACATCACAGTTGCCCGACGATGCGGCGCTATTGGTGCTGTTAGCATTGCTTGTCACGCGGCCGAGAGCCTCATTAGCGCAAGTCCTCGAACAATACGATGGAATGTTTGGCTCTTGCTGTCCCATTTCTTAGGGTAGGAATGGCAATGCTTGAAAATGTCAGAGGTGGAAGTGGGGCGGTAAACAAGAAGCAGGCTCACATCACAGCTGCCCAGCGATGTGGCGCAATTGGCGCTGTTAGAGCTTGCCGCGCGGCCGAGAGCTTGATCAGCGCAAGTCCTCGAACAATACGGATGGAATGTCTGGCGGTTGTCGTCTCATCGTTTCAGAAAGGAATGGCAGTGCTGGATGAAGAAATATGAGCGACTTACGCCTCATAGTTCAAGTTAGAAGGCTCATCACATCACAATTACCCTGCGCTTGTGGCGCATTGCTGGTGCGGCCAAGAGCCTCATTGGCACAGGTTTTTGAGCAGTATGGATGGAAAGTGCGGCTATTCGAGTCCCATCTCTTCGGATAAGCGTGGCAATGCTTAAAGATGCGTTAGTCGTCTGCCAGTCGCCTTATTAGACCTCTCACGTCACAGTTATCTTGAGTTTGCCCAACGGTTCCGGTACCGTTACTGCCAGCAGTTTGCCCAAGAGCCTGGATGGCGCACGTCTTGGAGCAATAAGGGTGGAAAGTATTGTTTGCGTTGTTCCAGCGCTTAGCTGACGAATGACAGTTCGTGCAGAGGTCAGCTTGGGTATGGGGCGACAAGGCGAGAGGATAGCTCATTGTAAAGGGTAAGAGTTTGTTGTGCGAGCAGAGACTCAGGTACCAGATTTATATGTTCCTGAGTCGGTTACTAAATTGCTGTTCTCTGTGGGCGCTGGATGATGGTCACCCTTCACAGCCCTTCACCTTGTATCGAGAACAAGGTAATACGCAAAACTTTGGATCACAAATTGTGCGAAAGCTTAGCGAGAGCAACAAATCGCGGCGTTTTCACGTACGGCGTCTTGCGCCATCGAAAGGATTGGAGTTGAGGAGAGTTGAGATAGCCATGCAGCCCCAAGAAGGAACAAAAAGGACAATTGCGTTCGGGATTCCGAACGGAGAGCAGCAAAAAGAGGAACCATTGCGGCGATCCGAACCACCGCCAAGGCAAATTTTCTGTCCAATCTATGTCGGGCATCGAGTATCTCTCCATTCGCGAGCCATTCTATAAAATGGTCTTGTGGATGCGATGATGCTCCCACAATTGATTGTGTTCACACTAAAGAACCTCTTGCTGAGCGCGACTGTCTTGTTGAACACCGCCGCCATAAAGGCCATCACCAAATCCGGAAAAAAGTTGCCAGAGATTATAAGCGGTTGCGATCTGCACAATCTACACAAACATCACAATTATTGTGGGCCATATCGCGAGCGGTTGTAAGCAAAAGTCTCCATGTGTGGTGACCGCGATATGAAGTATTCTTGTGAAGGTTGTACCCTATTGTGGAGGTCGCAAGCGAATATAAGGCTGAAGAGCCAAGGTGACCACGCCTCCCTTTCGTTCTCTACGGGACTCAGACAGGACAATGAAGAGAAAACAATGCATTACACAGTATCATACATATTACATCTCTAGCGAACGACTACCATTCTCGCAACCAACGCATAACAGCATCCGCCCGTTGCTTGGTCCAGCATGCTGGAAGGTGTTGAGTTCGCCAGACGAGCGCTTGTCGTGTTGGAGGGAAGAGACAAATGCAGGAATGCGGAGGGTGGGATGTACGCGTGAAGTGTGAAGGTCACGGTAGCTCGTGCGTGAAAGGGCAGCTCGGGGACAGGGAGGTCTTGCATAATTGGAGCGGCTGTAGGAGGCGCGGATTGTGATGATGGAGATGTGATAGGCCACGGACTCAGAGGCGTGTTGCGCGTGGGAGACAGAGGGCTGCTATAGACTGCAGTTTTGATTATGTGACAACGACTTGAATCCCGTCTTGAGGTTATGAGCTTGAGACATTGAAGACCAGAGCCTAGAGGGCAGGAAAGTGACAATAAGCTTCGACCAACTTGAGAGGAGCTTGAGGAGCGTGAGCCTTGAGGACAGCTTGAAGACCCGGGCAGCTTGAGATGAGCTTGAAAACGAGATGAGGAACGACTTCGGGCATTGCTACATCTTGGACATCGGTTTGAGCAACTTCAATGGGTCGAGAGCCAGGAGGAGGCAAAGGCAACGGAGAACGAGCATGGGTCGATGGAGGTAAAAGCGAAGGAACGCGCGGCCAACTTACATCATCCCATCAACGAAGTTGACGTGTGCACGGACCCTTGTGTTGATGGCGGGCATCCGAGGCCGCGTTGGCTCGCGTTGGAGTCGGATGTGCGGGATTTCGTCAACACATGCAGTTTTTTTTTTTTTTTTTGGCGTGTACCTGAGCTCTCGTCGCATCATTCTCTTCGAGCTCACGGTGATACACTAATATATAAATCAAGATTGATTTATCAAGGAGGTACTCACTGTGAATCCGAATCCGAGGATAGGATAGGATAGGATTGCCGACGCAAAGGATTGGCAGCTAATTAGCAAAAACTCAACAAAGCCCGAGCCAAGAAAACGGAGAATAGCCGGGATAAAAATGATTAACAACCCACGACATTCGCTCGTCCACCATTCCGAGGCGGTCCCAACAATTGTTGTCCCAGAAGACCGATCCACAACCATTGCGGAAGAGTTGCGAGCGGGTATAGGTTGCGATGTGACAGAATCGTGATCCGTACACGGGTCAAACAACTTTTTTCCGGATTTGGCGATAAATCCCGTCTGCAATGTCCTCGGTCCAGAAGGCCAGCGCAATCGAGGCTGTGTCTTATGGCTCCATCCGGCCAGCACGAGTACGGCGTGTATGATCCTGTGTCATCGTGCGACCGCCGACGATGAGCCACCGAGGTGGAAGAAGCTAATCTGCCATCAATCTCCCACTCAACCTCGCTCCTTGCGCAATTCTCCAGTTCCGAATGGGCTTTGGCTTCAAGTTTATACAATATGGCTACCACTCTGTTTAGGACCGACCTATATCTTTCTCGGTAGCCTTCCCCCTCGGTCCGAGTTGGTCGCACATTCTTACTGCGCGATGCCAGTGGAGCGGGGGAGTACTAATTTTGCTCCATTTGAGTATTTGACGCCTTGAAGCGACGATGATTCAACGGCATCTGGCGCCTGCGCAGACCATATAAATCCGGGTCCAATTCCAACTTTCTCCAGCTCAAAATGCGCTCTTTGGCCGTTCTTTCCATCATCGCATTCGCTCTCGATGCCCGTGCATTCCAGAATTGTCCCATCTTGGGACTAAGTTTCCCCACCCCAAAGTCTCTTTCAACCAGCTCTTTAATTCAGGATGCGTCGGCAAACCTCACTGCGACCATAGAGCAGACTCTTCAGAGCGGCCAATCTCTTGACTTTAATACCTCCTTCTCTGTTGGGATTTTCTCCATTGCATCGTCGGACCTTTTGTTCCAATACCATCATTCGGCCCCATCCCTCGTCAACTCCACCACCGGTGTCACCGCGGTCGATGCTGATACCATCTACAGAATCGGAAGTGTTTCGAAACTGCTGACTGTGTTCACGTATCTCATTGAATTGGGAGATGCATCGTGGAGCGATCCCGTCACAAAATACATCCCAGAGTTGCAGACCGCATCGGGTTCGGATCCTGTGAGCTCTGCGGCATGGGCCGATATCACCGTGGGTGCATTGGCCGCTCAACTCTCGGGGATCGGGCGCGACAGTGAGTCTAATCCTCTGTCTCGCATGGATATATTATTCATCGTTTGCAGATGGACTGGGAGACCTTTACTCCCCGTTGACTGCACCATCGGCATATACATCGCTGGGCCTTCCCATTTTAAACGCCTCCGACGCCTCTCTTTGCAACCTCACTAGTGCTGAGACATGCACACGGGCAGGTGAGAAGTCTTTTCGCGTCTCCTGGCCAGTTCTCACCCGGATTAGATTTCTTCAAAGGTCTGTTTGGGCGCCACGCCGTCCTCGCCTCGTTCACAACAGCCATCTACTCCAATGTCGCCTATCAACTATTCGGCTACGTCTTAGAAAGCATCACAGGGAAACCCTTCGCATCGTCCATCGAGTCAAGTCTTTTCACTCCGCTAAACATGAGCTCCTCCTCCTTCACCGTGCCAAACGACACGAGTCGCGGTGTAATTCCCGTCAGCCCAGACGCGAGTCTCTGGAATTTAGACCTCGGGGACGGAACTCCGTGCGTACCCTCGTCATGAAAAACCGCCCCCATTTCAGCTGACGAATACAAAAAGCTATGGGGGAATGTTCTCCACCCTCTCTGACATCGCCAAATTGGGACGCGCTATCCTGAACTCGACGCTCCTCTCCCCAGCCCAGACGCGCCGCTGGCTCAAGCCCCACAGCCACACCGCCTCACTCACGTACTCCGTCGGCGCGCCGTGGGAGATCCAGCGCCTGATCCTACCTCTGGAGAACCGCGTCGTCGACGTGTACACGAAGAACGGCGACCTCGGGTCCTATTTTGCGTTCTTCGCGCTCATCCCGGAGTATGGCGTAGGGTTTGCGGCGCTCGGCGCGAGCGCGGATGGGGGCGCCCCGCTCGACGTCACGGTAGTATCCTCCCTCATTGGGGACAATTTCGTGCCCGTGCTGGAGGTGCGGCGCGCGCGGAGGCGGAAGCGCGCTTCGCTGGAACTTTCGCTGCTGCGGGGTTGAATTCGAGCATTACTTTGAACACCGAGGCGGGGAGACCTGGGCTGGGGGTCAGTCGCTGGATCAGCAACGGGACGGATATGCTGGTGACGCTCGAGACGTCGCCCTTTACCGTGCGATTGTATCCCACCACCCTGTTTTCCGATTCCCGCTACGCGTTTCGCGCGGTGTACGAGGAGACGTTCGATAATACGGGTCCTACGCCGGCGTTCCAGGATCGTTGTGTGACATGGGGAGGGGTGGATACGCCGACGTATGGAACTGTGGCGTTCGATGACTTCGTGTTCGAGTTGGGCGAGGATGGGGTTGCGGTGAGTGTTGAACCGAGATTTTTGCGCGTGGGTTTGCAGCGTACTGTGGATGGGACCGCTTGACATGCAGTGATTGAACGGACATTCGATACACGTTTGGGATGTACTAGGAGAGTTCATTGACATTTACATACCCTACTTTTTGAATTCGCAGGAAACTGAAAGCCATTATTTTGGCTCAGCTTGAACTGAAATCCAAGGTGAAATCAGTAGTTTCGAAATGGTTGCCAGATGATCTTCCCACGGTTCTATTTTCAGATCATTTCTCAAGTTTGTTAGGATAAGCTTAGGGGTCAAAATTGCATCTCATATGTGGTTAGACTATTTAATCCCTGCGTTGAATCATTACTGGACAGTTTAAACTCTTTCTGACCGCTTTGGGGCAACCACAGCGTCAGTGTTAGTGTTGTGACCCAAACTGACTTGTACGACAAGAAGCGCGGGAATGATATTCTGCAGGAGGTAGTCAGTTACAGCATATTTTGGGTTCAATTCAGTCTGTTACGCACCACCACCTGCCCGCCAAATCCGTAACAAACATAGGCAACAATGAATTCCCCGTCTGGTCCCGTGGGTTTGACGGATAGAGCCACTACGAGGATGCACATGAATATGAAGTATATTGCACTGGATTCCATTCTTTTCAAGGACCCATATTAGTTAGGACGACGAGAGTGAAAATAAACTTGAAGCACGAACAACATTGCCATGGCGGTATTGTATCTCTGGATAAACTTGGTGTGCCCGAAATTTAGTAGATGACGGCGTGTCCACCATATCCGTCCTACTGTAAGGCTAGTCACAAGCAAATTATTTATGATCGCGAATGCGGCAACAATTCTGCTATCCATGTGAGAATCTAGTGGCAAAAAGACATTCCGAGAAGCTGTTGCATAGCCCAATACTGAAACAATACAGCCAGATCAGTCAGTCTGATGTACGGAATTCAGAAGGACACGAACCCGTGGTGCAAAGTAGAAGAAATAGCGGTAACATCACTATTTTCTTTTTGTTGTGATATGTTCCCCATATAACGTAGCAGCGGTAGATCTATCCGACAGTCTTTGAGCAGGAATAAGATTGAGGCGGAGTAATGCGTACCAAAAGACTTTCGGTAATGGTGCTGGATGAAAGATCAATACATGAACCATTTGGTCATAAACCTGAACCACAGACTTATTCGTAACCAGAAGAAATTCTTCGAGAAATCCGAGTATGAGGTACAAGTGTTGCAGAGAATCCAAATGAGCGGTATAATATGTTTCGTTAATATGCACCGATGAGTAGACTGACTGTAATGACAATGTGGCGGTTGCGATTTGCAAAGCTATTTGGGTCATTGCCAAAACAAATATTCCTGCAATCGCCCAGAAAAGAACACTATAGCCCGCTGGCCGTCGACGGCGTAGAAAATACAGAGCAAATATGACAAGCAGGACATAAGCTCCTATGAAACATTCAGCTCAAGTTCTTAAGGGGAGCACAGACGGACCGTTCAAGAACAACGCGATCTTGTGAGCAGTCAGTTTCATTCAGAAACTAGAAAACGTCATGTACAGACCGCTGTCTTGATCACGTCAAGCACCGCGAAATTCCATGTTGTTTCGAAAACAGGATTCTCCATCCGGCAGAGGGTTTTGAAAAGAAACGAGGGGGGGGGAGACGAATAAGCCTCAGGAAGTAAAGGTGGGGATCAAGGTTTGAAGATGACCTATAGACGTGGAAGATCCGCAGGTGAGCAACGGGGCGCCTGATCATCTTGGAATCATCACAGAGGATGACAACCGATCCTCGTATTTCGGTCTCATGAATCAGAATTGCAGTAGTTCTATGTTCATTTGATAAATTTCAGCATTGATGTGCGCTGAAGAATATTTAGCCGGTACTTGATAAGTTCATCGAAATGAAGATGCTTTGTCGCGCAAACAGCAACTCCGGGTCCTCTAACATCGGAAAGTACGCACCACTGGCACTTGCTCTCGGTTCCGTTCAAACTCATTTGCTCTTTCGGTAGGCGCGCCTCACTGATTTGATATCCGCCCTACTCCCATTCGAATTCCCGCCACGTACACGCCCGACTGATACATTTACACTAAAAACTTGTTGAAATTCCCGGACTCAGACTCGGGAGGAGGAAAGAGGCCGATTCGAACAATGAAGATCGTGGGGACGATGTTCTGCGGGAAGTTGAGCCGTATGAAAAATTCTAGTGTAATCATTGAACTGACCACCAGCTGGCCGGCAGCGCCATAGCTAAAGGAAGCTAAGGTGGCCGTAGGCCCAGACGTAGCTGTTCTCCCGAGGCTCAAGGCAACAATGACGAGGACCAAAAACATGGAATACGCTGCGCCAGATTCCAGTCTTTTGGCCGTGTCAATACTAGTCGATGTGTAAAGAGAAACTGCAACGCACATCACTGAAATTGCGGTGGTATATCTCTGCGCAAAATTCTCCTGGCCGACGATCCGCAGCTCGCGTCGTGTCCACCATATGCGTCCAGCAGTGAGGCCGGTCAACATCAGGTTTGTCACGATGGCAAAGGCGAAGCCGATTCGCGAATCCATGATGTGCGAGTTCGGGTCACTGAGGTTGTTGGCGTAAGACGTAGAGTAGCCCAATGCTACGGAGAGATTAACTAGGGTTATGGAAATTCCCGACTAGGGCACTCACCAGTCGTTATGAGTAGCAAAAACGCTGGGAGAATGATCACTTGTTTGTTATAAGCTGGGCCCCATATGAGATAGCAACGGTAAGCCTGTTAACAAGTTTAATTCGATTATTTTCAGGCGTAGGAAATGCGGCCGCGGGTACGAACAAAGAGTCCGTCAGCGACAGCGCTGAACTGGGGTCAGTTTCTTCAAGTTTGTGATGTGTTCGTCACGAACTTATTGGTGACAAGCATAACATCCTCGATGAAGACAATAATATCGTACATCTGTTCAAGAGAAGCCTGTTGGGCAACGAATGATATTTTGTCTTGCGCGGCCGAAAATAATAACCGCATTGACACCGATGTCACCACGATTTGTAAAGCGAGTTCGGCCATTGCGAGGACGAGCATCACACCGATGGCGCCCATAAAAATAACTCGCCCTTTGGTGTTCCGGCGCGAAAACAAATAGAACGCAACCACCCCCAGCAGAAGATAAACGCCTGTCAGAAGTCAATGGATCTGACGGGGTGTCTATTCAAGGTGACGAACCGCCTAAAAACAGGGACACCTCTCATAGGTGTTGGCTATCTCGATCGGATGATTTGAAAGCCTGGGACTCACGGCTGATTTGCATACGTCCTGCAGCATGCGAGTCCAAGCCAAAGAGAAGACCGTATCGGCCGTGAGTGAACGAGGCGAATATTGAAAGGAGTGGAATGGACCAAGCAAGAAGGGTCGGAAGTATACAGGAACAGGTGGGAAGGAACGAAGTAACAGTTGCGGTCAATCGAGACAGAGGACCCCTGAGAAGATGTGGGCTTATATATGGTTTTTCGGAGGAAGATCATGTTGACGGGCTTCCACGGAGGAAGATCATATTGTCTAGATAGATCATCAAATATGTATCTCACTAGGACGTCTGCACACCCAAGGAGCTGTCCGGGGCAAGGTCCATACCAACATGAAACTGTAAATGGGGGGACTATACGGGTATGTTGCTCTTGGCGCGGGATGGCAAAGGTCATTGTACGGTGGACACAGTGGACAGATGAGCTAACAATATTTTCTGGGGCGCAGAAGCAGTTGATGTGAAAATCCAGACTGATGGGAAATTGACGTCTCCGAATGGCTGCATGACACGAGAACTCAGAAGACTTTGCGACCCAATTAGAGGCTGACGAGGGTTCAGAGGGATAATCCGAGCTTGAAGAGTATTATCAAGGGCGGTTTATGCAGAGGTTTCCAACGAAAGGTCAAGTCTAGAGCTGCCCAGAGTGAGCCAAGTTAGCAACCGAGAGCCTGGAATATTTGGAGGTTAATTGGAGGTTGGCATGGAGTAGTTATATAATAGCTGCGGCTGTAGGGACCGACTTGCCGGACCGGAGACAGTTTGCTCAACTTAGAGCGACGTTGGCATGGAATTGAATGTTGGCGAGAGCACAAAGAATCAGAAAGATTTGGGTTAATAGACACCGGCGGATCGGCGTGCTGCGGATGATCCGCGTCCCTGTCTGTACCTTTACCTCTCCCTCCTTCTCCGTTTCCTTTACCCTCCCTCCCTCTCCCATGGACCTTCCTCGCCGCCTCTCGACGGCGAGCTCATCCGGGGAGTCGTCGCCAATTCTCTCAAACTTCAACTCGTCGACATCACTCATCCTCGTGCACGATGACGAGGAGCCATCCTCGCCATTTGCCTTTGACTTTCCCGAAGACGATGAGGATGTCCCAGAGAGTCCTGAGTTCGAAATCCGCAGGCCGTTTTGTCCCCCAATGGCCCCGTCGCTCGTCTTTCTCTACCTGCTTTCTCCATATCTTAAGCTCGGCGCATTGTTCTTGCCAAACACCCAATTGCCGCTCAAGTACGGGATACCACCCCTGTTCATATTTGCCGTCCTGGCCGCCTTTTCGAGGCAGATATGGTACATGCTCGCCCGCTATATGCGCAAGGCCGACCTCAAGGACATCATCTTGGACGCCTTTGCACGGGGCCGAGGAAGGGAGCGCCAACGGGCCTGGCTTCGCGCAATAGTCCGTGGCGGGACTGGCTCGCTGCGAGTCTTCTTGGCCGTCATCTACCTCCGTGGTAAGTCTGTCGTCCTTTGTGATGTTCAAGCCGGAGAGCCATGGCCTTTCGCGGGTCAATTTGGGTCACTCTTGGCTTTGGCCTAGGGAATCTTATGCCACTTTTTTTGCGGCTGGCCTGCCCTTAACTTTTCTGGCCGGAAAACATCACGAGCGACTTGTGCTCCCTTATTCGTTTATTAATCTTATTGTTTTCAAGAATCGGTCCACATTATCCTACCCCTCCTCCCGGAAGACCTACCTCTCCCACCACGTCCAATCCTGACCGCCGTGTTTGCACTTGCACTGCTTCCACTGGTCTCGGCCCAGTCCCTGGGCTCAAAGCCCATCGTCTATGCGACTTGGACCTCCATCGCTACCTACATAATCTGGTTCGTATGTGTCGCCGTCGCCCATGCTCAAGGCACACTCGAAATCAACCCCGGCTGGCTCAGAATGGGAACCTTCTGGCAAGGCATCAGTACGTGCTCTTTCTTTGTTACGATGTCCTTGAATTTAATACCGGCCCTAGCAACGACGGCGTTTGCTTTCACGTCGTCTTCCACGCTCCCTCTTTACGCTTCCCTGAAAGCCGGCTCCCCTCCCAGTGCGATCTCGAAGAGCTCGGTGTCCCGCTCATTCACGACTCTTTCCACCGTCTCGGCTGCTGTCGCCATATGCTTCACCCTCCCGCTCATCTTCTTTACCGCGCACCAGAAAGCCATCAGCGTAAGCCATTCCCCTCCTTTCATCTCCCCAACTTATCATGATTCACGCGCACAGCTGCAGGACCCCCCACTGCTCCTCCAGCCCGCCATCGTGGCGTTCAATGCGCTCACCCTCCTGCTCGCCATCCCCTCTGTACTCGTCACCACGCCCTCGCTTCCTATCCCCCAACGCATCCGTCACGCGACCGCCTTCCCACTCTCCAAGTACCTCACCTTCGCGCTCGTCGCCGGCCTGTCCCTCGTGCCCACGCGCATCGCACGCATCCTGAGCGACATCCTCCTCGCGTCCGCGTGCGCAAGCACGTTCTTCCTCCCCGCGCTCGTGCACATCACGACGCACTTCTTCAAGCGCCCGCTTGCGATCATTGTGCCGCAGGTGCCCATGGCCGAGCCGCCGACGCACGAGCCGCGGTCCTCGGAGGCGGACGAGCTGCTCCAACGCAAGGAGCGCGCCCTGCAGCGGACGCAGTGGCGCAAGCGCGTGGTGTGGGACGTCGGCGTGTGGGTGCTACTCCTCCCAGTCGGCGGGGGCGGCTTCGTGTGGGGCGTCGGCCGGCTTGTTGGCAAGTGGTAGGCAGACTGAAGCGGATCCCACTCGCTGGTCCAGTGGATCCACTGGTGTATGTGTACATATCTAGTTTGTAAGTTGAGTTGGAGGACGGGATGAGATAGATTCCCGCCGCGAGCTATCTCGCTGGTGTGGCTGGACTTTGCTTTGGACATTTAAATAATAATCGTGATAACTCTTATAAAATGTATTTGGTTTGAGGATTGTACAACTACGTATTGGCCGCTCTGAAGCAGAGTCCTCACTCGCCCTCCTTACTTTACCTTTTTTACATGGTGTCCGTTGTATGTAGGAGATAAACTTTTGGATTTGAGGATTTTCATCGTGTCTGGACCAAGTCTGGACCGGGAAAGATTTGGAAAAGATGCACACTTACGTTGACGTTCATACGGAGGAATATTTGATCAACGGATTCCGTCGATCGCGGAGCCCGGCCCGATGGTTATTAAGCGGTGTCTAAGATTTGTAATTTCATTCAATTCATTCACAATTTACAGATTCTTTTCGTCGTCTCCGACTCTGACTCGTCCACTTGTACCTTCCGGCTAGTTCTTAGGCTTTGAGGGCTTTGTCGTCGTGCCAGTGTTGGCAGTCGTGGAGCTCGAACCGTAGGTGTTCTTGCCACGACCGTCCCCACCTGGTGGCTTGGTGTACTCCTCGTCCTGATACTCAGGCTCCTGCTCGGGTGCGGGCGCACTTTGGGCAGTGGCATTGGACTGTCTGTATTCGTTCTCAGCACCTGTCTCTTTCACGCAATTTCGGAAACGCAACGCACTGGGTGGCTTGCTCCGACTTCGACTTCGACTCTGTCTCCGATGGGGCCCGGGCCCCGGTGTTTTTTAACTCTGGCATGTCTGGAAGGAGTTAGCTTCGATTGCCTCGATAGCAATGAACTGTGCCCACTGCTGTTGAACTTGGGTGCTGGGGTGTAGGATGCTGCTGCTGTGGACGACCGTTGTGGACAGATCCAGAAAGGCGCCCGACGAGTCACTGGCAAGTCTTTTTTTGAAACGAACAAGAAAACGTGTTTGCCAAATTTGGTGCCGGTCCCAAGCCGGTCCACAGCCCGGCATGTCAAAATATAACAGCTTCTCCACAGCTATCGCGATTCGTCAGTATTCCGCAATGAGTGTTAGCCACCGACTTCGTTTCCTTCCATGCCTCGAACCCCGCTTGCTCGCGTCTGGACACTCAGTTTTCGCTGGTTGTACGCTTTTTTTAGGCGAAGATTTGAAGAACTTCTCAGTCCTTTTGCGCTAAGATCTATTATCTTACGATTCCGGATTGCCGCCCGCAAAATCTTCAGGGCACTCGCCTCATCCCCGCAGGACCGTAACGTGGATGCGAACGTCCCTGGACTCTTCCCAGGCTTGTCGTATGTCGATGACCACCTTGTGGATCCACAGATTCAAGTTTTACCTTCAATGCAAGCCCCCGTACAAAAAAGTTTCGATGTAGCCATTACAAACGAGGCAGTGGATACGGGGGATGTTACGGCCTCAAACAACACGCAGCCAGGCCGTCTACCTCGGCCAACGTCTGATATCGATGGCTCCGATTCGACCCATTCGCAGGAAGGCTCAGCAACGCTCAACTCCGAGTCGACGGCCTCCATCCTGGTTGAAGATACATCCGCGATCTTGGATCTACGCCCCATCTTCCCCGAAGCTATCGGGCGGTATTGTCGGGAGACGATGTCAGCGGCCTCATGTTTTGGGTCCGGGATCAAGCGTATAATGAAATTTCTTTCTTTTTTTAGACCAAGAGAGCAAATTGACTACCCGATCGAACGACAAACATTCAACTTCGCACCGTAAGGTCATCTCTCAAGCAGATATACCCCATCTGAACGCATGCATACAGAGATAAACCAGCTCCTCCAGGATGGAATACATACCTCCATCGTGAAGGTGCTCGTTATTTTTCTCATCCAGGACGTGTGCGTTCAATGAAATAAAAAAATTACCATGCCGGAATCCTGACTCGATCGATAGCGGATATTTACCGATATAAATCTTTATGATGACGCCAAATTCATTAGCATCCAGCAAGTTGTGGACCGAGTGATTGTGGAAATTCGCAGTCACGCCTCTGACGAAGAAAGAGCTACTTACTACGCTGCCCTCTTGGGAGAAACTCCACATCCGGATTTCCTCGTCGATCTTGTGATCGACGAGATACCCAACGACGTGGCTAACGAGTCAGAACCATCGTGGGGATACTACTTTGTCAATCACTCTAAAAGGTGTCCTTTCTGGTTACACCCCCTCCCAGTCTATCAACTTGAGCTATGGCACGCTATCCAAGGCACAATCGAAAAGGAACAGCTCAGTGAGTTGTTTTATCCCGACACCAACGTGGAAGGGCATTAACGCATGGTTCAGGGCATGACATGGAACGCCAGTATTGGTACCTGCTGTCCATTCCCTTCACAAGCCCTATTTAATGAAAAACAGGTTGCACTGTGCGATGTTCCCCAATGCCCCACAACTGACCCCGGGGCATATCAGTGAACTTAAAGACTGCCTCGTGTATAGCATTGGAGGTATGCGAAGAGATTTTACCAGTCATCTGTATTCATTACTCTTCGTATTAGACGTATCAACATCATTAACATCGACGGCGCCCTACTCCGTCGAAGAGCTAAGAAATTTGCTCGCTCTCGTCGAACACCTTCAGGTCGACGGCTTGGGATCTGTGGCTACCTATGGTAAGACCATCTGCTTGCATCTTGTTAGCAAATTGAATAACACCGGTACACTAGCGAGAATAATGGATCGGTTCGGTGTGTGGTCATTTTCTTTACTATATTGTCGCCCCTGAGCCAATTTGCAACGCAGCTTATGATCGCTTTCTCAACTTTCATGGTCTACCTCATGCCCGCCTGGACCTGGATCAATCCGTTTATGACGCCGAAAGGCGTCCACAATCGGTCCTATTCCGCGCCCTGTCCCTCTTTCTCTTCTTTGCACCCGAAGTCTATTTGCAATCATTGGAGAAAGCATACACAGACAAGACTGTGCTCGTCCGGGTCTGGAAGCCCCTCATACACAAGCTTAACACGGAATGGCAGGATTTCACCCTCCTGGTGCGTATCTACCCTCTGTTTCGATGATCACTTTCACCTTAAGACTTACCCTGCTCGGCTAGGGAACCGTGGTTCTGAACGTCAATGTCTCATTCTTGTCAATCACAAGCGTGGACACGCTCACCAACAGCGGCCGCCATTCCATCGTGCAAATTCTGAGCTACCTCTCCATAGTGGCCAGCATCGGCTCAATCATTCTGGGCCTTCTCCTGATCCGCCAAAACCGCACGAAATTCCACGAATCGGCAGGCCAGATTGTACGTGGTCTTTTTTTTTTTTTGCACTCGTCTTCGGGAATGCACACTGACTCGACCCGGTCCCCAGTCTGCATCCGTGGATCGCCGCACGAGCAAGATATTCGGCCTCGAGCTGCTGGCTCTCATCTTCGCGCTTCCATACGCGCTCCTGACGTGGTCGATGATTGCCTTTTTCGGGGCGCTCATAGTGGCGTGTATGCGCGTGCCGGACACCCTCGCGCGTTTGACTGTCGGCGTCGCTGCGTGCATCCTGGTCCTCCTGGTGGGCTGGACCATTTACGACGCATGGTCGATGCAGGACGCTGATCGGCCGCCGTTTTGGTTTGCTGTGAGGGAGAGCATTCGCTCGGCGGTCGAGTCCGTCTTCGATCCTGCGTCACTGTATCGGTCGTTTGAGGAAAAGACTCGGAGAGTGCTTTCATTGAGACGGGTGTCAAAAAAAGATCCTGTTTGAGAGGTGGAGGTGAAGAAGATCATGTGGAAGGGACCTTGAAGCTACATGTACACTATACTGTATCGATAACGCTCAAACCTAAAATATAATAGAGGAATACATTACAAGAGTCATGCGAAAGGGAATCTGGTCCACAGAGGCTACAGTCCCGCAACGTCCACCGTGTCGCCGTCGTCGAGGTCCATTTCGCCAATCGGGACATGGTGCGTCATCTTGTGTCGATGACCAGCTGAGGATTCTTCTCCGGCTCGACAGCCGCAGCCGCCTTCTTCCCCTTCTTGCTCGGACCGCCGATGCTCTCTCTGGGGCTCTTCCCGTACTTGTCCGCGAGACCAGCCTTCTTCAAAAAGGCCTCCACGAATGTTGTCGTCGGCCGTACAGTCTTGGACGTTTGAGAACACGTGGGAGAGCATCTTTCGAGTCCGAACGCTCTGTTTTTCGACCAGTTTCGTCCGCATAATGGATCGGACTTTGAGACACGAGAGGGTGATTTTAGGTGATTTTGGAGGTGCTTGGCGGAGATGATAGTCTGTTCATGGGATTTTCTTATGTCTTCTCGACCTGGCACCTGAAAACTTGGCAAATTTAATAATTTTGGGCGAAACCGTCAGCATATTGGATCGAACATCAGCACTCATTGGCGAGTTCCGTCCACCCTTGGGATGAGACATAGTGGTCTTTTTTGACCGATTCCGTCCGCATAGTGATGAGACATTTGGCCTTTTTTGAGGCCAATTCCGTCCGCATAAGGATCGGACATCATTCGAGGTATGCCACTTACCTCGCTCAATCAAAGGGGTGAGGCGTATATATGAACAAACTGCGGACTTTTTCTCCTGATCAAAGTTTGGTGCCATGATAGCATAGGTGACCCATGCTGACCCATGGCTTTCGGAATTAACAGCTTTTACTTGACTTTCACAGTTATTTAGTATCGTTGGACATCCACAATGAACTTTATCCAACAACTTCTCTTCCTCCCATGCCCCGATCTCGCTCGCGCCTGAATAGTCAATCTCCGTTGGTTGTACGCTTTTTTCAGGTGAAGATTTAAAGGCCTGGTCAGTCGTTTTGCGCTGAGATCTGTTATCTTGCGGTTCCGAATTGCCGCCCGCAAAATCTGCAGGGCACTCCCTCACAGGACCGTAACGTGAACGTGAACGACCCTGGACTCTTATCAGGCTTGCCGGATGTCGAAGAAGTTTGAACCAACAAAAACATGTCTCATGATCAAAGTTTGGCGCTATATAGGTGACCCATGGCTTTCGAAATCAACAGCTTTCACTTGACTTTCACAGCTATTTATCGTTGGACATCCGCAATGAGCTTTATCCAACGACTTCTCTTCCTCCCATGCCCCGACCCCCTCTCGCTCGCGCCTGGATAGTCAATCTCCGTTGGTTGTACACTTTTTTCAGGCGAAGATTTGAAGGCCTGCTCAGCCGTTTTGCGCTGAGATCTGTTATCTTGCGTTTCTGGATTGCCGCCCGCAAAATCTGCAGGGCACTCCCCACATCCCCGCAGGACCGTAACGTGAATTTGAACGACCCTAGGTTCTTCTCAAGCTCGCCGTATGTCGATGACCACCTTGTGGATCCACAGATTCAAGTTTTGCCTTCAAGGCAACCCCCCGCACGAAAAGATTTCGATGTAGCCATTACAGACGAGGCAGTGGACACGGGGGATGTTGCGGCCTCAAACGATACACAGTTGGACCGTCCCCGGCCAACATCTGGTATCGATGGCTCCGATTCGACCCATTCGCAGGAAGGCTCAGCAACACTCAACTCCGAGTCGACGGCATCCACCCCAGTTGAAGATACATTTCATACATCCGCGATCTTAGATCTACGCCCTATCTTCCCCGAAGCTGTCGGGCGGTATTGTCGGGAGACGATGTCAGCGGCCTCATGTTTTGGGTTCGGGATCAAGCGTATAATGAAATTTCTTTCTTTTTTTAGACCAAGAGAGCAAATTGACTACCCGATCGAACGACAAACATTCAACTTCGCACCGTAAGGTCATCTCTCAAGCAGATATACCCCATCTGAACGCATGCATACAGAGATAAACCAGCTCCTCCAGGATGGAATACATACCTCCATCCTGAAGGTGCTCGTTATTTTTCTCATCCAGGACGCGTGCGTTCAATGAAATAAAAAAACTACCTTGCCGAAATCCTGATTCGATCGATAGCGGATATTTACTGATATAAATCTTTATGATGACGCCAAATTCATTAGCATCCAGCAAGTTGTGGACCGAGTGATTGTGGAAATTCGCAGTCACGCCTCTGACGAAGAAAGAGCTACTTACTACGCTGCCCTCTTGGGAGAAACTCCACATCCGGATTTCCTCGTCGATCTTGTGATCGACGAGATACCCAACGACGTGGCTAACGAGTCAGAACCATCGTGGGGATACTACTTTGTCAATCACTCTAAAAGGTGTCCTTTCTGGTTACACCCCCTCCCAGTCTATCAACTTGAGCTATGGCACGCTATCCAAGGCACAATCGAAAAGGAACAGCTCAGTGAGTTGTTTTATCCCGACACCAACGTGGAAGGGCATTAACGCATGGTTCAGGGCATGAAATGGAATGCCAGTATTGGTACTAGCGGTTCATTCATTTCACAAGCCCTATTTAATGAAAAACAGGGCGCACTGTGCGATGTTCCCCGACGCCCCGCAACTGACCCCGGGGCATATCAGTGAACTTAAAGACTGGCTCGCGTATAACATTGGAGGTATGCGAAGAGACTTTACCAGTCATCTGTATTCATTACTCTTCGTATTAGACGTATCAACATCATTAACATCGACGGCGCCGTACTCCGTCGATGAGCTAAGACATTTACTCGCTCTCGTCAAACACCTTCAGGCCGACGGCTTGGGATCTGTGGCTATTTATGGTAAGATAATCTGCTTGCATCTTATTAGCAAATTGAATAACACCGATACGATAGCGAGAATAATGGACCGGTTCGGTGTGTGCTCATTTTATTTGTTATAATTATATTGTCGCCCTGAGCCAATTTACAACGCAGCTCATGACCGCTTTATCAACTTCCATGGTCTACCCCATGCCCGCCTGAACCTGGATCAGTCCGTTTATGACACCGAAAAGCCGCCACAATCGATGCTATTCCGCGCCCTGTCCTTCTGTCTGTTCTTTGCGCCCGAAGTCTATTTGAAGTCATTGGAGAAAGCATACACCGACAAAACCGTGCTCGTACGGGTCTGGGAGCCCCTCGTACACAAGCTTAACACGGAATGGCAGGATTTCACCCTCCTTGTGCGTATCCATCCACCCTACTTCACCTCATTTTCCTCAACTATCATAGGCTACCGTGATCCTGAACGCCAACGTCTCATTCCTGTCCATCACAAGCGTGGACACGCTGACCATCAGCGGCCGTCATTCCGTCGTGCAAATTCTGAGCTACCTCTCTATAGTGGCCAGCATTGGTTCAATCATTTTGGGTCTTCTCCTAATTCGCCACAACCGTGCGAAATTCCGCGAACCGGCTGGGCAGATCGTACGTCGCCTTATTTATGTACTCATCTGAGGGAAAGCACTGACTCGACTCGACTCGACCCGGTCCCCAGTCTGAATGCGTGGATCGCCGCACGAGCAAGATATTCGGCCTCGAGCTGCTGGCTCTCATCTTCGCACTGCCATACGCGCTCCTGACGTGGTCGATGATTACCTTTTTCGGGGCACTGATGGCGGCGTGCATGCGCGTGCAAGACACCCTCGCGCGTTCGACTGTCGGCGTCGCTGCGTGCATTATGGTCCTTCTCGTCGGCTGGACCGTTTATGATACATGGACGACGCAGGACCAGCCGCCGTTTTGGTTTTCTATGAGAGAGAGCATTCGCTCGGCGTTCGAGTCCGTCTTCGATCCTGTCCCACTGGATCGGTCGCTTCAGGAGAAGACTCGGAGAGTGAGATCGAGGCTTTCAGGCCTGTTCTTGAGACGGGTGTCAGAGAAAAATGCTGTTTGAAAGGTAGAAGTGAAGAAGACCATATGGAAGGGACCTTGAAGCTACATGTACACTACTATCAGAGACTGCCTTCTCGGCCACCTTAGCATTTATCGCCACGGGCCCATACATATAGCTGGACTGATACAGGTATATAGGGTCTGAATCAAAGGCATACATCCCGCGAGTGAGTTGAGATATTTTTTGCGAATTTACATGAACATTTCATGGCATGCCGAATTCTTTCGGGGGAGGATGCCCAAAATGGCAAAAACGGCCTAACCGGCCACCCGGCCAAATCTTTCGTTGGCACTCGTAATATTCATCCCACTCATCCCAAATCATTCATTGGATTGAAATACATTATTGAATACTCTCCAACTGTATATACAACATGTATGGCATGACTATTTCCGTTGCCGGTCAAGGAGAATGGCCGGGATCGAGTGCGGAGCAGATGGTGTGCCCTGCAAAGGATAGAGGGCATTTAGAGCCCAAATTGAGATCCATATGCCTTAATGAGATGTAGTAGGACGTAGCTATAGGCAAACGAGGTCCCCCATATCTCAACCACCCTCCAAAAAGTCCATCTGTATGTGTCTATGAAATTGGGTGGTTTTCGATGTTACCGCGCGGTGAACGGGAAGTCTGACAGTTAAAAGCCGAATCAACATGGTATGATCAATTATAGGGAAGGAAGGAAGGAAGGAAGGATGTATTACTGCAGTGGTCCCACTAAGGAACAAGCAGGTACTGTACCAACATACACGCGTCCCTAATGTATGCTACAGTCGTCAACTGTCTAATCGCTGTGGAAGTCCATCTACGCATGGCAATAGACACCTCACGAGAAAACTTGGCAGATGGGTGGGCCTTGTATCTTATCCAGGAATCCTAAAAGCCACGGGGAAATAACGGGGGAACTCAGCATAACGACTGAGAACGAGGAAGATGTATTTTGCAAACACCTGCACCGCCTTTCTCGAAGGCACGAGCTTCAGCATGAAGTCGTAATTCGAGATCCTTTTGTAGGAATCCCACGTTGTCGAATCGCAGATCATCAATGTCTCGAGGAACCGAGAACTGAGTTCGACCAGTCGTGGGTCAGCGGTGCAGTTGAAGAGTGCGTGAACTTCATCCTCAACACCTCCCTGACAGAATCTACAGAGCCTGTGCTGATGTGGAATCGCCTCCCTATACCGGGCAGGATAGCGAAGGCGTTCGACGCTTAGGTTGTGATCCCCGAGCAGTAGTCCAGTCATAGCCTTGCGGTGCGCAGGAACCGCCACCATCGTAAGATAGTGGCGCAGACGCCAAGTCACAAGAGTCAGAGACTTTTGTTCCCCAGACTCTAGTCGATTGCGGAGCATGTGGGTCTTTACCAGGTTGTCGATATCGTGCTGTAAGTCGGCATCAACAATGCAGACGACCTCTTTCTTGATAGCATGATTGGGCGAGGCCGGCAAGCGGCGGGTCACAAACAGATGGGCAGAATTTGTGGTATTTCTTTTTGTAGAAATCCAACACAAAGTTCAATGTTCACTCGGTCGACGCTTGCGCGCCGACCAGCTCACATTGAGGGATGTTAACCAGATTAAGCGCCCTCAACAAGCGCCATCAGATGCCATCTTATATAAGCCGATTGTATGACATCTTTGGTCCCCATAGCACAAAAAACAGATAAATCTGTTTGTGAATCAACTCTGCTAACAGAAAGAAGATCCTCGGGTTCAACGTCAATGGCGGTTGGGAGGCGTTTGAGCATGACAGCAAGGTCAGCTGCCCAACCAGATTTTCCCTCCCGAAATAGCGCCACAGAGTCGAGTAATGCCGAGTGAACAATACGACATGGGTCTGTAGAAAGCATGTACTCCAATCGACCGAGTGCAAGCAGCAATCTGCGAATGCGCACCGGCATAAGACCAGTTTCCGTGAAAAGAACGGCAAGCATCGAATGCGAATTCAACCCCAGGAGTCGACGCAGAAAGAGATGCTGTACCTCAACATGTTCGGTGACCAGCGTATCTGTGTTGAGGGAGAGCTCGCATCTGGAGGTGAGGTAGCAGTCCACCCGAGCCTTGTAAAGCAGGAAACCTTCTCGTACCGGCAACGAGCCGATCCTGTGCTTCAGGGCGAAGATGGCATTAGCAGTACCTCTTGCTTTGGACGCTTTGATGGCATAGTGCCTAGCAAAGACATTCGCGTGGACGGACGTAAACCAAATTCCGACATACTTGAATTCCGAAACGAGCTTGACAACCATATCCCCCATTTTGAGCGTAGGCAACACGAGCGGAAGCGGGCCATGTATTTGCCATCTCGACTTGTCGCCGCTCGCGAATGCTCGCTTGTTTATGGTCCACTTGTATGTTGACCTTGGATTGGAAAACAGTGAAGGAGGTGGACATAATGAGGTTGTCGTCAGCTTGCTCCGCCTGTGAGACTGGCCGGATCTTTAATGACCAAGTAAAATCTCATGCCCCCAGCAAACATGGCTGGTTCGTTACAGAGGTGGCTGGTTTCTGCCACTCGAAATCGAGTCAAGGTATGCTTGGAGAATTAAGTAGGCGGGAGGGAATTTTTTCACAAATAATTCAACCATAGCCCATTACCCCGAACCGTGGGATGAGAACGGACCCCCGCACTTGTGAATCGGCCAGGAATTGGGGGAGCAATAGGGAAAAGACGAGCGAGAATGCCGGTCGGGGATAAGAAATAATGTCCCCACGCTCGGGATATTGTTCGAAACTCCCGCAACGTTTGATTGCCGCCTTCTCTTGCCTTCAAATTCGACATACGAGGTCCTCATAGGTCGTGGTCCAACCCACACCACCAAACTCGAAGATTGTACATTGCACTGGCTTATATTAGGCAAGTGGCCGGTTACCTAGTCTGGCCGGATAGGCAGTCGCTGATAGTATATTGATAACGCTCAAACCCAAAATACAATAGAGGAATACATAACAAGGGTCATGCGAAAGGGAATCTGGTCCATAGGGCTACGTTCCCACAACGTCCACTGCGTCGCCGTCGTCGAGGTCCATTTTGCCAATCGGGACATGGTGCGCCATCTTGTCCCCGATGACCAGCTAAGGATTCTTCTCCGGCTCGACAGCCGCAGCCGCCTTCTTCCCCTTCTTGCTCGGACCGCCGATGCTCTCTCTGGGACTCTTCCCGTACTTGTCCGCTAGACCAGCCTTCTTCAAAAAGGCCTGCACGAATGTTGTCGTCGGCCGTACAGTCTTGGAGGAGGAGGAGGAGGAGGATTGGACGTTTGAGAACACGTGGGAGAGCATCTTTCGAGTCCGAACGCACAATCAAAGGGGTGAGGCGTATATATGAACAAACTGCGGGCTTTTTGAAGTAAGAACGAAAAGAAAGAAGAAAACTTGAAGTGTCTCCTGATCGAAGTTTGGTGCCATGATAGCATAGGTGACCCATGCTGACCCATGGCTTCCGCAATTAACAGCTTTCACTTGACTTTCACAGTTATTTATCGTTGGACATCCACAATGAACTTTATCCAACAACTTCTCTTCCTCCCATGCCCCGATCTTGCTCGCGCGTGGATAATCTCCGTTGGTTGTGCGCTTTTTTCAGGTGAAGATTTGAAGGCCTGGTCAGTCGTTTTGCGCTGAGATCTGTTATCTTGCGGTTCCGAATTGCCGCCCGCAAAATCTGCAGGGCACTCCCTCACAGGACCGTACCGTGAACGCGAACGACCCTGGACTCGTATGTCGACGAAGTTTGAACCAACAAAAATATGTCTCATGATCAAAGTTTGGCGCCAGATAGGTGACCCATGGCTTTCGAAATCAACAATTTTCACTTGGCTTTCACAGCTATTTATCGTTGGACATCCGCAATGAGCTTTATCCAACGACTTCTCTTCCTCCCATGCCCCGACCCCCTCTTGCTCACGCCTGGATAGTCAATCTCCGTTGGTTGTACGCTTTTTTCAGGCGAAGATTTGAAGGCTTGCTCAGTCGGTTTGCGCTGAGATCTGTGATCTTATGGTTGCGAATTGTCGCCCGCAAAATCTGCAGGGCACTCCCGTCATCCCCGCAGGACCGTAACGTGGATGCGAACGTCCCTGGCCTCTTCTCAGGCTTGTCGTATGTCGACGACCACCTTGTGGATGCACAGATTCAAGTTTTACCTTCAATGCAAGCCCCCGTACAAAAAAGTTTCGATGTAGCCATTACAAACGAGGCAGTGGATACGGGGGATGTTACGGCCTCAAACGACACGCAGCTAGGCCGTCTACCTCGACCAACGTCTGGTATCGATGGCTCCGATTCGACCCATTCGCAGGAAGGCTCAGCAACGCTCAACTCCGAGTCGACGGCCTCCATCCTGGTTGAAGATACATCCGCGATCTTGGATCTACGCCCCATCTTCCCCGAAGCTATCGGGCGGTATTGTCGGGAGACGATGTCAGCGGCCTCATGTTTTGGGTTCGGGATCAAGCGCATAATGGAATTTCTTTCTTTTTTTAGACCAAGAAGGCAAGCTGAATACCCGATCGAGCGACAAACATTCAGCCTCGCACCGTAAGGTCATTTCTCAAGCAGATATACCCCATTTGAACGTATACCTACAGAGATAAACCAGCTCTTCCAGGATGGGATACACATCTCCATCCTGAAGGTGCTCGTTATTTTTCTCATCCAGGACGTGTGCGTTCAATGAAATAAAAAAATTACCATGCCGGAATCCTGACTCGATCGATAGCGGATATTTACCGATATAAATCTTTATGATGCCGCCAAATTGATTAGCATCCAGTAACTTGTGAAGCAAGTGATTGTGGAAATTCACAGTCACGCCTCTGGGGAACAAAGAGCTACTTATTACGCTGCCCTCTTGGGAGAAACTCCACATCCAGATTTCCTCGTCGATCTTGTAATCGACGAGATACCCAACGAGGTGGCTAAGGAGTCAGAACCATCGTGGGGATACTACTTTGTCAATCACTCTGAACGGTGTCCTTTCTGGTTGCACCCCCTCCCAGTCAATCAACTTGAGCTATGGCACGCTATCCAAGGCACAATCGAAAAGGAACAGCTCAGTGAGTTGTTTTATCCCGACACCAACGTGGAAGGGCATTAACGCATGATTTAGGGCATGACATGGAACGCCAGTATTGGTACCTGCTGTCCATTCCTTCACAAGCCCTATCTAATGAAAAACAGGTCGCACTGTACGATGTTCCCCAATGCCCCACAACTGACCCCGGGGCATATCAGTGAACTTAAAGACTGCCTCGTGTATAGCATTGGAGGTATGCAAAGAGATTTTACCAGTCATCTGTATTCATAACTCTTCGTATTAGACGTATCAACATCATTAACATCGACGGCGCCCTACTCCGTCGAAGAGCTAAGAAATTTGCTCGCTCTCGTCGAACACCTTCAGGTCGACGGCTTGGGATCTGTGGCTACCTATGGTAAGACCATCTGCTTGCATCTTATTCGCAAATTGAATAACACCGGTACGATAGCGAGAATAATGGATCGGTTCGGTGTGTGGTCATTTTCTTTACTATATTGTCGCCTCTGAGCCAATTTGCAACGCAGCTTATGACCGCTTTCTCAACTTTCATGGTCTACCTCATGCCCGCCTGGACCTGGATCAATCCGTTTATGACGCCGAAAAGCGTCCACAATGGGTCCTATTCTGCGCCCTGTCCTTCTTTCTCTTCTTTGCGCCCGAAGTCTATTTGCAATCATTAGAGAAAGCATACACAGACAAGACTGTGCTCGTCCGGGTCTGGAAGCCCCTCATACACAAGCTCAACACGGAATGGCAGGATTTCACGCTCCTGGTGCGTATCTACCCTCTGTTTCGATGATCACTTTCACCTTGAGACTTACTCTGCTCGGCTAGGGAACCGTGGTTCTGAACGTCAATGTCTCATTCTTGTCAATCACAAGCGTGGATACGCTCACCATGAGCAACCGCCATTCGATCGTGCAAATTCTGAGCTACCTCTCCATAGTGGCCAGCATCGGCTCAATCATTCTGGGCCTTCTCCTGATCCGCCAAAACCGCACGAAATTCCACGAATCGGCTAACCAGATTGTACGCGGTCTCTTTTTTTTTGCACTCGTCTTCAGGAAAGCACTCTGACTCGAACCTGTTCCCAGTCTGCATCCGTGGATCGCCGCACGAGCAAGATATTCGGTCTCGAGCTGCTGGCTCTCATCTTCGCGCTTCCATACGCGCTCCTAACGTGGTCGATGATTACCTTTTTCGTGGCGCTTATAGCGACGTGTATGCGCGCGCACGACACCCTCGCGCGTTCGACTGTCGGCGCCGCTGCGTGCATCACGGTCCTCCTGGTGGGTTGGATCATTTACGACGCATGGTCGATGCAGGATGCTGATCGGCCGCCGTTTTGGTTTGCTGTAAGAGAGAGCATTCGTTCGGCGGTCGAGTCCGTCTTCGATCCTGCCCCACTGGATCGGTCGCTTCAGGAGAAGACTCGGAGAGCGGGATCGAGGCTTTCAGTGTTCTTGAGACGGGTGTCAGAGAAAAATGCTGTTTGAAAGGTGGAAGTGAAGAAGACGATGTGGAAGGGACCTTGAAGCTACATGTACACTATATCGATAACGCTCAAACCCAAAATACAATAGAGGAATATACAACAAGAGTCATGCGAAAGGGAATCTGGTCACAGGGCCTACAGTCCCACAACGTCCACTGCGTCGCCGTCGTCGAGGTCCATTTCGCCAATCGGGACATGGTGCGCCATCTTGTCCCCGTCGATGACCAGCTGGGGATTCTTCTCCGGCTCGACAGCCGCAGCGGCCTTCTTCCCCTTCTTGCTCGGACCGCCGATGCTCTCTCTGGGACTCTTCCCGTACTTGTCTGCGAGACCAGCCTTCTTCAAAAAGGCCTGCACGATCGCGCCACATGTTGTCGTCGGCCGTACAGTGAGTGTGATGCTCTTCGTGATCGCGGATTGCAGAACGAGCTTGAAGGTCTCACCCCCCGCGTCCGATTCTGCGTCAGACTCTTGGGCGTTTGCGTACACGGGAGAGGGCGCATCGTCCGAGTCCGAAAGCTCTATCGGCGGACTGTTTGTAGAGGTGGCAGGGTTGGCGCGCATATATTCCCATGTCGTTTTGTCGCAGGCAACTGGGACCAATCATGTACTGAACTGCAAACAAGAGATTATCCACGAACCTAATTCTGCGTCCCCCCAGAGGTCGAGTGATGCTGGCGTGACCGAAGGGACCAACCGTGCCCCGTTGTAGCTCATTACTAAGGTCTCAACGAGGATGGATTGGTCCTCTGCGACTGCTTCGAACAGCTCGCGGAAGTTATCGGTCTATGCGGACGAGTCAATAAGAGTTCGGAGAAGGAAGGGAGGGTATTTTACACGGTTCAGCTTAAACACCACCTCCGTCTGCCGGCCCGACTCGTTCAGCGGATGGGGCTTCCACTTTACAGTGATCTCCAGTGTCTCAACCGTTTCAGATTCGGAGGGCTCAGAGTATGACTGCTGTGCTCGGGCGGCGGCCAAGTGTGCGATTTCCTCGAGCTCGGGATCTAAGATTATGGTATCCGCGGATTCATCAGCGTCGGGTGGCGGAGATGGAGTCCGAGCAGCTGTTTGTGCAGCGAGTGTTGTGCGAACGATATCCTTGGCCATTTGGATGTGGTGCCGGGGTACGGGAGGAGGAGGTGTTATGGATCGCGATCGGCTGCGCCTTTTTTTGCGTTTGTTCTGGGGAGTGGACGCGTCTCCAACTTCCAAAATGTCAGAGTCGGAGTCGTCTGACAATGTCTCGGACATGAGACTGCGCGTGAATGAGCGCCAACCACGTCAAACTTGGAAGTGGCGCGCATACCGATTGATCTTTGCTTGGGCATTATCGCCAGTCTTTTTCTTTTGTTTTTTCGGACGCGGCGAGTCGCTATCACCCTCACTGTCAGAGCGCGCAGCTTTTTGCTTGGATTTTGCTAGCACCACCTTGAATATTTGACTTTCTGACCACCGAAAGAGCTCACCTTTGTTCAAGTTCTCGAGTTTCTTCCAGGTGGATGTGTTTCGCCCTTGATTCCTTATGAACATGGCGTCGTCATCCACAACGACGGGAATAACTGGAGAGGGACCATTTGCTGTGGAGTACGAGGCCTCTTCGACTGGTTTGACGCGTGCGCGAGGACGAGGGCGTGGGCGCGCTGCTGAAGCCATTTAGCGCTCACGTGCGCTTATTGTCTGCCGAGGCATTGAGATGATTGACGCGTTGCGGCCCGGAATCACCCGACAAGTCGACGTGGAGTCGGCATCAAACGACTGCGGCCGAGGCGATTCATCACCCAGCGGCACTCCCAAGTCTTTATATAAGGGCCATCCCTCAATCCAATAAGGGCCCATCCCTCAACTTTCACCACACTGACAACTCGCTCAGTTTCAATCATGTCCCGCATGCTCTGGTTCTTCCTTGGTGCCGGTGTTGGCGCCTGGTGGACCACAAACAAGAAAATCAACATCGATTGCCATTATAATCGCTCGCTTTCCGCCCCCATTCCTTCGGACCAGAGGACCCCACCGCCCAATACCTCGGAGTTTATGGCAAACCACCGAGGACCTTATAACCGCGACTGGAACGAGGAGCGCGAGCGCGTCAGACAATTCAGTCGAAATGCTGAAGATACCGTAAGTATTTCGTCATGTCTTTAACCCAGATCACATCCTCATATTCACGTATAGGTTGCCGAATTATCAGAAGTAACGCTGAACACGATTCTCCAGGCCACTGAAGCTTTGAAAGCGGTACGCATTTGCATTTCTTCTGTTTCCCATCTTCTGACACAATTTTCCTTGCAGAAAATGGCAGAGCACCGAGCACTGCGGGAAGAGGAAAGGCGCTTGGAAGAAGAGAGAAGAAGAAACCCACCCCGCTATGTGTAATTATCTGGTATTATTCGTGAACTATTTAATGTACTGCATTCTCATACTTACCTTCTTTTCGTCGAGTACCTGTATAATCATTCCCTTCATTGAATTTGATCGTAAAACCGGAACGAAGGTTATGAGTCTCGAGCAAGCTCGAAACGTAGATCTAGCGATCGAGTGACTCACCGGCGCGTCGCTTTTTTTTTTTGAGTTGGAGCACGTTTCCTCAAGAATTTCCCGATCGAGATTAAAATGTTTTGCTTCCCGAAATGGTAACTGATGGGACTTGTTGTGATCGCACATCAGCCACAAACAACTCATGTCCGAATCATCTCCCTTGTTCATCAAGCGAAAATCCAAGCCCACCGTTAGAGCGAGACAGTCGTCCCCGGAACCAGACAGCAATGATACTGCCAATGAATCCCCCAGCACCCTGGCTACCCGGCTAAAGAACAAAGCGAAACGCGCAAAGCCAAAGTCGAGACTCAGTTTCGGTGCCGACGAGGATGAGGTTTGCGTTCTAATTGCCCGCAAGAACTTCGTGCTAATGGTGGGAAAGGAGGGTGGTGGGGAGGTATTCAAGGTAAAGAAGTCTAACCTCAGCCAGAGGCTATCGCTCGGCACACATCCATCGTACGCCAAAATTTATTATCTCTGTGGAACGCTTCATTGAACGCGTCGTTTTACAGAAATAATGTGCCTTCGAACTTGGATCAAGCCTCGATATCTCCCCACCGCGGCCCGACGTATGACCAGGCGTATATAAATCAGCTCAAGGCTAGCACCCCATCGTCCCGCGCCCCTGTCCCAATTGGCGACCCATACGACGCAGACATGTCTGTAGATATCGGAGATATGTCTGTAGACATCTCTATGCAGGATATCGAGAGTACAGATGTGCTTGGTGCGTCCCAATGCCCGCTCAAATGGTGACCGGTGCTCAAAGTCGCGTTTTGACAGAATCGGAGACGTTTATTCCATTAGAGTCGTCAATAAAGGTTGCAAAAGAGCGTCGAGAGCGGCTCCGAAAGATCGGTGTCTCCCATGACGACGACTTTATTTCTTTGTCTGTTGTGAAACGGCCAGAGGAGTCTCAGGGTCCCCATCCGGAGAGTCGGTTGATGAGAGAAGAGGACGAGCTTGGAGAGGGTGACGATGGTGCGTTTGTCTCATTTTTCTGTGAATACGTCCCAATTTTTTGTGTGCAGAATATGCGGAGTATACCAGTGCACAAGAGCGAATTGCCCTTGGGAAAAAGTCCAGGAAAATAGAGGCCAGCAAGCGCAGAGATGCTATGAAGGAGATGATTGCCGACGCGTATGTTTTCAAACCCAAACACACGTTTTTATCTCTGACTTTTCGACAGAGCAGAAACAGACGAAGAAACCGATGAGTGGGAGCAGGAACAAATCCGGCGGGGTGCCCAGGCACCTATAGATGCGTCTCCTGCTCCGACAGTAAAAGAGATCTACAAACCTGCACCAAGTATGTGCTCTTGTTTCCCCTCGTAGACACACTGCTCAGATCCATCTAGTACCCCCAGCAACTCCCTTGCCCTCCTTGGGGCCCGCCCTCGCTCGGTTAACTCAGCAGTTAACACAACTGACCACTTCTCATGCTGCAAATACCACTGCTCTCACAAATATTGGACGGGAGCGCACAGAAGTGGACGACCGGGAGAAAGAAATGCGGCAGATGGTCGAAAGAGCAGAGGCCAAGCGTGCATGGTTCGGCCAATTCAAAGAGTGGGTTGAAGGTGTCGCCGGCTTCTTAGATGAAAAGGTAATTCTTTTGACTCCAATTTTGGAATTGTCTAATCTTAATTCGTCTAGTATCCTCTTCTCGAAAAACTGGAAGAAGAGCATGCTTCTCTTCTCCAGGAAAGATTCGATATGATCAAGGAACGGCGGAATGCTGAAGATGAGGACGATTTGTGCACATTCATGGGTATCGTCCGACAAACAGAGGAGGAAGAGGTTGACGAACTTGGCCGTGTCATTCCGAAACCCACCCCGGCTTTCCGCCGAGCAGTGCGTCTCGCTCGTCGTCAGCGACGACATCATAATCAACCGCAAAAGGAGTTCGACGAAGAAGAAGGCAATTCTACGGACTCGTCATTACCTCCATCCGACCTACAATCATACCGCAGCGCGATGGCATCGCTGACGGAGCGTGCAGGGCAGGTTCTCTCCGACGTACGCGCTGAGGAGTTTCGGGATCCGGGTAAAGGTCGATGGAGCGCCTGGCGCGAACAATATTCTGACAGTTATGTTGGTGCGTGGGGCGGCCTCGGCGTAGTTAGTGTCTGGGAGTTCTGGGTCCGTTTGGAGATAGTCGGGTGGGACTTCATCAAGGTTTGTCTCACATTTGTGTTGCGGTATATCTCTGAGCCAACCGAGCATTCTTCAGGAGCCCAGAACCTTGGACAGTTTCAAATGGTACGAAGGCCTATACGATTACTGCCGACCGCACGGAGACGAGCTTGGCTCCGACGGAGACCTCGTGGCATCTATGGTTTCCACTGCCGTCATTCCAAGGATTTGTAAACTTGTGGAAGGAGGCGTGTTCGATGCGTACTCTGATGCAAACGTTAAACGGATAATAGATCTGTCAGACGAAGTCGCAATCAGTCTTGAGCATGGAAACGCCAAATATCTGGTTAGTTTTTCTGCATCTAAACCTCCAAACCAACCTAAATGATAATATAGGTGCTTTTGAAGACAGTGTTGACTGTTTTTCAAGCAGCTATAACGGAAAACACCAGTCTGATCGAAAAATACAAATTGGCTTCATCAACTGGTCCCGCCGCGGCCTTCGATCCAGCGTCCATTCCTGCCCGAACACGGTTTCTCAATCGCAGGATGAAACTTCTGCGGAACATGATGAAATGGAAAAAATACACAGGTGAACGATTTGGTATTGGGGAGAGTGTCAGCAGACTTGTGGATAGCATCTCCTATATTGCGCAGGGTGGATGGGATGGCGGTCAGATGTTTATTGACGAGGTTCGTCAGTTCTATTTTCAAGAACCTTACGTTGACGCGATTACCGAAAAGGCACGGAAGGTCGTTGCGCCCGACCCTCCGGCTAAACTGAGCCGATAGCCGGACTCAAGTTTCGTCAACATTAATCTAGGGCTTTAAAAACCAAGTGTAGAACCCGCGGAAAGCGACTAGGGCTGTTGTGTTGTTTCCCTATTGTTTTATTTTGGTTCCTGAAGTGTTTAATTTTCATGGGACTTTATAGTTTCGCGCGTCAGTATCCACTTCGGAAGTCGGGCCAGCTATCCATTTGATCGGCCCATCATTTTACCCCGCATCCGATTTGGAAGTCGCCATTTCGGCACTTTTTTTTTGGACACCAGAGGAGCCCGCCATACTCGGCGTTGCATACCGTACGAATCCAGCGACATTCACAGTTTATTATCAGGCCATTCAGCACCAACACCTTGACTGGTAGCCGAATTGCCTTGACACGACACCGCCTAAGACCTCGTTCCCTCATTCACTTCCCTTCTATTGCATGATCGTCATTTTGGATTCTACATCATGGCGCCCAAGATAGTGCCCATTGACTATCACGAGGTCAACCTGCTTGACTGGTCCAGTCCGTTTTAAGGCCATTTTATAGCCATTTGAGGCAGTTTCCGACTTTATTTGCTGACAATTATCACGCGGCTGGAATTTACTTCTCTGCCCAGGGTTCCCCGCGGGTTATAAATGCGGCCAACGGGGATCCGCTCCATACTTTGCTCCTCTTCAGATAGTTCAAATTTGTCATGTCCATGTCCAAAGCACCCGACGGCATGTCCACCAACGACTCAGGATCCAAGGACGAGAACAGCACTGAACACATCGAGAATTACGCCGGTCATGACAATATCACGATCCACCCTAATGCGTGGTCCAGGTATCGGTATGTCATTCGTATGTACGCTCCAGTCTGTTTCTAATATCTGTTAGCCTAATGATGAGAGATTATGCTGCGGAATTCTTGGGCGAGTATTTTTTAAATTTATCGACCGTCGAGCGGAGCCCTGACAAAGATACAGGAGTGTGTATACTTATCATATTCGGGACTGGCGTCGACTGCCAAGTTGTGCTTTCCTCGGTCACTGGTGTCGCGTCTTCCCAAAAGGGTGTAAGTACTTCGTCTTTTAGGAAACTTCATCTGAGGTCGCCGCCTATGGCCAGAGCTACCTCTCTATCAGTTTCGGCTGGGCTATCGGCACGGCGATGGGCGTCTGGGTTTCCGGTGGTATTTCCGGTGAGGATGCTTTCGCATTTTTAGGGTCCTTGATTAGTACATTAATGTCATGTAGGTGGCCACATCAACCCTGCTGTGACCATTGCAATGGCAACTTATCGAGGATTTCCCTGGAAGAAAGTGCCTGTAAGCGATGGCTTTCATTTCGGTTTCCTCACACTCATACCGCATCAGGGGTACATCGCTGCACAGACACTAGGCGGTCTAGTCGGGGCTGGCCTGGTCTACGCTAATTATTATCATGCTATTGTTCGTGCCTCTTGGTGTTTCTACCCGGACTCATTTTTTTTTTGTAGAATATCTTTGAGGGCGGACCTCATGTCCGGACTCTCGCTACTGCCAGTCTGCAAGTAAATTTTATTTTGTTTGTTCACGATGTTGACATTGAGCACAGGTTCTCTACCTACGCTGTGTGTTTCCCCGCGGTTCCTCGAACCCAGACTTATTCGCTTTCAAGCTGAATTATATGACCTCAGTCTCTTGCTTCTTTTCCGAGTTCCTCGCTACCGCGGTTCTGGTAATTTCATTTCTCTTCGCGGACGTTTATCGACCGTACTAATATTGCTCGAGCTCGTTGTCGTACTCGCCATCAACGACAAGAAAAACATGCCGCCCCCAGCCGGTCTCGCTCCTCTGGTTAGGATTTCTTTTGTTGTTTCCCTCTCTCGCCTCACATATGTAGGTCCTCTTCATACTTATCTTGGGCATCGGCGCATGTCTCGGAATGGAGACGGCGTACGCCATTAATCCTGCGCGCGATCTCGGACCACGGTAGGATCTTTTTATCATTTTCGTATTGACCTGAGCGAACTGCGCAGACTCCTCACCTCCATGGTCGGATACGGAAAGCAGGTATACACTTACCGAAAGTCAGTACGCTTCTCCATCGCCGCGCTTCGTAAACTGATTCGTCATTTAATAGCCATTACTGGTCAATCCGGCAGTCTTCACCGATGTTTCCGAACTAACCCCTGTGCACAGGCTCTGGTGTCCGATTATCGCGCCTATCCTCGGCGCGCAGGCCGGATGCATGTTCTACGACGCGTTTCTTTACACTGGCGAGGAGAGCCCTTTCAATAAGCCGTGAGTATCACGTACTGGCCCTCAATTCCGCATACTGACTCGTTGCAGGAATGCCGCTGCCCGTGCCCACCACCAGCACGCTATCCACCAGATGCGCAAGAACCTCCCCGCTGGCCCCGGCGCGGAGGACCACGTTTAATCTACACGCTGCTAGACGGTTCCAGGAAATTTATTGTAAATAAATTCGGGTAATTGTCTGCTGCCTCTTTCGTGACTAGGATATTCGGGGGATGCTGTTGTACTATACCCTATTGAAAGTACAAAATGTATTGGATCGATATCTCGCAAGGCCGCATGGTTTTTGAGAAGAATCAACTGGCGGAGTTCTTCATCTAGGTACATCGAAGGAAATCTGGGTACGCATCGGCCTCACGCTGACCTTACTCGATTCGCGAATCATGGATGGCGGCCGCGACGTCAGCGGCTACGGGGCAGTCGCATGTACTCGACTTCTTAACCCATGCAGAAGTTGAGACGGGAGAAGAATCCGGAATCGTTGTAGTATTGTGGGATTCATATCAACACCTAGACACATCTACCTACTGCGGCAATCCGCTCGTCTAAGAGTCCAAGGATCGTGTCAATCCCTAGTAGAACACCCTCATCTGGGCCCTGTCCCGGCACAAAGCGCGTGTGCGCAAAGTCGATGAGACGGACGTCGCATGGCGGCCCCGTCTTTGGGGGTTTGCTCTCGTCATCTTCGTCCTCGTCCTCGTCCTCGTCCTCGTCCTCTTCGTCCTCTTCATCATCTTCATCCCTGAGCATCCACTTCAAACCCTCCTCCGCACCGGCGGCGTCGCTCTCGTACAGGATCAGCAGGCTCCCGCCGACCATCCGTATCTCGAGCGCCGCGAACGCGTCACGGATGTCCTGCACGTCCTCGCGCAATAATTCGAGGATCTGCAGCAGGAGCGTCGCGGGGAGGCCCTGTGTTGGCGCCTCCGCACTCTGGATTGGGAAGAAGCGCGCGATGCCCTCCGGCAACTGCGCGGCCGAGATGGACTTGCCGTACGCCTTTGTGGTGTGCACTGCCTCGCCTGTCATGTTATTGTAGACCTGCCTGTTGCGTCAGTCTTCTTTTTCTTGGTGCTCGAATACAGCAGCAGTTACCTGAAAACCCGTCAGCCGCATACCCGTCTTGAGCGATGTTGTGGTTTCTGCGGTCTTGAGCATGCGCGCGACCTTGTCTGGCGGCGCGTCCTCATCATAGAGCACCGTGCCCAGCTTGATGTCGAGGATATTGGGCTTGAAGAATGGATGCGCCAGATTCTCCAACACGAGGGACTGTGCGCGAGACCATAAGCACCGCTGTCGCACTGTAATGCTCCACAACTACTTATCTTTCCGTGGGCCCTGGAAGGGTTTGACATTGATGCTCCCTTCGCTGGCGGGCTTGTCGTCGTCGAGCTCGCCCTCCAGCGACAGTGTACCGATGAATTTGGGAATGAATGGCCGCAGAGCATCGAATTCGGGCTCCGCCGCCGCTGCCACGGTCTGATAGAACTTGAGTTCTAAAGGGAGAGCTGGCTTGATAAGGAGCATGTCGTCCTCGGTGGTGAGCACGCCGTTTGCATGGCCGGCGACCTGGGACGCGAGAGCATGGGTCGCGGGGCTTGGGCTGCGAGCTTGAGACATCGTGGAGCAATTACATAGACCGGGGGTAAGTATCGGCGCGCATGCGTTCACAAGTGCAACAACTTACACGACGCCACCATGGCCCTCAATCTCAATTATTCCGCAAACACCTACCTCGCTGTTACGCTGCCAGCCTCTTCTTCATATCTACAGGCCCCGGCGTCCCTAGGGCTCCTTCACCCCGCGGTAGCGCACGTTGGTCAAGTTGGCGCGATGCCTGACGTGCAGCTCGTAAGCGTCCCCAAGGCCGAGTGGGAGGTCTCAGAGGCCAAGCGTGCAGAGATATTAGCGGCTTTCAAGGCCGTGGGGAGGGTAGATGTCCAGGAACCGAAGCAGCGTGCAAAACGCGGCGACGACGAGCTTTGATTCGGTTCGCAATCCTGCTTCATTTGCCTCTTCTTCGAGAAAACTTCTAAGCCGCGATGTGTAGATGTGAAAGAGAGAAAGAGAATGTACATTTACGACGCCAAGGGCTCCCAGCCAGTTACACTACTCAGAAGATATGTATCAAGTATCGATAAGACTCACAGTGACTCAGAAATCATATACGGCATGACGAAACGCAGACAGGTACTAGGTTATGCCCTCATCGCAACAAATTGACCCGAACCAACAGCACAATATTGTCAAGGGCAGAAATCTTGAGGCCGCGACGGCGCCTCGTCCAGGCTTCTCGGTGACCACGGTTGGACATTCAATGTAAGTTGAACTCGAACGAACGACACATCCATCGACGTGTTTTGCCGATGTTGAACATGGTGTTTAATCCTTCGTAAAGCTGTTTTTTTTCCGTGGCGGCTGCACTACGAGAAGGACGGGGACCTGGGCTGGTGAATTTGGGCGTGGCAGGCCATCCAAAAAAGACCGGAAGTGTGATCTAACTCGTCTGAAGGGCGTCAATTTATGTTCGACGTTACCGCAACCTAGGAATTCGAAAATTCCTTGCGCAAATTCGAATTCATAATTAATCCGACACAGTTTTTATTTGTATTGATGGAAGTACCGCGATGGCTGGCGGCTCCTCGACCCATGGCGCCGCTCAGGCCATTCCGCTTACTCTGGAGCGATCGAGAAACACACGAAGCAACTCACCATTCTGATTTTCTTCTCTAGACTCAAGTAAATAATCGTCTTCAGCCGGAGATGCGGCAGCAAGTCAATCTACCCATCCAAGTTAAGATTGGCAATGAGTGGGCCAATCGTTGGAAATCGTTTTTCAGAATTTCATCCGTATTTTGTTCGAATGACCAGACGAGCGTTTTGGACGAGGTAAAAAGGGATGATACCCCACGAGTAATTTATGGCTTAAATCTCCGCGTCAGGGCAGGGAACTTCTTGGTATTTTCCGGGTGGTTTCCTCCTTGAGCATCTGGATCAATGGTCTGGTGGTCCTGTTTATTACCCATTGGTTCAGATGTGAGACAAGTTTGTTCGCCGCCTTGAGGCCCTAAGCTTGAGGTCCAGGTTTAGTACTTATCATTTGTAAACGCCTATCTGCCAAATTCTTCTTGTGACGTCGGTTCAGGTCCAATTACCGTATCTCTAAATAAAGGGAGGGAGACATACCGCAATCACCTCGTAAGAAGAAACGTTGTGTATGTTTTTTTTTTTTTTTTTTTTTTTTTTTTTTTTTTCAAAAAAAAAGTTGTGTATGTTTGGCATCTTGCACACCACTCGGTCACAAGCTAAATGTCAAAGTCTGATGTAGGCATACTATAACAAAGCAACGCATGTTGTAAATGTGGGAAATGATATGAAGGATTTTGTTTTCAAAACTCGTGAACTTCAGCAGTAGCTTGGACGAGGTTCTTTGCTGTATCAGACCGAGGGATGATCGAGCATGCAAATTGCTGAGGGTGACTGTTTAGTAGAGTTAGCATCCCTACCCTCTGGCACCATCTCACATGTACACACCTGATCGCTCCGTCGGAATAATCAGTGGGATCGATGTCAATCTCATTCCCAGCAGCATCCTTTGCTTTCGCGATATTGAACGTCGATAGAACAGAGACGATTGTCGCCCAGACTGTTGCGTCTGCAGTATGGCGACCCACACAGATTCGTCGACCGAATCTAGGAACGGAAAAGGTGTTAGATATTGCAGACATTTAAATGATTGGCTAACCCGAATGCCAACACCATGTCGTCGTCATTTAGCTTCCCGTCGACGGTGAAGAACCGTTCGGGATTGAAACGTTCTGGTTCGGGATAAATGGATTCGTTGCGTGTCATGGCCCTTAAAAGACTGGATTAGAGAGAAATTGGAGAAGATAAAGATTGTTCACCATATATTGCTGATGACAGTTGCACCTGAGTCCACAGTTACTTCATGGTTTTACGAACGGGCATGATACTTACCTTTCGGAATGAAGTAACCGTTGTATATATCGTCGGCACTTGCTGCATAAGCTATGCCGAGGGGCAGGACTGGTTTCCAACGCAGAACTTCTCGATACAGAGCCTCAACGAAAGGTAGTGACGGTCGATCTTCAAATTCTGGTAGCCGACGAGTGCCAATGACGGTGTCGATTTCACTTTGCGCTTTCTTTTGGATGTCTGGATGGACCGCCATAGCCAAGAAAAACGAAGCCAGAGCAGAGACAGTCTAAGTAGGTTAAGCAAAATATGTATCCATCTATTGAAATTGCGTACGGTATCTGCTCCAGCTGATATTGCATTTGAATATTTATATCTTGGAAAGAGGAGTAGAAGATACCTGCATATGCCGTCGCTGCAACTTCTGGGATTGCTTGATCTTCGGAACGATTCCGAGCTTGACAGGCCTCGAGTAGTTTTGCTACAACTGACTGTGAATCCGTGCCATCTCGCTGCAAGCTGAGGTTAATGTCTGGCGGCAGAACCACTAGATGTCGAACCATGTTTTGCTTAGCAAAACCAAACGGCACTCCCCGCATTTCTTGAGTTAAGAGGCGGCACTCTAAATGACAATAAAGTTGACAGTGCTGAGGATTTCAGTCCATTCTACGCACCAGCGGCGAAACGTTGAAAGCCTGCACCTGGGAACCATGACGGCAAGTAACGAAGTATCGGAAATGTATTGACAGCCATGGCGCCTGGAAAAAACGATTCGGCTATTTTTTTGACGGCATTCTCAGATATGGTGACGAATCGGTCGTTGTAGGGCTGGACATCGTATCCGTAGACTATTGACATGATGATTGCTGCAGCTTCACTGTCACGGTCCGATACCTTATGTCAGCTTTGGGCGGAAGACAGAATCTAATACTCGCGTTTTGATAAGACCCCGAAATTCCTGGGGAGTAGACAGTAGTCCTTGTAATAATGCGTGGACCTTTTTCATCTGAACGGGGCGGTAATTTCGCGAGATATCCCGGCGGAAGTGCTGTTGAAACATTCTCCGTTGGTGCCGCCACTTCTCTCCCAGCCGCAGGAGCGGCACAGTGAAATCCCACCCCATCCTGGGGTATATAGAATAACTAAAATGCGCCACTAGGAACACTTAAGAATCTCACAGTTCAACCATGGGAATGACTGGGCGGTCAGAATAAATGTGCGACCGTTTTTCAAACAATTCAAAGGCAGTTTTAATGGAGTTGACAGTAATAATGTGCTGGCCGAAAACACTTGCATGCACAAGGTCACCTTTTATCATTGAGAATATCGCTAGGCAACGTTGATTCTGTTACGCACCATATTGGAGTCCCCATTCCGTGTACGTCAACCAGGGAAGTTTTGTGGGGAGTTCATTTCCGATGACGGGTCGAGGGGATGGTCCGGGAGGGAAAGGCAGGTCAGATGAGCGTTGCCAGATTTTTTTGCTGAAAAACTTGAGCAGCAAAATGACCAAAGCAAACAGAGCCAGAGAGCTGCGATAATCCATGTGGGGGAATAGGACTACGGTTCAGCAGAGCCAATTAAATAGTGGGACAGGTTACGGCAGGCAAAGACTTCATTGGACAGTTGACCTTCTGTATTCTCGTTATCTTCGTCTTTCATAATTTAGACGGTGAAACGAAGTTGAACCAAAGCGCCCTCCTACCGCCGACTGCTTGGGTTCAATCAGTTTGAAAAGGACGTATGTTTGAATTTTTTTCGTTCAGGGTAACATATTGATCCAGAGCTGAGAAAGTTCAGGTGTTTTCGTTGCGCCGAATGAAGTTCTTGACAGGCAGCAGGAACCTTGAATTGAATTGGTTGAAGCTTCGATGTCCAACTTGCATCGTCCGGCCGCCGCGCCGCCGGCCAGTCGCGAAAACGCTTGCAAATGATATGTTAACATCTCATTTGTAAGCGCGTACTTGGCACGTGCAGCAATGGGACACCCTATGAAGCAGTCGAGTAACAGGGGTGGTGGATTGTGGGAGCAGCTCTTTCTCAGAATGCACGAACCCAAGCTGTGCTGATCAGTAACATCACGTTGGCAAACTCCGACAATCAATCGGCACGTTGTGCCCTTTGTGCCAGATAACTGCGTGATTAAAACACACCGTCAAACCGTACGCGTTTGTACAGCGGGGTATATACGACATAGGCCCTTTGTGCCGTTGTGCAACCTTTAGTTGACCACAACAGAACAAAACAGAACGTTCAACTCTCCAACTCTCCGTGGTGTGACATCGGGGTTCTTTTCTTCATCGGACGAAAGCAACTTTTGTGGAATTTTTTGGATTATTCTATTTAACAACCCCCCTTGTTAGAAACAACCGGGTTGCTGAATAGAAAGTTTCTATTTAACAACCCTCCTATTTTTAACTCAGTTTGCAAAGTCGAACCAGCTCGTGTCAAATTTGGGGATGAGTCCATTTAAGAACTCATGCAAGCAGCGACATTCTGTTGTTGCGCAAATTAGGCACACCATGCCTTATTGGTGCTCGCCACAACAGCCCAAGGGCCGTAGCCAATTGTTGCCTGCGGCCACAACAATCGCGCAGACGCGTGTGCGGCCGATACACCGCGCGCGCCCCCGATGCGCTCGCCATACATGGCGCACAATTTTCGCGAGGCTCACGCGTGAATAACCCAAGAATAACGGGATAATTTCGCGGTGCACGGCCGGTGCACCACCGATGTGCACACCGGGCCAGGACACATCTCGCACACCCCCAGAGAATCCAAGTCAGGACGAACCAAAAAGACATTGCAAACTGTGGTTTGCTGGTTTGGTTTGCCTACTGGTTTTTAAATAGAACAAATGTTTTTTGGGAGGATTGTTGAACAGAAAAACTTGTCCAGCAACCCGGTTGTTGCTAACAAGGGGGGTTGTTAGATAGAATAATCCGAATTTTTGTGCCCTCATGGTGCCGGAGATAGCATATTGATGCCTGGATAAATTCGTCTCTGATTATTCTGTCTCGACTCTCGAGCTTCCTTCCATGACCAGTGCTCGCAGCTTTCTTGTTACTGGTGCCAATCAAGGCACGGCGACAATCATCCAGGTTTCAAGCCTGACCATATAATACAGGCATCGGGATGCACACCGTCCACCAGATTGCAATGACGCCAAACGTCGTCTTGTTTATGGGTTAGTCGACCATACTCCCATAGCTTCAAGATGTCGTTGCAGCGGAAACAGGGTCTAGGAAAATAGCAGCTGCAGAAGAGGCCTTGTCCATGTTTGCACCGAGCATCCACTCCTCGTCTGCGGTTGTGCCCGTGCAGCTCGACATCACCGACGAGATATCCATTAAAAACGCACACACGTTCATTGCTGAAACCCTGAAAGCCAGAAATATCTCTGGGTTAGACGTGCTCATAAACAAGTCAGCTGTATGCAAACTTGAGTCTGACGGTACCCTGATCTTTCCCTTGGACTGACAGCGCTGCGGTTAATTCACCCTCATTCAAAGACACGTATGAGGTAAACGTTTTCGGCACAGTTGCCGTCACAGAATCCATGCGCCCGTTCATGAACAACGGCGGGGCGATCATTAACATATCTTCGCGGTCGGGGTCCATCGGCGCCCTGCAGAAAGATCCAAAAATTCCGTCCCTCCCGGCGTATGGATCCAGCAAAGGCGCGCTGAATAACCTGACGGTTCAATGGGCGCTGCAAGAGAAGAAGAACGGGTCTGGGATCCGCGTAGTATCGATAACTCCCGGTATTTATTTTTTACTATGATGTAGGCTACTCGTGTTCACCGGAAGATCGAGTACAGGTTTAAATGCCACAAAGTTGAACAATTACAGTGGCCCCATATCTCCCTCAGAGGGTTGCAAGATAATTGTAAAAACCGCCTTGGAGAAAGAGGGACGGTCCGGGGTTTTTTTCAGCAAGGACGGTGACTTGGAGTGATAAAATTTACTGCCTCAGGCGACAAACCAAAAAGCCAACCGAAGTATGCGGTCTGAAGGTCGTCAAATTGTGTGTTCAATTATAACGCAATCTCACAAATTTTCGAAAACTCTTCTTCCAACTCGAAAATAATCTCCTGTTAACATCGGCCAAGAAAAGCGTAGCGCTGAGTAATGTTACCTGCTATGGACTATGTATCGCATGCATGCATCCATCTGTGTTCAATTTCTCCCATGCATCCTTCGCTATCTGTTTCTCCGATTCAACATTAGTTCCCGGAATTCGCGAACGTTAAGAAGTAGAACATGTGGCCGGCCACTCGGCGGTCGAGACATAAGAGACTGCTGTGTTTTTATGGCCCACATCGTGTCCTCCCACAAGAGACCAACGCATGCAACTCTTCGTATTCGTCTCCTTACTGATTGCAGTTCGCGCTGTGGTAGTACCTCCCGTCGACTCCTCCGGGCACTTCCATTCGCCTCTTCCTACAGACGTTGTTCCTCAGGGCAAGAATATTACTATCAATGGCGTCCTGACCTATGTGTCCTTGCCCAAGGGAAGATTCGATCGGACCACTGCTGTACTGATGCTCACAGGTAGGTTGGTCGTTCACAATTTTTTTTTTCGCGGCCTTGAAGCAACTTGCCGTGTAGATGCATTCGGACTACCCTCTCCGGATAATCTGGTACGTGGTTGCCAAGTTCTGTATTTTGTCTTCTTCTTGCTTTTCGAACATCCCACTTTCAAGGTTTTAGTGAGTTTGCACTGTCCATAGTCAAAGTTCAATGCTCAAAATCAAGGTCGACTGTCACTTAGGCGGACCAATGGGCCGCGGCAGGATTTGCGGTGAGTTTGACCTGCTTGGCTCTTGTTCCAGCCAGCAGACGACTTCGAACCAGACATATGCCCCCGATTATCTCAACGGTGATGCCCTTCCAACTGGAGGCAATGTCACTGCATGGGCGGTTAACCATGGCGAAGCGCAGACCACACCCCCACTCCTCGCCGTCATCAGCGCACTCAAATCACACGGGATCAAGCAGATCGCCACAACCGGGTACTGCTTCGGCGGTGAGTTCCCGCACTCACCACCGTCTCCGAATTAATTCCGGAACGCACACGCAGGTCTATACACGACCCGCCTGGTCCAAAACAACACCATCACAGTGGGAACGATGGCCCATCCGTCGTCACTCAATGTTCCGACCGACTTTGAGCTTGTGAAGGCGCAGGCGCATGTCCCAGTCGAAATCAACAACGCAGAGTTAGATACGGGGTTCACTCCAGCCCTCGCGATCGAGACGGATGCGGTGTTGGAAGGCAAATATCCCCCGGGTATCTCAGACGCCAGTTCGCCGGCGTTGCGCACGGATTCGCTGTACGTTGTGAACTTGTTCGAATTTATACGGAAGATTGAAAGAAAATCCCGCAGGTTCGCGCAAACGCGGTGAGTAGTTTATAGCATTCTTAGAGTTACAGTTTCCACTGATACGAACGTACTGCCAAGTCGGATCCGGTGCAGGTTGCTGCGAAGCAAGGGGCGTTTGATACTTCTCTGGCATTCATCAAGAAACATTTGAAGTAAGTTGAAAATAGCGTTCAATAGTGGTGTATGAAGTTACTCTTGAAATTTTAAAATGTCTGAAAACGCATTGCTAATTCGGCGCAACTGCTTGCGCAATGTGAGACGGGGTGGCAGGTTGGGAGGTCGTTTGTTCCCATTGCATCGTAAGATGATTTTATTGACGTGGTGTGCCATCTCTGGGAATAAAGATTAGAGCTGGCGACGACTCATCTCTCTGGCGACCGTCCCGAGGGCCATCTTGAACATGAGCCTGTGGCTAGTCGGTTATTGTGGCATTCAAAGCAGGCAATGTCTCCACGCCGGTGGGAGAAGATTTCATCGGCAATTTATGGCGGAAAAAGGTAAGACGGAGAAGGGGCGAGGAAATCATCGCCGTCCTGTTGAATGACAATGAAAGAGCCGCAACATAACGGTGGGGACTGGCAACGTAAAGGGTTTTGATGTCTGCGTGCTGATGGCCGTGGCTGCAGCTTCAACCGTCAACATTCTGGCCACACTTTGAGTGGAAGATCTGTCTAGTTTTGGATTCTTCAGGGAATGTCCCGTGCAGATTCTTTATTTTCGCCCTTGAGCCTCCGCCAATAATTCTTTTCTGTCTTGCACAGCCATTTCACAGCCATTTCACCGTCACTTTTTAACCTTTCCTGGGCAACATTTAAAATTTTGGCTCGGGACATTCCCTCGAGATTCGTCTCAAGCGTAATATAAAATTTAGTTTGAATTTTTAGAGTGACTGTGGAGGGCTGCACCCGTGGCCGAAGGATAACAAACAAGGAACAAACAGACATTTGATCAAGCCAGTTGCCAGTCCCCAATAACGGGGAACTTCAGCCCAGCTTTAAGGCCACGTGATTTGGACGGGCTTGTCAACAAATAACAAACAACGCGCCCCTCCTCTTACCATCATGGCTAAACGTCGTGCAAACGCCGATAGTGACGACGAGAACGTATCAGTGGATGGATCTCCCGTGTCCAAACGTGCTCGCACCGCGGACAGTGATGACGAGCGCGCGCCACCCGCCTCTGGTAAACGCGCGTCCAAGGGCAAAGGCAAAGCGCGTCGCAAAGACGACGACGACGAATCAGAGAGCGACAATGACGTCGACGATAGCGAGGAGGCTGACCGTAAATTTGAGGAAGAGAACGAGGAAAGAATCCGCGCCGTCCTCGAAAACAGACGGAAAGTTCACGGCGTGAGTTCTCCCTCACCGCGATATATGCGATGTGTACTTATTCTTCAACGTAGGGTATTGCTGACCACGGTATTATCGAGGCCATCGAAATGCACCAATTTATGTGCCACAAGTACCTTACATTCTCTTTTGGGCCCCAGATTAACTTCATTATCGGTGCGCTTTTAATCCACATCCATCACTTGCCCAATATGCTCACATGAATCCAGGGCACAACGGAAGTATGCTGCTTGATCGAACTTTGCAGGGCACACAACTGACGGTCGTGAATTTGCAGGCGGCAAGAGTGCCGTGCTATCGGCTATAACAGTCGCTCTTGGTGGTAAAGCCAACTCCACTGGTCGCGGTAACGGCCTCAAATCCTTCATCCGTGAAGGCCAGGCGTACGTTTTCTGTCCAGTTTCTAAGGTGTATTTGCTAAGCGCTCGTGTAGAGCTGCCGAAGTGACCATTTCGTTGAAGAACCAAGGGGAGGAGGCGTACAAGCCCAAGGAATATGGAAAGTCTATTGTCATCACTCGTAGGTTTACCAAGGAGGGAAACAGTTCGTGGAAAATCAAGAGCAAGGACGGCAAAGTCATCAGCACCAAGAAAGATGAGCTCGCTGCCATCTGCGACCACATGAACATTCAGGTCGACAACCCTATGAATGTCCTCACGCAAGGTATGTGCTCGTTCGCTCATGTTCTGGCATAAACCCTGAGATTTCATGCGCAGACGCTGCCCGACAGTTCCTCAGCGCATCTGCTCCGACAGACAAGTACAAAGTATACTGAGCCTTCTGGTACTCTGTTCACTGTGCTGAGTCGCCCCCACAGTTCTTCCTCCGCGGTACCCAGCTCTCCCAACTCTCCGAAGAATACGACACTTGTTTCGCCAACATCACCGCTACGACCAAGGTCCTTGCACAGAAGAGGGAAGCCATCCCCGATCTCAAGGCAGCCTTCCGTGAAGCGAGTAACCGGTTTGAAGAGGCATCTAAGGCTAGGGAGCAAAAGAAGAAGGTCGATGAGCTGAAGAAAGAATTGGCTTGGTCGCATGTCAACGCCAAGAAGCAAGAAATGGAGGCCAAGATCGAGGAAGTGGCCAAGATGAGCCGCCGACTACCTAAGATTCAGACCGGCCTTGATAAAGCGAAGGTAACTCTAGCCATGATAATGATTTCGGCGGTGCTTATCATCCGTAGGCTGACTTGGCTGCTGTCGACGAAACGGTAATGGACTTCGAGCGGGAGCTCGAAGCCCTCGGCGACAGAGGGGATCTTCAAGATAAGAAGAATGAGGTCTCGGCCGAAATCAAGTCGCACAAGGCCAAGATCTCCACATTAAATGTGGGCTATATTCTCATCATTGGTCACTTGCAACTGATCCCGTCCCCTAGAATGACCTCAAGAGCACACAAACGCAGATCCAGGGAGCCAACAAGCAGATAGAAGAGTACCAGGCGGCCATCGACAAGGAAACGAAGCGGCTCGAAAAGGACAGCGAGACGAAGCGCGAGGAGACCCAAAAAAAGCTCACCGGGGCGCGCGATGATGTTGCAATGGCGGAGGAAGCCTTGAAGGCTATCCGGGATCAGAAGTCCGAGGTCGACGACGAACTCCGACGCCATAAGGAAGCAGGTAGTGTCGCGGAGAACAGGCAGAATGAGCTACGCACTCTTGTCACTAATTGCGAGACCGCGGTGCAGAATTGCATCAGAGCTGAGAAGGACCGATATGCCGCGTATGGCAACGACATTCAGAAGGTCGTTGAACGGATCAACAAGACACACTGGCAAGGCGAAAAACCTCTTGGACCTTTTGGTATCCATGTCAGGGTTCGGGACAACCAATGGGCAGAACTCTTGCGGTTCCAGCTAGGATCGCTGTTAAGCTCGTTTGCTGTCACGGATACCAGGGATCTTCCGGTGCTCAAGAAGATCCTTGCGGAGCATGGCAAGTAAGTGACTTTCTTTCTCCTTCCTTCCGGGTTCTGACGGTGAACTAGTGCGAAAACTTCTGTCCATATTTTTCAACCGGATCTGTTCGACTACAGTCATGGGGAACCGCCGGCCGACGTCCTTACTGTTCTCCGTGCCCTCGAGGTAGATGCGATACTGTGTTTCGTTAACCATCGTTGACATGCTGTTAGATATCGGACCCTCATGTCCTGCGGATCATGATTAACAAGGCTAGTATCGAGTCTCGCGTTCTTGCTCCGAAGCGTGTCGACGCACAACGCATCCTGGCTAATATGAGAGCCGGGACTGGTTGGACTCTCGACAAGTTCATTGTGACGCGCTACCCGTACGTTACCTTTGCTTCCTGTAGGCTACATTGACGGACCCGCGTATAGGGAAGGAGGAGAGTCATCGGTTCCCCTCACCCTTAGGCCTACACACCCTATGCTTCTCGTTGGAAGTGCAACCGACGAGTTAGAGTGCGCTATTTGTCGGTTTCTAACTGTAAACAATCACTGAGGGGTCCATCGTGCAGGCGTCGGCGTGAACAGAAAGTGGTACACGAACGCGAGCTTCAGGCTGCTAACGTAGCTCTAAAGGCTGCGCAAGCGGAATGGAATACGAAGAAAAAGATAATGGAAAATCTCAATGCATGTCTTGAGATATTCTGCCTATGCTGTCCAAACTGACGGTAATGACAGGGCAAAGAGAGAACGGCTGACGAGAACGTGCGTCGAGCGAGAGCGATCGTCCGGGATCTTCAGAATGAGATCAATGAGGAACTGCCCGCTCAACTCACCGTAATTCAAGACGCTTTGGAGGCACGTCTTCCGGCTTTCGTATGCGCGACAGTTGCCAATCTTACGGTGCCTGGGTTTACAGGAGACGAAAGGCGAAAAAGAGGTTCACATCCGACAGTTCACCGAAGTTTCGACACAAAAAGCCGCGCTCGATGAAGTCCAAAAGGGCCTTGTCGCAAAGAGGGACAAACTCCAGGCTGAGATCAACGACTTTACACGTCTCCAGGATGCTATTCAGGTGCGTTTCTGTCATGCATCGTACTGGAAACACCGCATTGAAGCGCCATTTCTGCCTCCAGACAAAAATCGGCGAGGCAGTCGAGCAGCGGACGAAACACCAGGGCGCTATTAATCACTTCGAAAAGAAGCTTGACGAGGAGCAGGCCAAGGTTAAGGCAGCCCAAGATACTGCAGACTTGGTCGAAGGAGAATTTAAGGTTGGTTCCCTCCTTGCTGTTCATCTCCAACCTAAACTGTGTATAGGACTGGACTGCGAAGGCTGAAGAGTACTGCCCACGAGTGGAAGCTAAACGGCAACCGGACGTTGTCAAACGGGCCTTGGAGTCGACGCAAACCGCTCTAAAAGAACGCGAAAGGAGGTACACAAATTTGTCTTCTTGACGGCTGCGAGCATGCTAACTTGTGAGATTCTAGACACGGTGCCTCGGTCGAGGATATGACCATCGAAGTGAATAAGGCCAAGGAAAAACTGGACAAAGCCGAGCTGGATCTGAAACAGATGACCAGTTTAAACAAGGTTGGTTTGTTAGGAAAGACGTTCTTTGACTTAGTTGATGGTTGCGTGTCCAGGCTCTCAAGGCGTCTTTGATCGTCCGCCTTTCGCGGTGGCAAGAGTTCCGTCGCCACATTGCTCTTCGTTGCAAGCTCGTGTTTGGATATCATCTTTCGCAGCGCGGATACTATGGCAAGGTCCTGTTTGACCATGAGAAAGGGACGCTGCAGCTCAAGGTGCGTCCGGATGATAGTAGCACGTTTTGCCCCGTCTGACGTGTACAGGTTCAAACGGATGACCAGGCGGCGACTCAGGGAGGTCGGGACAAAGATCCTCGCTCCCTGAGCGGAGGCGAAAAGTCGTTTTCGACCATTTGCCTGCTCCTATCGCTTTGGGAGTCTATCGGTTGTCCCCTCAGATGTCTCGGTGAGTTTCGGCCGCTAGTACATCTGAGCTAGCGTTAATGCCTGCTAGATGAGTTCGATGTCTTCATGGACGCCGTCAATCGCCGCATCAGCATGAAGATGATGGTGCGCGTCCCCTTGAGTGGATTTGATGTCCCTGCTAACCTGCATCCTCAGATCGACACCGCGAACCAGTCGGACAAGAAGCAGTATGTGCTCATCACGCCGCAGGATATGAACAATGTTGTCATCGGGCCTACCGTCCGAGTCCATCGCATGACTGACCCTGAACGAGGGCAGGGCGTTCTTGGGTTCGCGAGCTGAATATGTTGTGACTATCCACCGCATAACATACTCCATGTTAATACTAAATTATGCACTTCAAATTTATTTGTCCTGAGGCTTGAACTTAGTGCGAGAGATATTTGTATGGGCCACTTTCGATTCGTGACTCATCAGAAAAATCAGTCTAGTAGCTACGATTTAGGTGAGCTACGTTTCTGTCGCAATTTCGCCGCCAGGCCCGGCCTCAGGAGCCAGATCTCATGTTCACGCGATTGAAGGGGATGTGTTACGGAGAAAAGCGAGCGAGCCCTGTCATCACCCTCCTCGTCATCCTGTTTCAAGAACTTGAAGAAGAGCCCAGAAGAGCCCCAATTGAAAGGGTTCGAGGCAGATGCAGTCCAGTGGCCGATTGTGATATAATCATGAGGTAGCTCGGACGATAGCGTAGTACTTGGGCTCGTCGTTGTTTGTCGCGGGCGTCGCTTGGGCATCGCGGCGAAAATACAGTACAAGAAACCTTGTGTTTGGTACGTCTTTCATTCCCCACAAGTACTATATTGAATAAATTCTCCAGTGCTAGAGGTCCCAAAGTCCTTCTTCTTTGGACTTTTTCAGCTCCTGTACGAGTAAATCTAGTTCAAACTCGGGGAACTTCCCGGCGACAATTGTTTTGCCTTGCTCCGGGTGCGAAGCAAACACCGAAAGCCCGTGAAAACAGCACCCATCCATGATAACTATAGGTTCCAATACATCTCGGAGCTCTGGGAGACGGGCCCAGAACGCCTCGACAGCCGCCTGTTTCCGAGCCTATTTTGGGACCCACAGTGAATAATGAGAATGGGAAAAATTGAACGCCACATACACTGAGCGTCGGGAGAAAAGAGACAGTAGATTTTGGTGCCCAGCTTCGGTCCGATTGTTTAGATTCAAGTCTGTATTTGGCTAACAAACCATCTTTCAGCTTTTCGAGGTCGTCCGGAAGCACAACCTTGATCTTGCGCGCAAGAACGGGCGGCCAACTCCGCAGGCTGTGGCAATATCAGAATCTGCAGCCAGAATAGGGAAGCGCTACCTTTCAAACAAGCGTTCGAGACCGGCGTCCGCGAGGGAGTGATCTTGCTTGAGGTAGGCTTGTTGGAAATATTGCCGAGCCTCGTCGGCCTTGACGACGGATGTACGCCAACCGTCCATCGTTTGCCAGTCGATTCCCTTGATCATCAGTGGCGGACGGTGGGGAGGTTGGGCCGGCGCTGTTTTCACCGTCAGGTGGGACCCGCGATCGCCATGCTGAAGTTCATGAGGCCCGGACTAACCCTCGCATTGGGATCACTTACATCCCCTTCGGCTCCTCGTCGTGTCGACCGTTCCTGGTAGAGATTGGTAGCACTAAAATACCCGTTTACGAGGAGCGCGAATGAGAACTCGTGGACTGGAATTAAATTAGAAATCAGGGCGAAAGGAAGAAAAGAACAGGAAAACTTTCCTTTAAAGGCCGCACGAATGTATTTCTCGACCTCTGCCTTCTCCGCAGTATTGGGAAACGGATGCAGAGCAAAAATACGTTTTTTGAATGTCTTGCCATTGTAAGAAATGAAAATCGTGTCGAGTGCGTCGTAGAGGCACGCAGAGACTGTAGGAATCCGGTCTGTGAAGTCCTTGTTAAATGTTCGATTGAGGTGCCACGCCGCTGGGTTGATAATTCAATGAGAGCAACATCCAAATTTGACAGTTAGAATCATACAGTGCACCTCGCACATGGCCTGGGCCAAGGCCGCTCCGAAATCCTTCGCAACTTGCAACTTTTCACGGCGCTTGAGCACATACAAGAGCTCATCGCGGCAGAATATTTCGCATTCAAAATTTCCGCCGTTGATGTCAGTTCTGGGAATGGCCCGCTCGGCATGAGTTTGCAGGATCCCTCCGAAGAGGCCGACGAGGGCCTGGAAATTCTGAAGCTCGTTGGTGAGCTGTACTAGAGCAACGAAAAGTCCGATGTACTCACCGCGCTCAAGAACGCAGTCGCGGTTTGTCCGGGGTTTTCGAACAATAATAACATATTTTTGCAGTACGGCTCGTAAACCGACTCGGGGAGAGCGATGTCCTTCACATCCATTTCTGGCCAATCTTCAAGTGGCACGTCGCCTAGCTTGAAGTATTTGGCGACCTCCGAATATCTTGCTTTAGAGAATAAGGCCCGTAAAGCAAAGTGATGCGTCATGGCGTCCGCTAACTCCGCTCCTCCGTACACTCTCGCGAGCCCAGACAGAATTTCCGGGATTTCGGCTGGGTTAGGAGGTCTAGTAGCGGTCGAGTCGACTGGAAGTAGATGGATCGTCAGAGGAGGAAAGGAAATCAGGGTTTGGCATCATACCGTCGATATCATTCTCTATTTCTCGCGCTTTTCCTTGCCGACCTTTTCGTATGCGCGACTTTTCCCCTGTCTTGCCGGGTGACGTTTGGGCTTTATTAGGGCTAGTCGACTGTGAACGTAGGCCCGTCCGCGTGGACGGCGACTCTCTGGGGGTTTTCTGATGCTCATTCGTAGACTTGCGTTTGGACATGATGGTTAAAGGGGAGGCGGGAATTCAAATAGGGGGAAATAAGCGAGACAAAGCACACGTGATCGTACCAGATCACTCGTTGAGAACCGAGCGCGTATGCAGGACCACGAAGAAATAAATAATGAACCTAAATAACGTGCTAGTAAAGTAAGCGAGTACTGTCCGAACCAGTGAAATTAAGCGGACGAACAAACAACTACCCCGCGCTTTCATCCTCTCCCTCCCCCTCATCACTGGAATCCTCTTCCTCGTTTCCATCGTCATCCTCCCCCTCGTCCTCGTCCACCCATCCTACCCGCCCCTGCCTCACCAGCTGCTCCAGCACCGTATCCCGCCCCCGCCTCCGCGAGCTCCATCGGACGACGAACCGGGGCATCGCCGCGCGCCCATGGCCACCTATTTCAGAGCCAATACCATTAGAATTCACATGCGTCGAGTCCGCGGGGCTACCCAGCGCCGAACTGGAGCGGGACGAGCATGACGACGACGCAGACGACGGCGGGCACTCCGAACCCCCGCCGTCGCACTGACACCCTTCGGCAAACCGCGCGCGGAACGCCAGCAGCGCGCGCACGCGCTCGCCCGCAAGCCCGAAGAGCCGTGCCTCTTCGAGGAGCGGGAGAACGGGTACGCGTCGGCTTTCCTCGCACTCGCACGTCGTCTCCTCCTCGGACCCCGTGTTCTCCATGTTCAAAGGGAGCGGCACGCTCTCCAGCAGCACGTCGCCCACCGCGTTCGGGTTCCGCACACGGGCGAAGTCGAGCTCAAGTACGCAGAGCGCGACTAGGGCGCGGAGGAGCGCGGCGAGGGCGGCGGGCTCGCATTCAAGCGCGGTGATGCGCAGTGTGTGGAGCGCGGCGATGGGGAGCGACGGCGCCGGGGCCGAGATGAGGGCAGGCAGGACTGAAACGCCCGCCATCATCTGCACGACGCCCGTGAAGTCCTGGTCGGGTAGGTCGAGCGCGAGGGTCGCAAGCCGCGGGAGCTCGAGTGTGGGCAACAGGCGTGCGAGGTGGTCCGGGTCGAGGTCCGTCAGGGAGAGCTCCTCGAGCGCAGGCACGCAGATCCGGGTGCTGTGCTCGTCGCCGGCGCGGGGTCCAGAATAATGTAGCCGAAGTCGCCGCAGGCTGGGGGACCGGCGTAGCATGGTGTCCCATGCATCGTACGGCGGTCGGATGTTGTCGGGGTGCAGCGCTAGCTCGAGTGTATGGAGGTGCTGGAGATACGGTGCGTGTGCCCAAGGGAGATTGACGCCGATCAGAGAGACGTTCTTGAGCGCAGGCAGGATGTTGTCGAAGATGACCACCGGCGCGCGGTAGGTGGCGATGTACAGATTCTGTGCGGTGCGGTAGTCCTCGAAGTGGTAGAGCTGAAGGGTCTCTAATCGCGGCGCAGGACCACAGGTGGACAACGCATGACGGGCGATGAGCTTACATTCATTGGCGCGGACCTGGATGAACAATTTATTATTTGCACATTCGGCCGAATGCAATTCGCTTCCGAAAAATAGAGCACACGTACCTTGAGGTGGAAAGCTCGCCACCGGGCGACATGGGGTATGATGAGCGCAAAAATTGTGCGCATCTCCTCGCGGCACAGTGTAACGCTACGAAAATCATGAACAGCGCTCAAAAAGGATATTCGGATGTTTACCCTGGAATATGGTCATCGACCGACACCGTGTCGACAAGGATATTGAGCGAGTGACTGGAGAATAAACATCACGGACCAATTCTTGATACACTAGGCTTACTTTGCCGCCGCACGAGCCAAGAATGCTTCCGCGCGTGCAATGTGGGCCGGTTCCCGAAAGTGCAGAGATGTCCAGAGAGATGAAATGCGCAGAGCGACGTTCCGCCAGTGGGAGCAAACATGGGAGACGAGAAGCTGGAAATCTGTGACCGAGGTAACTGGACAGTGGTCGTCATCGGGGCGCAGAAGAAACGGCGAGTCGAGGACCTGGTCAGCAGCGCCGAGAACGAAGACCCTTGAGAGCAGCTCGACGGGGAGGGTATAGACAGTGGCCATGGGATGGGACGTGTTCGGGAAATGGACCTTGATTCTGTTACTTAAGGTTGGCCTTACCCGATCGATTCCCAATTCGGCCACAGGCAAAAGTTCATGTTCCCGAGGGCCCCTCCTCGTCGGACTCCCCGCCGCCGTACCCCCGCCCCATATTCTGCGCAGAATGCCCTCTCCATGTTGTGATCCGTGGCCCGTTTCCCAAAACATCACCCTCCCAACTTAACCTTGTTTTAGCTCCTTCATCTCAAAAACAACCACCGCCCACGCCGGCTCACGCACCCACAGAGCAAATAAATCTGCGCAGCACGCCAGCCAGGGCAGGCCTTCTTGCGCTCTACCACCCACCGAGTCCGACTCCGTCTCCGTCGCCCATGCATCCACTCCCCTCGCGGGTGCAGGCTCATAGCTCGTACTTACTCCACGCACACCTTGGCTTTGCTCCTGGTTGCCGTACACACCCAGAATCGATCGCCACACACCTGACCTAGATCGCGATGAAGCAGTATTAACCACAGCGTGGAACGTGGAACATTCGCCGCCACAGTGACATACCTTTATACCTTTCTTTGCCGTTTCCAATCCAATTTCCGCCACCGTCCGTGCCTTGTGCATAGCATGCCTCTCCCCCGCGCTCCAAAGTGGGTAGTCAGCCGTCCTCCTCCCCCACACCGGCCATCAACACAGACCCCTCAGGCACCGACCTCGCATGCTTCGCAGCTCGATTGACAGCCCGCGAAACCCCGACCGGGGACGCCGGACGCCCATCCACCAACGTACTTTGACCTTGCACGCTATTTAGGTAATAGGCTAATAACCACGTACCTCACTCAAAGCTTCTTCGACTCCGAGTCCAAGGCCGCGGCGTCATACGCTCTCCATGAAACGCAACACGTCTGCACAGTGCAAACAAACTCCGCATTTGCGATGGAGCTGATGTATTTGCGACGCACAGAGTCCGAATTCGCGTCGATGGTGCTGATAGAGAATGGACCTTACGGTGGTGGTAAGACGGCAGTTCTCAACTCGTTGGTCCACGGAGCCGCGTCGATTCGATTGATGTCTGGAATGGAAATAGATGGATGGTGGTTCAAGCGCTGAGGTGAACTTGCTGTCAAATAGGGAGGATACGATAGCTGGCCGAAGGTCCACCAACGTGCGAGACCACTGTATGCTTGGCAGGTGGAACTCTTGAGGCCTACATTGCGCCGGCAACCTCGTGTAGTGAGAACAACCTCTCGGAGCCAGATATGTTCAACCAATTTCCGTGTACAGTAATTACATGCCGGCAGGATTATGGTGTTACCTGTGCCTCAACCATTAGTATGCGTGGACGAATGAAAGAGGCTCGCACGTAAAACATTTATTATTCTTATGGTCGGTCCCAGTGTTACACCCTGTCGGTCTCGCACGCAAAAACCAGACACTACCTTATGCGGTTCATCGCCTGCTCGTACGCGCGCAGCACGTCCTTTGCCTCGTCGGGCTTCATCTCGAGCGTGCGCATTGCGTTCCCGAGCGAGTCGCGCGTTACGATCAGCGTCGGCTTGGGCTCCGGATTCGATCCCTTCTCGGTGCTTGCATCGCCTACAGGCGCGTCTGCGGGGGATGTAACTGCTTTCTCGGCGGCCACATCAGCATACACCGCGTCAAGCGTCGCGTCGGCCCTGGGAACGATCTTCCCGCTCTTCAGCAGCCCATCGACGTGCCGCGCCCCGCGCCCCGCTGCCAAATTGCGGACGCGTATCAGCGCTAATGCCTCGCCAGTTTTGGGGGGCGCACCTTGGTAATGCGACCACGCGCGCCAGGCGCAGAAGAAGAACGGGAGATTCGGGATTATCGCTTCAAGCGGATTTAGGGTTAGAATTAAATATTCTAGGGCGACGCACGGATGAGCATGAACGGCGCGGTGAACGGCGCGATAATGAGATACGTGTAGAATCCCTTGTTGTGTAGTGGGATCCGTCGTTGGAGGAGGGCGCGCAGCTCGGAGAGCGCGCTTGGGGCTGTAGAAATGCTGGGCGGGTAAAGCAAGGGAATCTACGGTCCGAGATTCAGCAAAGGGATTAGTAGTATATGACGCCGACAAACCTCTAATTTGGCCCACGCCGCTTCCGCCTCCTCCCTCTCGGCTCCAGTTAAATCACTAGGCAAGTTCGTCGGCGGGGCGAGCTTGACGTCGATGCGCTTCAGCGCCCCCTCCTCAAAGTCGAGTCTGTCTAGAAAACGCTCGCCAAACTCGAATACACGGAGCTGAAAGGCGAATATTAATATTAGCGTCCCGAAATGAGCGCAAGTGACTGTGGAGCTCCAAAAACTGCTCCCAGACGGCGTACTTGCCTTCCACGATCCCGTCTCGGCCTTCCCCCACCCAGTCCACGTCGTGTCGAGTTTATATGAGGCCCATTTGACCACGCCCTCCTTTGGGAGCCAGCCAGGTGGCGGGGGGTCCTTTTGGGGCGGAGGTGCTGGAGGGGGCACAATTTTGAAGGAATAATAAGATATTATGGGCTGCGGGGGTGGCGCGCGTGTGAGGGGTAGCGCAACAATGCGCATCGTTCCCCAGGATTTCCTGAGGGATGCCATGGGAGGTAAGGACAAGAGGATTAACGCGTAGTTCGGCGCGTCCAAAACATCATTTCGTTACGTCATCCGAGTCGTGCCCAGCAACTTATACCCTCCACCCCTTCGACGCACATACAGACATGAAATCGGGCGATGAGATTCCGACAGAAATATTGGACGAGATACTCGAACATTTCTCGGCGAGGGGAAACTGCGAAACTCTCCAGCATCTAAATCTCGTTAACAGACGCTTTCATCACCTCGCTCGCCAACGGCTTTTTACCTACCTCACTTTCCACCCATATTCCGTCGCTGTCGACTCATATGGCATGTCTGCTGCGGATTTGATCCTCCCGTTGGATCCTACTCCTGAGCATCTGCGCCAGCGTCTAGAATTCTGGGCTTCGGAGGATATCGCACCGTGTGTGCGCGAATGCATAGTGCAGCCTCTGGAATTCGAGGAATCGAAACGAGAATCTCCCGCGGGCGAGGACCCGTACATTTTACTGAAGGCTTTTTACGAGTTCCTCCCTCGGTTCATCAATCTCGAGGTTTTCAACGCCTTCACCCTCCATTTCACTACCATTGCGATGACCAATTTGCGCCTTTTGCCGAAGCTCACCGCCATGAACATCGATATGTGCTCGGTGGCCGAGGGAGAAACTCTCGATCTCGATGCCCCTTCCAAGTTGAAGTTGGGTTCTCCAACTGTGATGATCTGGAAGCATGGTGGTCTTGCGCCGTGTGTCCTGACACCCTTCGTTCGCTGTGTTTGGATTTATCCGGTTCACGCAATCAGCTCTTTTTTTACGAGGAATCCAAGCTTCCCTGTTTCCCGAATGTACAATTTTTGGAGCTCATCCTCGGGCGTAGTATAGCCGCCCGCCACCTCATCCCCTTTGCTAAATTTCCGGAAGTCAAGGACTTGGCTTTGCCCAAGTGGTATAACCTATTTGGTCCTTCTGACTTTCATGAAATCGGCGACACCAAGTTTTGCCCGCTGCTCGAGAGGTACTACGGCCCCTGGGCAGTATTGTCTTTCTTTCCAGTCTCTACCATGACGAACCTCAATGTCGATATCTGCGAGCCGGAGGATTTTTTAGCCAAGATGCGTTCCGTTGAGCCCAAACCTACCCGCATTTCGTATCTCAAAGTTTCCTTCGCTGGCTATCTGTCATCCCTCCGTGACCTCAGCGACCTCTTTTCTGAGTCAAAAGAGCTCAAAATCCTTCACGTAGTGATTACACGTCGCTCGTGGTTCTCCAGATCGGATAGACCTGAGGATACTCCGCAGATGGTGAGATTGTGCTACGTGCTGGTTTCTCACAATCTCACAAAAAAGTAGGCTCTCTCATTCTTCGAAACCCTACCCTCTTCGTTACCCCCGCAAATCGTCAAACTTGCGATTGGTTGGAAATTCGACGAGCCGATAGACCTCCCCGAAATGAACAAATTAAAGGACGACATCCTAGCCCAGCGCCCCACGCTCAAAACCCTCTGGATCCATTGCGGCCATTATGCATTCGTCTGGACGGAGATGCCTGATGGGAAGCAAAGCAGTACGTCTCTCTCGTATCTGTTCATTTGGTATTATTCATAACTGTGTGTTAGTGGCGCACGGCGGCCCAGATTTCGCTGCCAATATTCTTAATTCTTTCGAGACTTGTTTTTATGGTTTTTGGCGCTCTCCGGGCGGCGACGGCGAAATAATAGTTGCTTGAGGAATACACTGAATACTGCGCCGCGAGAGGGAATGTATTGGAAGAAGCAAACATCCATGTAATGGTCAGAGAGTAGGTCAGGATGATCTAGTCGACGGCGCGTTCGGCAGCCATTATGTTGACTCAAGGCTGGAAGTTAGGGTAAATGTCCACTAAGTTTTCTCATCAGAGTCCACAGGTGAAGTTTCCGGTGCTTTCTTCACGTTGAAGAGGCGCAATGTCGCCAGACGCGTCGTATTACGGTGGGGTCCAGAACGCGTAGAAAGACAGGAGAGAAACAACCACGGATCCGGGAGTCGATTGAGTGGTCTGAGACACGCGGAAAAGCGAAGAAATTGAGCGGTTCGATAAGAAGATGAGCGAGAGAAATCATTTCTCGTGTGCAGAGTTCGACGAGCGGAAGCAGAAGTCTTGGGCAGGTGGCTGTGCAGCCACTTGCCTAAACGGGACGCACAAAATCTTATCCTAGGCTCTATTAGTCTATCTACTTTGTCTTACACTCAGGCCGGCTCGCACGCTCGCCTTGCCTGAGCTCGCAGCCAGCAACTTATACCCTCCGCCCATAACTAGCATTTTTCGACGCACACCTTTATCCTACGGACATGAATTCGGGCGATGAGATTCCGACAGAAATATGGGACGAGATAGTCGAACATTTCTCGGCGGGGGGAAACTGCGAAACTCTCCAGCGTCTAAATCTCGTTAATCGACGCTTTCATCACCTCGCTCACCAACGGCTTTTCACCTACTTCACCTTCCACCCATATTCCGTCGCTGTCGACTCATATGGCATGTCTGCCGAGGATTTGATCCTCCCGTTGGATCCTACTCCTGAGCATCTGCGCCAGCGTCTAGAATTCTGGGCTTCGGAGGATATCGCACCGTGTGTGCGCGAATGCACAGTGCGGCCTCTGGAATTCGAGCAATCGACACGGGAATCCCCCCCGGGCGAGGACCCGTACACTTTACTGAAGGCGTTTTACGAGTTCCTCCCTCGGTTCATCAATCTCGAGGTTTTCAACGCCTTCACCCTCCATTTCACTACCATTGCGATGACCAATTTGCGCCTTCTGCCGAAGCTCACGGCCATGAACATCGATATGTGCCCGGTGGCCAAGGGAGAAATTCTCGATCTCAATCCCCCTTCCAAGTTAAAGTTGGAGTCCTTTAGGTTCTCCAACTGTGCCAATCGTCTGCAACGATGGTGGTCTTGCGCCCTGTGTCCTGACACCCTTCGTTCGCTGTGTTTGGATTTCTCTGGTTCGCACGATCAGCTCTTTTTTTACGAGGAATCCCAGCTTCCCTGTTTCCCGAATGTACAATTTTTGGAGCTCATCCTCGGGCGTAGGGTAGCGGCCCACTACCTTGTCCCCTTTGCTAAATTTCCTGGAGTCAAGGACTTGGCTTTGCCCAAGTGGCATGATGGTCCTTCTGACCTTCATAAAATCGGTGACACCAAGTTTTGCCCGCTGCTCGAGAGATACTACGGCCCCCGGGCAGTGTTGTCTTTCTTTCCAGTCTCTACCCTGACGAACCTCAGTGTCAGTACCTGCGAGCCGGAGGATTTTTTTGCCGAGATGGGCTCCGTTGACCCCAAACCTACCCGCATTTCGTATCTCAAAGTTTCCTTCGCTGGCTATCTGTCGTCCCTCCGTGACCTCAGCGACCTCTTTTCTGAGTCAAAAGAGCTCAAAATCCTTCACGTAGTGATTGCACGTCGCTCATGGTCCTCCAGATTGGATAGGCCCGATGATACTGCGCAGATGGTGAGATTGTGCTACGTGCTGGTTTCTCACAATCTCACAAAAGTGCAGGCTCTCTCATTCTTCGAAACCCTACCCTCTTCGTTGCCCCAGCAAATCGTCAAACTTGCGATTGACTGGAAATTCGACGACCCGATAGACCTCCTCGACATGAAGAAATTGAAGGACGATATCCGCGCCCAGCGCCCCACGCTGAAAACCCTCTGGATCCATTGCCGCCATTATGCATTCGTCTGGGCGGAGATGCCTGACGGAAAACAAAGCAGTACGTCTCTCTCGTATTTGTTCATTCGGCATTATTCATAACCATGCGTTAGTGGCGCACGGCGGCCCAGATTTCGCTGCCAACATTCTTCGTTCTTTCGAGACTGGTTTTTATGGGTTTTAGCGCTCTCCGGGCGGCGATGGCGAAATATTAGTCGTTTAATAATACTACGCCGCGAGAGGGAATGTATTGGAAGAAGCAAATATTGGTCAGGGAGTAGGTGAGGATGATCTAGTCGACGGCGCGTTCGGCAGCCGTTATGTTGACTCAGGGTTGGAAGTTAGGGTACATGTCCACTAAGTTTTCTCATCATGAGGTTTGAAGCAACCCGGTATCTAAATATCAGGTCCGTCCTGGGTCAATGTAAGGGTATATGAATACAATGCAAGTAATCATTTCATCAATGTCATCAATATCCGCATTTCCGACACCCTTCATTCCTTTCGCGGTGTCAGCATCAATTCCAGCTCATCCTCGTCACTGGCGCCCTCCTCCGTCTCGTCACTCGCGTATCCCGACCTAGAGCGCGCCGCCGCATTCATCGCGAGGGTCCATTTGAGGTGCATGTGACGCAGGACCTGCACGCGTAGCGGGTGGTTCGGATACCGATGCATGGTTGCGACTATGCGCTTCTGAACTGCGCGGCGGTCTTCGAACGTAAAGTCTTCCGCGGGCGGGGGAGGTGGCGGAGGAGCCGAGGGGGCGCGCTGTCGATGAGTGTGAATATATTGAATATCAAGACAAGAGACGAGGGTTGGCTGACCAGGGAACCGATGGCGCCGCATAGCACCGCAGAGACGGCGGAGAAATATAGCTCAGTCGCGCAGGCGGCGGGCTCGCGGTCGAGCGCGGTGCGTGCAGCAGAGAAGATGTCCATTGGCCATAGGGGGCCTCGTGGAGCGAGGAGGGCTTGTACACTACACACATTTTTTGAGCATCATCCCCGTACTTGGAGGTGGTGGTGCAGTGTACTCACTGTTCAGAATTCATTGCGCGAACGACGACGTCCTCGATCTTATCCCGGTACGTCGAATCCGGCAAGGAGTCATAATCGTCGAGCGTAATGTTTCGGCGCGTAGTCGTTGCGGCAAGTAAGGTGGACATGGCGTTAGCGTTGGGGTATAGTGCCAATGTGGGTGAGTGTGGGGAGCCCTCACAGGGGAAATTTAGGTGGTCCCATTAAATAGGTGGCGCTTGTCGGGTAAATAAATGAATATATGGGTTTGCTTCCGCCCGCCGAAAACAGGAGCACGCCGATAGTGCCTTCATTATTGGACCATTTTTGAGGGGCCACTTGTCTTGATGTCGATCGAAGCAGAGCACCTAAAGCCTTCTCTTCAGGCTGGTGGAAAGAGCTCAGCGTGAACTTAATGAGTATAATATAATCCAATTTAGTGAAACACTGTGGAGGCTTACGTCGAGAATGTTACACGCCACAAATTGGCGCGGCTTGAAGACAGGGACCCAGTCCGAACATGGATAGGTAATTGCCATTTACGGAATGGCACGTGGACTCATATTTCCCACGTTCCTTCTCGTACTTGAACCGCACTTTTGAAAGCGCGCGCCAACGCGCTCATGGGGAAGAGTGCGAAGTTGCATAAACGCACAGTATGTGATATAACTTTGAACGAAGGGCCACCATTGACGATTCTCTGTTCAGCCTAAAAGTCTGAAAAAACCGAGCACCGGTGCTTCATCCAACGCCACGGTTGTGGGAGGGGCGCAAGCGCAGGCTCAGAGTGCAAAAAAGAAGGCTGGTCTGAAGAAGAAGGCGGCGACCAAGAGCACTGGGAGTGAAGGCGCTGGTGGTCATGTCTTGGGAGGCGCAGACTATGTGGGTCTAATGATGGGCAGCAGGAAGAAAGCGCGCGAGGAAGCGGCGAAGCTCCCGCGCAATCAGTGATTGAGGCTCCAAGAATTGGCATCCCGAGCTCACTTGAGCTGGCTAGATCGTCCTGGATTGTCCCTGTCAATGTCATGGTGTCTGTGGACAGTAATCTTCGATCAATCATTATTCGGAGAGTTCGGGCATGCGTTGTGTGGTCGTCCAATATTTTTGTTGTGCAGATCCCTATCTATTACTTATTACTGATGATACACCGAAAAAATATATGCTGCGAATTCGAACGAACGAATCAATTACATGGCGTCGAGCCAGCGCCGTATGAGCGGCAAAACGTGAAGTAAAGTGAACGGCATCCTGACAAATCAAACACTTGCCCACCTAAACCCGAGCCAATGGTAATTTACCCAATAACTACGTTGCCCCAACTCTCCGATGTATCCCTCGGACTGGTTTGCCTGAATGTAGGGACCGGGTATCCGCCAATGCCACCGTCGGATTGGGTAGGGGTGCGAGAACCATCCTCGTCAGTTAAGTTCTCCCCAAAAGACGTATACGACGCAGGACCGTATCCAGCGGGGACGCCAGCAATGGCGGCCGCGCTGGCCGAGTTATTTCGTGACACGGCCGTGGGCAAATCTGGAGCGTCGCTGGATCGGCCGCTCCTGCGCGTTGAGACTAACCGCGCCATTGCCGGTTTAGCGACATCGAACGTCGTCATGGTAGTGCCCGCTGTTGAGGGCCGTGGCGTCGGTAGAGGCCGGTACGATGGGCTGCCGCTGCCGGAGTGGCCCTGATGCACGGTGGCCATCTGGAGGATATCATGAATGTCGGCGGTGTTCATCGAAAGTCTGCTCGAGCTGATGCTCTGTCTACGAGCGAGCGGCGAACCATGGATCCGCTGATCTTCGGGAATGAACTGATTCCAGGAGGAAATGCTCGTGCGCGCATCTCCTGAGATGATAGAGGAGTTGTATTTCTCGTTGGTATATATAGGGTCCAGGACAAAACCGCCAGGTGAGAATGGCGACAGAGGAGCAGCGATGGCCGGAGTTTGTGAGAACTGGATCTTCTTCTCTTCTGGTGGCCATTTTCTGTTAAGGAGGGCAGGATCAAAGTCCATGTCCATATCTCGTCGATTGCGTCTTCTTGCGCGCAGAATCCAGATCAGAAGAGCAATGGCTAACAAGCCAACAACGGCGGCGCCAATTGCTATCCCTATGATGGTGGACCTTCAGACAAATTATCAGTTTCGTTCATGCCCAAGCCAAAAGCCTTACTTGGGTAGACCAGAGCTGCTCGACGTCTTCAAACCCTTATTATTATTACCTTGAGACGACTTCAAACATGATTTGGAACTGGTACTATCGCCACCGACTATCAAGGCACAACAATAAGAAAGAGAACCTATGAAATTCAGAATACGCACTAGTAATGAGCTCCGTGACCTGCTGGTGGGTTTGCCCATCGTCAAAAAGTAAAACGACCTCATCATCTCGTTGACCATTCATCGTATACGACGCTGTGCCCAGAGGAAGAGTCGTATCGTTGTTTTGGTGGACAAAGAACGAGCCTCCTCGCGGGGTAAACGCCCTGACTCTCGGAGCAAGAGTCGTGTTGTAAGTTATGGTGAAGGTTTCGCATTGATTGAGCACATCGTCGAACTCGTAAAAGTTGACCTGCGGTATGCCAGCACCAAAGCAGCTGGAATCTGCCTGTGCTGAAGTGCTATTTGAGACTCCTGTGACATCCGACACCTTCGCCGTTGGACCCATAATATCATCGAGGGACGCAATAAAGCGAATGCCTGCAGCAAGGGGTATGAACGAGACCTGTATACCAGTGGAGTTGGGAGCGGCGTTTGGGATTTTAATTGGAATTGGTGGGGCATTATCGACCAGAGGAATGATTGTGAGAGTAGTTGGAACAGAATGATTGTTAGAATCGCCGCCAGAGAAAGTGATTTGGACCGGTTCGCACTGAATCACGGGAGAAAGACTGAATTTAAAAGACGCTAGGACGACCTGCGGTCCTAGAGCAACGACGCCCAGCACCGAAAGATAGGCGAGCAAGAACATGAGGAGGCGAGGAACAGCCTATCTCATGAACTGAAAACTTGAAGCCCGCAGCCCGCAAAGACGTGGACTGGCCACGGCAGAGATGGAGGGAAAGGAAGAGACACACCGCACATACATAGATCACGAATTCCTTAGACACCGAATTGATCTCAAAATTGATAGACCCGGCTTGTTCTTGGCAATCACTACCAACTCACAGACTCTGACTCTTGCAGATCCTTCATCATATGTTCCGCCACTTTACAGTTGCTCGTCTAGGCCCACAGACTCGCCACATACATCTGGGCCATCTCCCGAACTCCCGCTCGCCCATAGTTCCGACCCTATCTTTTTTCAATTCCGTAACAGGGTCCAACGAGAAGATCCCTACCTTTCGTGTACTGGATGGCGTCGGCAAGCCTGTCGATGGCGCACAACTCCCAGAGGTTCGACATGGAGACTATTTCTGTCGTTGAAATTCCGACAATTCTATTCAGATTGATGAGGCGTTTGCCCGGAAACTCTACGAGAACATGCAACTGTTGCCCACACTTGACACGGTATTATACAACGTCCAGCGGCAGGGCAAAATCAGTTTCCATGTTGGTTTCTCTTCCCTTGTCATATACTTGTGCTCAAGGTCTGATAAGTAGATGACGTCTGTAAGTTCCTTATCAATTCCTGCACTGGGATCCTAAAATCTGGTTCAGTATGGAGAGGAGGCTACCATCATAGGATCGGCAGCTGCTCTGGAATCGGATGACGAGTGAGTAGACGCTATTACCGAAAGACTATGCTAAACTCGTTAACAGAGTATTAGGTCAGTAGAATTTGTTGTTCCGTGCACCCCTCACACAGCCCAGGCCAATACCGTGAAATGGGCGTTCTCCTCTGGCGGGAGTTTGGAATCGACTCGGTAATGGCCCAGTGCTTTGGCAACCAGGACGACACCTCTGGAAAGGGCAGACAAATGCCTGTCGTAAGATCCGGTCTCTACTCCTGAAATAATGCTAACCCCGACCGCTCAGCATTTTGGATCACCGAAGCACCACTTCCACACCATCTCTTCTCCGTTAGCCACGCAAATCCCGCAAGCCGCCGGGGTGGGCTATGCGCTGCGCCGGTCGCCAGATCGGCGGTCCCGGTCAATTGCAGCGTGTTTCTTTGGCGAGGGCGCCGCGTCTGAAGGAGGTTCGAGCCCCTAACTCAACTGACAATAAGCGCCGCTGACCAGCGACGGGCAGACTTCCACGCCGGCCTGCTCCTCGCGTCGACGATCCCTTCGCCGACGCTCTTCATCGCGCGCAACAACGGCTTCGCGATCAGCACGCCCAGCAGCGAGCAGTTCTACGGCGACGGCATCGCCAGCCGGGGGCCGGGCTACGGGATCGACACCGTGCGCGTCGACGGGAACGACGTCCTCGCCGTTCTCGCCGCCGTGCGCGAGGCCCGCAAACGCACGCTCGAGCAGGGACGCGCGGTGCTCGTCGAGGCAATGACCTACCGGTCTGTTGCCCTCCGACCGTCGTATTGAATTCAACTAAATTATTAAAATTCGCACAGAGTCGGTCACCACAGCACGTCGGACGACTCCTTCGCATATCGCCAGCGCTCCGAGGTCGAGGACCGCAAGCGCATCGACAATCCCATCGCGCGCTTCCGGCTGTACATGGAGGCGCAAGGGTGGTGGAGTGCGGCTGAGGAAGAGGAGCTCAAGGCACGGCTTAAGGCGGACGTGATGAAGGCGTTCAAGCACGCCGAGTCGCAGAGCCGGTGCGAGCTGGGCGAGCTGTTCACAGATGTGTATGGGGGCGAGGAGCCGTGGAATATCGTAAGCAACTTCTCTACGTTTCAGGCTTTGAGCTTATCGAATTGCAGACGGAGCAACGCAACGAGTTGACGAGGCTCTTGAAGAAATACGGGCAGTCGTGGGAGCCGTGGCGGACAGAGCTGGCGAGGTTTAAGAATGAGGGGAAGGATCTGACAAAGTCCGATGCCTGACTCTCTGTGCCGTATATTGGGAGCAACTTGTATGTTACGCATTTATAATAATGTAACTGAACGCATGGGTGAATTGTCCGCATACGTTTGGCAAGCGACGAGGTGATATACCGCCAGTCGGTGAATAAGAATCAAGAGCTGGACGGCCCCGAGACGCACACGTTCAGTGTCGATTAAATAGGTCAGACCATACTCTAATAGACGGTTTGCCTTGGAGAAAAAGGGTACAAATGCACCTCAGCCCCAGTATCGTTCCACCAAAAAGAAAAAGCTCGAGCTGTACACATTACTAAATCTATTTTATACACATCCTTTGGCGGTCCTTAATGCACCTCGGGCAAAACCAAATGGCTGATTATATACGGTAGCATCATTCCCGCCGCAATCAGGGAAACACGGACGGGAGGGGCCATGTCCCCTGCGCTAGAGTCGTCCGAGGAGTGGGAGACGTCTTGGAGCACTGTTGCGACGTACAGAAAGGTCCCGCCCTAAGGGTAGTGTCGATTAGTTGTCATCGACAGAAAGGTAGGAAGAATGGACGTACAGATACCAGTAGCGCGAGGCCGGTCCAGGTACCTTGCGCGCCAGCGGAGAAGAAAGACAGCAAAGCGTAAGATACAATCGCACCGACAGGGGTAGAGGCGCTGAAGAACGCCAGATGTTTCCTGCACTCCGGCCGCGGGAGAGAGGTGTTCAGAAGAGAGGTAGTCAGCGCCAACGAGGTAGGAGCTAAAAAATAATTTAGAGAGAGAAAAACGGGGTTACGCAAAGCCTGGAAATCACCCTTGTGGATTATAAGCGCGAGAAAGACGATGAAAGACAAATCACGGTGTGAGTCGGAGGCTGCGCCTGCGGCAGAGAGAGACGACACGCCGAGCGCGAGACCGTCGGCGAGGCCGTGCATGATGAGCCCGAACGTCAGAGGATACGCCCGTGCGCGACTGCCCTTTATTTCGTCCATATCGACTTGCATGAAACCTGTACTGCTGGACGGTGGGTCGGGCTGCTCCAGGTCGCCAAGCTCTGCGTCGAATTCCACGGTAGAGCTTGTTTGTTGCCCGACTGAGTGCAAGGGCAGGGCGGCGTCATGCGCGCCAGACGGCACACTTGAGTAGTGCGAGTGCGAATGCGAGTGCGGTGCTACGAGCTGCTCGACAACCATCATGAGCATAAACCCGCGATTAATGAGAGCGCGATTTGGGAGGTGGGAAGCTTGTCGGAGGCGTGCGCCAGCGTTTCTATGCCCTCTGGAATAATGACACCCAGCGCAGTGCCAATTAGGATGCCTGGAAGACAGGTCAGGCCGACTTGGACGCGCGAAGAAAAGCTTTTCCGGGATTGGCAACGCAGCGAATACCTGAGCCGAGGGTAGAGAAACGTGTAATGTGGTGTTCTGAAGGTAATTTAAGTAAATGCCTCAGGAGTCGACTTTCAGAGACGTACTGGACAGCACGAAAGAAAGAGGTAGCACCCCAAACCCGAACGAAGACGCCCCAAGGAGGGCTGACATTATAAGCAGCGCGAGCATTGTGAGACGTGTTGGCTCGTGTTGGGAAATTGGAGGCGCGCGTCAAATTGGTGTGGCCTTATTTGGTATTGCCCCCATCGCGACTTCTTGTTCTTCATGAACGGATTTTATACCTGTCCTGTGGCTGCGGCCTCCAATTCAAGCTCTTCCCAGTTTCCGTTAGCTCTGCGCCGTTCGAGGCGAAGTCTCTGTTTTTGTACACTTTCGAGTCGGAATCGTCGTCAAAAGACTCCACTAGGCCTTGGCGCTGTTTTCAACCTACTACAATGGTCCAATTATATCGTTCATTGGGATTGACACCCGAGGGCTTAAACGGGTTCCTCATCGTAGCGAACGCCTCTACGACAAGCGACCAGTCCCTGACGCGGGGATCACACCGCTACCGTTATGCGCCGGCGGAGGTGAGATATTTTTGTTCGGCGGACGGCGGAGATGTACCGCTTAGAGACTCGCGGAGTTCTACTTTGGTGCGAGGCTCAGGCCCTCATCCTCGGTTGCGAATCGTAAAGCTTCGTCTTCGCCACATCGAAGAACTGCGAGTAACTTGCGGTAGGATATCATGAACCCCAAGCCGTTCCAGATCGACGACACCTTACCTCGATCAATCTCGCACCACTGGATCTGCTTTGGAGGTTGCACGTAACCTGTTCTTCTCTGGGATGAGGAGCTCGTTTGGGTATAGCTAAAATTGCTTGAGGTAGCCCGACGTACGAATTAAACGGAAGGAAATACATCGACTACTCGCCACACGACGTGCAGCCGGCCTTCGCGACGAGGACATTGTAGACGGCGTTCACAAGGACGAGAATCCTTGACTGCCAAGCATAGGCCTGGTCCGCGACTCCGATACGTTCAATACTCGCTGTATGCGTAGCTGCAGGCACTGGACGCCAGGTGTCATTCCATCGACGCATAATGATAGCCCTACGCCAACCCCTTTTATTTGCTCAGCTTCGCTTACAGGTGGCCGATTGTCAAGTCCATTCATTACTCATGCAACGTGCTCGGTTCTGGAAATTTTACATTGTGGTCTTTGCTCCTTTCCTATGGACGACCAATTCGGCCTTGATCATAGTGAAGTTCGTGCAAGTTGTCCAGAAAAATCCGTCAGATCCGGCCCAGGAGCTGGAAGAGTTTATTGAATGAGCTACGGGGTCCGGCCGAATGTCAAGACATTTCTCTCCCTACACAGCGCATGCGGTCTCCAAACCACAGGGCTTGCGAAATTCGGTCTCGAGGATTTTCTGGACAACTCCTATCCCGCTCCTGACTTTCGCCAAGATGAACACAAGTGACGAAGCCATGCTTGTTCAATCGTCTCGTTTTACTCCCGTCCTCCTAATGCAACTGATAATGACATCAGTCTCGATAGCGCAACACAATACTGTACACTCAACTGGACGAGGACGTGATTCTCCTCTGGCGGTCGCATGAAGTCGAGAAAATTTCAGCAATTTCGATCGAAACACAAATGACGGCTCTCTATTCACCCCAAGCTCCTCGGGCCCCCCACATTGGTCACCAGTTATCCAGCGGGACTTTTCCGAGAGTCTCAGTCTCCTATTCGACGGCGCACGCCACAACCAAAATAGCTCTGAAACTTAAAATGTATGTCGTAACTCCAGGTTGAACCATGTTGAGATGGCGAGAATGTACAGTGAGAATAAAGGATGGATGCGTTGTGGTGCATTTATATGGGGGAGGAATTGGCCCCATAACAACGATGAGGATACTGGAACTGTAATAAGTAAGGTACAAACGGGATCTGCAAAAGAAGCAGGAGCACATGGACTGATAGATGGTACTGGTGCCAAACAAAGCCACTTCCCGTTTCGCCTGTCCTTGTCTTCCTCATCCTCCTTCTGGCCGTTCTCGACGGCATCCACTCTCTTTTTCAATGGCCCCGCTCGCTGGAAGACCGCCCTTTGCTACCGATGAACCTGAGACTATCTACCAGACCAGCCCTCAGCCTCGCGCTCGGGCGCCGCCCCAGCAGCCCCCGGCCAACCGTAGCTCTGCTTATGATGTGTTCGTACACCAAGACCACGTATTGACCTTTTTCCTGACCCCCCAGACAGGTATGACAACTATCTCTCACCTGGGGAAGGCGCAGGTAACCGCACAAGCGGAATCGACGCCCTCGGTATGGGTTTTATGAACGCCAACATGGATGACGACTCGGACGACGATGACGAGGACGATATGCTCCGTTCACGCACCGCATCGGCCCCTTCAAGCCCTTCAAAACATGCCGCCCTCGCGGCTGCGACTGGCGTGAAAAGCTCTCCGTTAAAAGGGACATTTGCGCCGGACCGCCTTGAGACGCCTCCACCCCAGTACAACCAGCAACAGCGTGGCTCACCCCAATCTTCGCCGTCTCCTCAGTCACGGATACCACAGCCCGCGTCCCCAGCTATCGCCGCTCCGCGGCCCGGTTATGCAACTCCAATTGCTGCACTAAACCAGAGTGCGAACGGTGGCGTTACCCGCCCGGCACCCGCTGCCGCGCCTGCGGGACGTGAACCACCTGCTGGAGGCCACCCCAATCTCCGGATTGCGCCCCCACCGCCGGGCTCGCCCTACGGTTCCCCATCGCCCTTCGGCACCTCTTCGCCCTCTGCATCCCCGCATCCGCTCCAGGCCCCGCTCTCTCCCATCACCCCCGTCTTCGCCCGTCCCCAGCGCACCCAGACTATGTCTTCTCAGGGCTCGGTCGCTTTCTCTGAGACCAAGAACCTCATCATACGCGGCGACGGCGAGGAGACGCTCATCCCCCGCGGCCGCGGACAGAAGGGTGACCAGTTCTGGCGCCGCTTCAGCATGGTTGCCAAGGACCCCGAGGAGAAGCGCCCGTCGTCCTGGCTCAAGAAGACCCAGGGCGGCGCAAGCCAGCTCAACCGCTGGGTCTGGATCATCGGCATCATCATCATTATCTGCGCTGCCGGCGGTATCGGTATGGGCGTATACATGTCCGAGCAGGCGTCCGCGCACTACCGCCCAGATGCGGTCGGCGGCAGCGCCAACGGCGGCGTGTCCGCGCTCTCTTCGAGCACCACGAAGAGCGCGACCAAGAGCGCAGGCAAGGGCGCGATCGCGACGAGCAGCGCGCTGAAAGTCACCCCGACGAACACAGTCGCACGGCGCGAGTCCACGGCGCACGTCACTGTTGTCGCGGGGCACGCAGCGCGCAATCGGCACACCGCACACCTCGGCGCCGAATTCCTGTGATCGCGCCTGCGCCGTCGTTATTTATTTCCTGCATAGAACCCTGACCCTCACATCGCACACACCGCACCGCACTCGCACTGACAATACAATACAATACACTGGGACGCACGCCCCGTCCGTTCTTTACCCCGGATACCCGACCCCCTCGCACGTACCCATGCACAAGCCCTATTACCACCCCGCCCACGTCCAACTATCCCGTTTCCACCCTGCCGTGCGATAGCTCGGCCCCCAACTCACACCAAGCCCTCCCCAGTGCTTTGCTTCCTGATCTGCTTGATCCTACCCTTTACGATCAGCGCTTTACCCCCTCTGCCTGATCCCAAACTAATTGGTCAGTTCGGCACGTATATACTTCCCTTTCAATAATCCTGCACTTTTTGTTTATTTCCTTATTTACTTGTTACTACGTAGTTTCACCTCGGATTTGCTATATGCAGTATGGCAATGACAATGGAATTTTTTTTTGGAGAACTGGGGTTTGGGCTCTGGCTCTTGGGCAGCAATCATACTGCGAGGAAACGAGTTTGAGCCCTCTATAGCGTTTGTCAGTTGGGCTCACCTCCTTAGCTTCTTGCCTCACGCGTCTTCGACCTGATTTCCCAAGGGACTCAGCAACTGCCATGCCTGGGTACAAAGTCTTCGGGTGTCCAACTGCCGAGCCTTGCGACATTTTGTCAAAGCACGACTCCCTCGAGTGCGCTCCCTCTATCCCACAAGGCGTACAAAGGAGTCGTGAAGATCTACAGGCTAGGAACCCGTTTGCAAAAAGCCATAAAAGGCGATAGATATAATCAAGATATAATCCTAGGCAGCGAATTATGGCCGGCGTTTCATCGATTAGCGTCGAACGTCTGGACGGGCTTCATAAATATTTTCAGTCGGAGGATATCATCGACACTATATCTGGGTTTCTCGAATAAACATATGTGCAATTCATTTATTATTTTGCCGGCTTTGAGCTGGTCGACCCGCTGTTAGTTTATCCGAGAAGAGGATTATGGTGCAAAAACAGTAGTATGTACTTAGGACAGCACGATCGGCATATCGAGGAAGGCTATATTGATACCACCGGCCTAGTAGCATCTGTCATTTCAGCGTCAGCACGAGCCGTCTGAGCCGCATTGGCTTTCACTTCTTTGGCTTGAGCATCACGGATAAGGGTCGCCATATACTCGTAATTCAGAGACTCGAGCTCTGTAACGAGGGCCGCCTTGATGCGTTCAATAACCGGATTCCAAATCGCTGTATCAGCCCCTCCAGCGTCAGAGATGATGCGCGCACTGTACTCTTTAAGGGAGCTAGCAAACACTTCAGACGCGGTGGGGATTTTGAGCAGCTCGCGGATCGACGTGAGCTGCGCGCCGTAGAATACACTCAGGTACTTCAATGTAGCGTTGGAAATCTCTTTCTCAGCCACCTCTTTCGCCGTCACGACTGCAGGATCAAGCTCGATGCCCAGGGCACCTTCTATGACCTGCGGCGGGGGGAGCTTCACATACGTAGACACGGAAGCGGGCACGACACCAGTACCAGAGGTCTGAGCGAACTCATCGTTCATCAAGACTGCCTTCTGTAGAAAAGCCTGGGCATTGCGGAAGTCTCGAAGACACTCCTCCCGTTTCTCCCCGAACTTCTGCATAGCAGTGGCGGGCGGGATAGCATATCCAGCGACAGCGACGTCCTTGAGGATACCGCGCAAAAGCGTGGGGAGCTGCTCCGCCGGGGGTGCACTAACAGCGATACTCGAGGCTGCGGGGACTCTGCTTTGGGTGGAGTATGCACGCGTCACCTCGTCCGGATCAAGCTGAGGCTGCTGTGGTGCGACCGGTTGTCTCGCGGAACGACGTACTTCATGCCCTGCGCCAGCGGTATCTAGAACGGGATGTTTGCTGCAACAGTACATGAGCAGATGATCAGTGGCCAAAAGGAAAGGGTTACAGACTGACGGGGTCCGGGATATGGCTGGGGCGCGCGCGCGGGCGATCCGACCTCGATTGGTGAACCGGGGCTGCCTTGACGCTCAGGACGTGACGCAGCCCTCGCAGTGTTCGCAATCGTTGGGGGTGGAGACCAGTCGTCAAGTGGAGGGATTCCTGGAACTGCCGAGGATTTCGCTGGAGCTGCTTTAGGAATGGCAGAGGCAGAGACGCCATCTTCTCTTATACGAGCTTCAGCAGCTTTTACAATTTGGGTCATTCGTTTCGCTGTTTCCCACTTCGCGTCTCCTGCCTTGCCTCTGTAAAGGGAGAGATGAGAGACAGATCGAGTAAAGCGAACAGAAAGTCGCACCGTATCTTCTGGCGCTGGTCAACATTGTCCTGAAGCCATTGGATGAAGCGCCCGTAGACAGTGTCTGCCCACGCTGGCGAACCACTATCAAATTGAATCAGGATTTCGCCCTCGGCGCGATTGCCACCTTTTTTCGACATTAGTGTTGCACCTGCCGATAATTGTATGACAAAAACACACCCTGTTTGAAATAGCCTGGGAATAGGGTACCAAAGGGCTTCTGGGTACCGGCGATGCTCTTTTGTAAAGTCTCCAAAACGAAAACCTTGTTGGGGTGCTGCTCACTCGGATCAACGAACTGCAGTTGTTCAAATCAGCTTCATTCGTTCATTGTCAATGCGAGTCTTACATATATGCGTTTTGTGACCATGCCGATATCTATCGCCTCCGAATGTTTGGCTTCAGCGTTGGGGTCGTCACCCGACCGGATGATCAACTTGTTATTGTGAGTCCACATAAGGTGATACGGTTCTTCGAAGAGCTTGCGCCCCAGATACCACGCCTTGATGGGTAAGAGATTGCGTTTGTCGGACGGCCTGTCGGTAGGATTGGGTTTAGGTCTTTGGCCATTCATCAGTACCGGCGGAGCAGCTGTAGGATTCTTGCACCAGTAGCGATTAAGAATGGAGAATAGAATATCGGAGGACCAAAAAATGTACCTTCGGTTTCATGCTCCTCTTGGCGTTCGTCGGTTTGTCTGACGTGGTCGAAAAATCGAAACACTGGAGGGGTTCTGGATTTACGGAGATTTCAGAGGGTTCATAAGATTCCATAGGATCGTCCGAGTCTTGTCGTCGGGCGTCTTGGGGAGCTAACCGTATTAGCGTAGTAGCTGGACCATCGGCAATTGGATAATGGCGCGTAGAACGGGGGAATCGAGGAGGCCCAGAAATATCGAGATCGTCTGACTCAACAAGACGTTGTCCTACGTCCTCGTACTCGTCGTCGACGATGATTATGTCTGTATCGTCCGGATCGCCGAGCCTACGCGGCCGCGAAGCTTCGCGGAAATGTCAGCACTTGAGATATATCGCCAGGATAGTGCGCACCGGAATTCGAGGGTTGAGGCACCTTTTTCCTCGAATTGTCCACTCTTGGTCTCTTGTTAGGCAGGAGACCGTTACTTCTATTGTTTGCAAACCCAGTCAAAGTCTTCTGGGCGGCCAGGTTGCCTCTACCATTGCGGAGGGTGTCGTTGAAGCGGCTACCAAAGGGATTGCTAGCGTTGCCGCTAGGTGTCTGCGAGCAGAATAAGTGGCAGCATTGATATGATATTGACCTACTCACACGGGAGCCAGTGGGGGTTTTTATTTTTGTGGGCTCGGTCTTCCAAGGGCTGTTACATGTATGTTGGTTGTTGGTTAATAGTTATAAGTATGCGGAAGATATGCCTTGGAGACTCTTGTGACGCGTCTCGCAACTGAGATGGTACACCCAGATACAGGCTACTAATCGGGGTGCGGTCATCATCATACATCGGCGCCAAAGGTAAGCGGCTGCAGTCGTCGGAGGCAGCAATGAGATTTGAGAGCCTAGACATGAGGGGAAAGGGCCAGTGTTGTGTGTACGAAGCGTGACAGAGTGACGGCATTGACCTGCAAAAATACAAAATTAAATCATATTGCTCAGGCTTGCCAGTCGACCCGCCGTTTGGGGGATCCGAAACTACGAAGATATAATGTTAGATAGGTAGATATATTCCGGCGCGGTCCCGTTAAGAAACAGCCGGGCCCGTACTACATACATTGCGTCAAATCGACCACTTGATGCAAGTGCAAAAAGAGTAGCAGGACAGCTCGATTGGCATTTCGGTTATTAATACAGAAGGAGCAGTACAAAGTCAAATCAGAGTAGGCATTGCTATTCGTCAAAAGGGACAGGTGGAAGGTTGACGTCGTAGGGGTAATCGCGTCTTGAATCTACCACAAAAATATTGTTAGCACAAGATAAAGGGAGAATTTGAGCACGTACCGGCGCTGGCTGCAACTGCAGCCAGCTCTCGCGCGCCAGCTTGGGGTCCGTAAGGAGTTCGCTGCCAGTGAGATATTTCACGTTAAAGCACTTGTCAAGAATTGGCCCAAAGCATTTCTTCAAGTCGGAATATGAATCATCGAGTGTATCAAACTTCATTGATGCATTGGTGTTCATTGCTTCGACCAGTTCATCTATGCTCGGTGTAAGGTTGGCAGTCCATGGAAATCGATTGATTAAAGTGCAAAGAACATGATCCCGAATCCAAAGATATCCACATATGTGGAGGAGGGGCTCCCCCAGTATCCGTCGGGACAGACAAATACAGGAGGAGGAATGGTCGAGAAGTAGTGGCCCGGCCAGTCTCGCAGGTTGGCGAGTATGGCGGAGTACACGAAATCAGCGAGAACGACGTCGTGGTCGTGGGTGACGAGAATGTTGCGGAAATGGGCGTCCGCCCACACGATGGACTTGGAGTGAAGGTGAGCGAGTCCTTCGGCAATCCCAACGCCCCAATCGACGCGAGTGGCCAACGGCGGCACTTTCGTGACAAGATACTTATGACCACAAATCACCGTTTTGAGGTCAAGATAGTCGTATTTTATCCCATAGAATGCAAGAATCCCGGGGAAGGGGGTGACCGCCTCGTAGATATTCTTCTCGGATGGTGATACAGGCTTTCGCCAACGGCCTACGGGGATGGCTGAGGCAAAGCTTCGCGCTTGACACCCTGACCTGAAACTTCGTGGTACCCAGGGTCCAGGTCGGGAAAGTTATTGACATGGACGTTGCGAAGGAGTCGAACCTGACGTCACGTGGGCGCGTTGAAAAGTCTCACGCGGCCAAACAAAATAATTTCTCGTTTCTGTCCCCGACAACTCACTCTGAGTCGCAACCTCCCATCTCCTCTCAGCTGTGGCTCATATCGAAGTGCTGATATGACTCGAACTCCGATTCCTTTCTTTTTTCGTCAATTCGAATTTGTTGCCAGTGTGCTGACCGCTATATGCGCTGACAGCGGAATTTTAGCAAATTTGAATCGGCTTTTGGACTATGTAGACTGGACCGGTGTGGGATGAGCACACGCCCAAGTGCAATCGAAGAAACCCCCAAAAAATCTCATCCAAATTACTAAGTACAGGTTCCGGATGTTATGACGTTCCAAACGTTGCATAATTGATTTCCGAAACTTTTTCTTGAGTTTGCAAAACTTTTTCTCTTCAAATCTCAGAATCCATTGATATTAGATTTATACATACTATGTGCATGTAGTATGCCCCTTCCCAAAGGACTAGGGCTAAATCTGCCCAGAACGTGTCTGCAACGGCAATTGATGATCATATTGATGCGATCAATTCAAGCCGGAGCTGTCCCGAGATCTGTTTTGCACATGTTCTGCTCGAATTTTGTCCGTAGTTGTTTGATCCCACACCTACATAGCATTTGTGGATGTGATATGAAGGCATTCTGAGATTTTTTGGGGAAAAAGTTCTGGGACTCACATTTTTTTTTCTCAATTTAATTCATGTTACATTGGAGCACATCTTCTATGTGTATCTCATTTATTATCATCACAGCCTCATTAAACCTCATTACTGAAGCTGTGGAGGTCAACTGACTGAGGGTCGAAAATCTCGGCACAGCTTCGGCTTGAATTGATCGCATCAATATGATCATCAATCGCCGTTGCAGACACGTTCTGGGCAGATTTAGCCCTAGTCCTTAGGGAAGGGGCATACTACATGCACATAGTATGTATAAATCTAATATCAAGGGATTCTGAGATTTGAAGAAAAAAAGTTTTGCAAACTCAAGAAAAAGTTTCGGAAATCAATTATGCAACGTTTGGAACATCATAGATAAACAGGTGATTTTGAGTAAAATATTTTGGCTAAGTTCTATATGAAAATGAAGTGAGCTATGACGTTCCAGACGTTCTCATTTATTATCATCACAGCCTCATTAAACCTCATTACTGAAGCTGTGGAGGTCAACCGACCGAGGGTAGAAAATCTCGGCACAGCTTCGGCTTGAATTGATCGTATCAATATGCTCGTCAATCACCGTTGCAGACATGTTCTGGGCAGATTTAGCCCTAGTCCTTTGGGAAGGGGCATACTATATGCACATAGTATCTATAAATCTAATATCAAGGGATTCTGAGACTTGAAGAAAATAAGTTTTGGAAACCTAAAAAAAAAGTTCGTAAATCAATTATGCAACGTCTGGAACGTCATAGATGTTGCAAAAATAGAAAGAGGAAAAAAATTGGAAGAGGGAGGAAAAAAATTGGGTGAAATCTCAGAATACCCTTATACTGTCATACGTAGTATATGAGCATCAAAAAAAAAAAAAAAAAAAAAAAAAAAAAGAAAGAGGGAAAAAATTGGAAGAGGGAGGAAAAAAATTGGGTGAAATCTCCGAATACCCTTATATTGTGTCAATACATAGTATATGAGTTCAGGAGCATCATCCTCGCAGGATTAGCGCCAAGGTTGGGCTGAACGTCGCTATTGCATTGGTAGAATGTCGGATCATCGGGCCGTCGTACGTACACTGCCAGTGGCCACCACGTTATTTCGTTATTTATTCGACAGAGCTGGTTTGCCGTCGAGGTTGAGTTGACATCGGGTTTGCTGCCTTCCACCCTCTCCCGGCCGCCAAAGTCCGGATAATCCCGGAGTGTGGGAACGTTCACCCAATTGGGCCGTGTTGTTCTATTGATGCAATAGCGACGTTCAGCTCAACTTTGGCCCTAATCCTGCGAGGATGATGCTCCTGAACTCATATACTGTGTATGGACACAGTATGAGGGTATTCTGAGATTTCAGCCAATTTTTTTCCTCTTTCTATTTTTGCAACATCCGGAACCTGATAGTTGGTACAGTCTGGTACAGTGCATCTCGTATGATGATCTCGAAACCCGGAAATGTCGGCAAACCAACTTGAACGCAACTGGGTCACATCCATACTGTGGGGACTTGAATTAAACTTCGATCAATATCGGAAACTCGAGGCTATAGTCTGCGTCACCTTTTCCCGAGGCGGCCAAAGCCAGAAGGACGGCGCTTGTCTGGTGGATCAACTGAAGAGTGTATGATAGTGCTCAGTATACGCACTTCAGGACATTCATTTCAGCTCTTGAACGACCAACAACTAGATGAACAACGTACGCATGAACTCGGCGCGTCTCCTTCTCGACTATCCCTCGTACGAGGATTGGCGCCCTCACTTCCATGCGTTCAGACACTTTTGTCTTGGCCCCAGCTTCACCTTCATTCAACGCCAGTTCCTCGAATGTCCGCAGCTTCCATACAAGGATGCCCTCAAAGGCACTGCTCTCATACAGCGCCGCCTTTCGCGCAGGGTCGCTCGTAAAACAACCCGCGACCGTCGTGATGTGCGTATATAGGCCGAACAAGAGAGGTATGGACTCCTGCATGACGAAGAACTGGCGCGTTAACACTCGTTCAACGTCGCCTTCGCTCTCCCCCGCTGGCTCACCGCTCGGTGCGGGCGGTAGCCCCCTGCACCTCACCTGCCCCAACTCCTCCTCCTTCAGCGCGACATAGTCGCGCGTCGTGAGGCGGAACATCGTGCACAGGCCCGACAGCCGGACGCTGGGTTCCATTGCCTCTCCGCGCCCGAGCTTGTCGAAAACGGTTTTAATGTCGTGGGGTAGGATCACGGTGCGCTCTGAGGTGAAGCTCGGCGTGAAGGATGTGGGCTGCCCGAGCAGGTGCGCGATATGGGTGTCAGAGTCCATTTCTTGGAGTCCTTGACTCGGCTTGACTGTGGGTGGAGTGCCTGCGGCTTAGCACGTCGGCGATGAAGAGCGATGTCGACTTCAGAATGACGGAGACCAATGCGGTAGTTGTGTGGCACTCGTCCATTGCGGTGGTTGTGCGGCACTCGTCCATCACGTCCGCTATTTTTTCTTCCATTGCCAAGGAACTATCAGTTTCTGCAACAGCCCAGATCTGATGCTACCAGGATAGGCATACCGAGGAGTATTCGTGGAAGGGATAGAAACTCGAGCGTATGCCAAAGAAACAAAAAAAAAAGATTGGTCAAGTACTGCTGTGAAACCACGCGTCCTTTGCGCTGAGCCAACCTGGAGACGCGCGCCCGTTTCAGTCCACTTCATATGGTTGAATAGGCTCACGAGCGGAAACGAAACGGCTTGATGTGACAAACAAAATGTATCTTTTGTGAAGTAGAAAAGATTGGGATCTTACTAAGAGGTCACTCCTTAGAAAAACTAACACTGGTCGTCCACAAGTGGCTGCGGAACGGCCTCAGAGAAAGCGCCGGCAGAATCATCGGAGCTGTTTTTCGGCATTCTAGGACCTCCCGGAAGGACGCTTCGGTTTTGGTCTTTGAAAAACGGACCTCAAGCTGTAAATAAAAACCGAAGGCACGCGTCGAACCACAAAATTGACTTGGAGAACCGAGACGAACAGACGGCCTTGCGCTGACTCTTGTCCTTGTGCCTAAACCGACTCTTCGACACCTGCCCATCCAATTTAGCCCACCACTCCTTTCTTACGTCGCCCTTCCTGCCTGTCTTGAAATTTTCGCCACTTCCCTTGCTAAACCGCATTTTCCAGCTGAACCGCTCCGACTCCCTTCCCTCCTACCTCTATATTGTCCCGTATCCCGACATCCCGCCCGCCGCCCGCGTGCAATTTTTTTTTTTCCATTTTCGGGCCACAAGCGGTTAGTTGTTTACTGCATCGCGCGCGGTAATCACCTCGCGTGCTTCCTTCTCCTTCCCACGTTACAGGTGAGGGCTATAGCTCACCAGCATCCTCGCCAACCTCGCTGCTCTGTTCTCTTTTGGGCTTCACCCATGGACGGCTTGTCTTATTCTCGTAAACCAGACTTTATGCCGAGCAATTGAGAAGACAGTCGTTCTCAAGGATCTACTACTATATAAACAACTTGTGTGCGCACTAGGGTCTTGTTTATTAGCCTCGTTTATAAACCAGTGAGTGTTTCGGACACCAAAAAAAGGTCTGTTTATAAATGGCGTGGGAATTTCTTGGAGAGACTGAGTACTCAACCTCAAGGCATCTCAGAGCATAAGTAAAAATCATGAATTTCAGTGTGAACAATCACAGTCTGTCTGAGTTAGGAGACTAATCCTCTCCTCTTTTGCCCCACCCGAGTAATGGATCGATCAAGATGTGACACATTTGCCCCTGGTTGTCCGTCCTTAAAAGCTTATTTGACAACTGCCCTCTCTTTTCTCTTCTTCTCGCTTCCCAATTCGCACATAAGAGACACCATGTCGCTCGCAGTTGCCCTACGTCCTCTTCCACCTCACTGTCAACATCTTATGGCCTTCAATGAACCACTTGACTCCCCGAGCAACGCGATGTAAGTCATCCTGAGGCATGAGTTCGAGAATTTCTGACAACGCTTGCGAATCCAGTCAATTCAGTCCGGACGACATCGCCGATGGGACCGTCGCCGACATCGAGACCTTTGATGAACGTCTACGCAAAGTGGAGAGCAAAGTGGAGAAGATAATCCTCCTCCTCGTACTCGTCTGCCAAAAATTGAAGATTCGCATTCCGGCCGAGGAATGATAGTCTAACGTGTAACATTGAACATTGTTATCAATATGTGATCAGGTCCTATCTTTCCAAATCCTTGATCAACGTAGGAGATTGCCGTGTTGCACTTTCTTCAGACTTTCGGTCTTCGTAATCTATACTCTTTGCAAACACTCATCCTCGCCGCCAACCTTGCCGCACTGTTCTCCTTTCATCCTGGGCTTCACCCCATGTATGGTTTGTCGTAAACCAGACTTTATACAGAGCGATTTGAGAAGACAGTCATTTTGAAGGAACTATATAAACAACTCATGTACGCACAAGAGATCTTGAAGTCGTTTCTGGGGGCTGGTGCGAGGATCGTTCGGGTCGTATTGGGGTATACTTATCTGAAACGAGCCAAAGTTGCTGGGATGGGGGTATTGAACGAAGTGAGGGTCGATATGGGGGCGACTAGGCGTCATAGGAGAGGAGTATGTGTGGATACTGGCGGCATGTAGTATGGTGGCGACGGCGGCTACTTTGTGAACGGCCCCTGGGCTCTGGTCTGCCGATTGCAGTTGTCGGAGATGGGGACGACCACCGAGAGCCGATGCATCTGCAATCCTGTAGGCTGCGACAGACAAAGCGGCTGGAGCCGTCCATCGTCGAAGACGCGTCGGTTTGAGGGAAGAGAGCAGAGGGATGCCAGTCACGCGATCGTGATCCCGGTTACATAAGCTTGTGGGCATCTTTGCAACAAACCAACAACGTCTTCGGAAGACCTCTGGCCATCTCAAACCAATATTCTAGGAACATATCTACAACATTGTTGGGCAAGAGCGTACAGTATCATGCCCAACTCGAGTCCCTAACTCGACTCACTCGATCATCCCGAATGACGCGACTCGATCGTCGAGTTGTTTGAAAATCGACTCGATCGATGGCAACAGTACCTCCCTTGACCTCCCCCGGGCCCAACACCCCCCTCAATCCCGCACCCACCCCTAAAGGGTTGCACCTACATCTTATGCATGATTAGAGACGAACTCGTATGCGAGCACGAAGCTCGCCGCCTACAAACCCATCGCTCGTACTTTATCAGAGGTGCGAAACGTGAAATACTAGGGCACGTAAGCCCCCATTCAATACCGAACCATTGCCTATAGCTCATGTTCTGACAGGTCTACCAGCTCCTCGGGAACGTAAATGTTCGTTCGCATGTTAGGGGAGGCGCCGGCGACGCCACGTCGCGAGATGCATTCCATCGCGACTTCCTCGCCAGTCGTCCGCTCTCTGAAATCACTAAATTTTTCCTAGCTTATTTGCCCCCTTTGCAGTGAGCCAATACTGCAATTGCATATGAGCTCTGTCTGACCTCATATAGTATTGTGCCTACCGTATTCACCGAAAAGCGAATCAAAGAAGCTCTCGGCCCAATTACCTTCACCCTCGGCAACAAGAGTATTCATGACTTAACCGTAGCCATGGTATTCGAATTTCTCCAAACGCTGCGAGCCTCAGAAGACCCGGGCGAGGCCGCCTCTACCGCCATCTGGGAGGCGTTCGCGGTCGCTTTGCTCGGTCGCCCAGTCGGCGCCGAATGGAGAACGGACACGCGTGTTTTCAAGAAATTGATCTCCTCTCGGGAGCCAGAGGAGACGGCGGCGCCTGAAGCCAAGTAGATGGTTTCAAAGTGGTTTCTATCGCGGTGCGCTGATCCTGGATATTTGCAGACTTGCCGTTGCCAGCATCCTCCGTGATGCCAAAAAGTTCGAAGCTCGGCGTAAAGACGCCAGCAACCTGGACCACGAGAAGGCTCTTCGAGCCTTGGAATACATGTGCGTCGACGGACTCGCGAACTTCAAGCTAGCTTTGGTCGCACTAGCGGTCGTTTTCCTTCTATACGCCATATATCTGCAGCAGCAGATCCGAGAGATACAAAACTCCCTGAACCGCCGCGAACTCGCCTGACCGCATTTTCTGTCCGCCCCGCCCCAATTACTTTCGCTCATCCCACTATATCGTTTCCTATGCCAACACCCTGGCGCTCGCCGCCTGCGGACACCTTTTCTTTCCATTTTCGGCCGCAAGCGGTGAGTTGTTTGCGCGTGCATCGTCCACTTCGGCTTGTTTGCTTATCCTTCCCACGTCAGCCTACGACTCCCGGCCAGTCTCATAGCTCACCGACATCCTTGCCGCCAACCTCGCCGCTCTGTTCTCTTTTCATTCTGGGCTTCACCCTATGTACGGCTTGTCTTAGTCTCGTAAACCAGAATTTATACCGAGCGATTGAGAAGACAGATCTAGTATGCGCCTGACGGTATTTTTATCACTCGACTATAATATTTATCGCGTAGTTATACAGTTAACATTCCCTCTCTCCCGCCCCCAATGCCGCTCAAAACGATCCTCATCACAGGCTGCGGCACTAACGGCATCGGCTCGGCTCTCGCGCGGCAGTTCCACATGCGGGGCCACACGGTTTTCGCGTCTGGTCGGAGCGCGTCCGCTCTGGACCTCGACCCCGAGCTGGCGGTGCTGGGATGCCGGACGCTGGTTCTAGACGTCACCTCGGCGGCGTCCATCGAGGCGGCGGTGGTATCGGTCGGTGCCGCGACGGGGGGACGGCTGGATATTGTGATCAACAACGGCGGCGTGATCTCTGTGATGCCCTTCGCTGACACGCCGGCGGACGAGGTGCGGCGGGTCTTCGACGTCAACGTGCTCGGCGCGGCGGCTGTGACGCGCGCGTTCCTGCCGCTGCTGCTGGCCGCTCGCGGCGTCGTCGTGTTTATGGGCAGCGTCAACGAGGTGCTCTGCCCGCCCTTCACCGCCGTCTACAACGCAAGCAAGGCCGCTGTCGAGTCCCTCGCCCGCAGCATCCGCCGCGAGCTCGCGCCTCTCGGCATCAGGGTCGTCATTGCCAAGAACGGCGCCGTCCGGACGAGCCTGTTTGCGAACGCGCCGGCAACGCTGCCCCCCGGCAGCCTGTATGAGCCCTTGCGTCAGTATATTGAGGGAAAGGAGTTCCTGAGAGGCTTTGTTGAGGTAGACGACTTTGCGGCGCAGCTTGCTGGGGACTTGCTGAAGGAAAATCCGCGGTCTGTGATCTGGAGAGGCGGCTTGGTGTGGATCGCATGGGTTTTGAGCTGGCTTGGGTGGGAGACCATGCTGGTAAGCATCATTTCTGGTTCCTTCAGTACTGCTGACCGACTGTGGCCTGCAGGACACCGGCCTCATCAAGGGAATGGGTCTTGAAAAGATAAAACAGCTGTAGCAGACCCGGGCATTCTTTGTGCGCTAATGGATTCTGCTTTATTCATTCAGTCGCGCTCACTTAAAATTAAATGGCTTTTCCTAAATGGCGTCACGCGTTCTCCCTCTTTCTCCCTTCAAGCACCCATTGGAATTTGGTCTCGAAAATCAGCAATTTACTGTGGCCCTGCTGGCGTCCGCTGTATTCTACTCTTGACTCGAGCTTGAAAGAAAGGTCCTTTTCCAGAATTCGATCCATCCATCAACGTGCGCCTGCGTACTTCTCCTCCAGTTCCTCCCATATCGGAAACAAGGCCGCGCTGGTCTTGTGGATCAACTGAAGAGCGTCTGGAACAGCTCCATATGTGCACTTCAAGACAATCCTCTCAGCTCTTTGCACTCAAATGACCAGGATCTAAATGGACGACGTACGCATGAGCCCTGCGCGTCTCCTTCTCGACTGTCCCTCGCAGGAGAACCGGCGCCCTCCCTTCAATCCGTTCGAACACTTTCGTTCTGGGACCTCCACCACCCTCTGCACTGGGCGCCAGCTCCTCGAACGTCCGCAATTTCGATATAAGGATGCCCCCGGTCGCGCTGCTCTCATACAGCACCGCCCTCCGCGCGAGGTCGCTCGTCAGACAGCCCGCGATGGTCACGGTGTGTGTATATAGGCCGAACAAGAGAGGCACGGCCTCTTGCAGCACGAAGAACTGGCGCGGCAACACTCGTTCATTATCATTTTCGTCGTTCTCCCCCGCCCCTGGCACGGGCGGCAGCCCTCTACACCTCACCTGGCCCAACTCCTCATTCCCCTTTAGCGCGACACAGTCGCGCGTCGTGAGGCGGAACATCGCGCACAGGTCGGACAGCCGGACGCTGGGTTCCATCGTCTCCCCGTGCGCGAGCTTGTCGAACACGGATTCAATGTCGTGGGGTAGGATCACTGTGTGCTCTGCGGTGAAGTTCGGGGTGTAGGATGTGGACTTGGAGAGCAGCTGCGTGATTTGGGTATCAGAGACCATTCCTACTACTGGGCGCGGCGCGACTGAGCCGTGCCAGTGAAGTCTGCGATGAGGAACAAAAGGTAATGATGTAGGGAAAGTCGCGTCACAAACCGATGTCATCGAATCACGCTTTATATTTAGCCGAGGCCTGATTTTCGGTCATATCGGTCGATCTCAAATTTTCTAAGAGGGAAAGTTCGCCGAAAATCAGGCAGCGGTTCTTTTGGTCTGGAGAATCTGACAGGGCCCTTCGTAACTCACCTCACCTAAGTATATCTTAATCATTAGAACCAATTCGAAACACGGAACAAGCAGCTTAATAGACTCGTTAAGATGACGATGTCTAACAGTGAATGTTCTCCCATCGCGTGGGTCGATCACCGCCGCGAACATCTGTCTGCGGCGTTGTCGGGGTCAGTGCGGGCTGATGCGGACCTACTCGCGAGGCTAAAACAATGCAAACCTAAAACCAATGATGCGGAGGACCGATGGGTACGATTTCCGACGTCTGATGTTTCAAAAGGACACAGGCAACATATGTTTGCGATGGATAGAAGGGAGACCTGAAATTGGGCCTGAAAGGATGCATGCAACGGAAACTCTTTTGATTGCAAGAATGTGCCTTGATGTTAGTGCTACAAGTAAGTATCATCTGTCTGTAGGGGAAATCGAAAAACGAAAATTGCAAGATGGGAAATGCTAGGTATTAACGAACGTTGGTGGACTGGCGCGCCCCGTGGTATGGCGAGTTAAATCGGAATAAATACTCGTATTAGTGTGTGCGGGGTGGGGAGGGTCGTTGCGCAGAGGTGAGAGAGAGGGTGGTCGTTACGCGGGTGATAAGAAGGAAGCGCGGGTCCGGGTCGGGGCAGCCTGCGCCGGGACCAGGGCCGGGCTCATGCGACAGTGTTTGTGGGGGTGACGTGGAGGGTCGTGGCGGTAGCCGCCGGTCCATTCTGGTCTCCGCCTCCACCGCCGCCACCACCAATCGTGGCGGCGACGCCAGCGACGCCGGCGGCAGAGGTGATGTCCGCCGAGCCGCCGAGCGTGTCGGGTCGTGCGGTGCTGGAGGGGTTGCGGAACGAGAGATAGACGCCAATGCCGATGCCGCCTGCTGCGAGCTAGTGAACGAAGGGTTAGTGATAACATAATAGTAGAAAAGTGAGCGACGAACAAGCACAAAGATGAGGCCCACAATCCACAGCGTGCGAGTGTGTCGTGAGGATTTACCCTCGTGTTTCTCGAGCCATGAGCTACGGCAGTGGTCAGATGGTCAGCGGACGGAGAGGAAAGGAGCGGCGCACCTCCTCTCAGCTTCAGGTAGTTGCTGTTGGACTGCGCTCGCATTGAAGCGGCGCCAGAAGACGTCCGTTTTGTCCAACTCATCGTCGGAGTTGCCGCGGATGAGCATACCATTACTGTCGGCATATGGACGTGATGGCGGGGAAAGGGTAGATTGAGAGTCGGATTCGAGACGGTGGTTGGGGGCCGAAGGCGCGCGCATAAGCGCTGGCGCAACAGGTTGCATAGGAAGTTCCTTGTAATGGTATGTGTCCGTCATCGGCTGGCTCGGGGCAATTGGTATCTGTCGAGGTGCTTGGTCTAGGTAAAACTGGTCGGGGCGAGAGGGCGTGCGCTGCAGCGTGCGGGGGTCTTGTTGTTGTTGGTCGGGTCGAGAAATCTGGCGCTGAAGCAGTGGCTGCTGCGGTGGACGCTGCACTGGTTGCGCTAGCCCCTGATCCGGTCTTGAGCGCTGCCGCTGGAGGACTGGTTGCTCCGGGTATCCCTGCTCTGGCCGCGAGCGCTGTCGCTGGAGGACTGGCTGTTGTGTCGGGTACTGGACAGGCCGTGACTGCAGGCCCATTTGGGATTCTGATGCTTGCATTATTGGCCGAGATGCTTGTCGAGGGGGTTCTTGGTGCGTTTGCTGAGGGACGGTGGGATGGGGATAAGGGCGTGGAGCTGGACGCTGCTCGTAACCATTCTCGTTATCCTAGAGCACCATATGAGTTTCATGTTTCAGAGCAAAAGCCCGCACATGCGCCAAAAAACGCACCAAAGGAGGCCTGCGGGGATTTCTGTTCATTGCGGACATTCGAGGGGAAGACGGACGCCTGGTCCAAAGGATGCAATGCTATAGCGCATGTATATAGTACCTGGGCGCTGAATCGTCGCTGGGTTTGCCGTTCTACCCGCTGTGCTGTCACGGCGTCACAGTGACCGGTTACCGATGCACCAAATTATCCCAGTCGACACCTCAAGTGTCGATTTCACCTCCTCGCTGAACAAGAAAAGGCTGCAGAAAACGAAAACGACGAAGAGGAAGAGGAAGACGAAGACGAAGGATAAGAACAAGTGATAACAACAGACAGATCCCGTTTGGTTACTCGGTGCGCTGATCTCTACCATCAAGGAACCCGACACACGCGTCCTATAGCGGACTTCGGTCCTCTAGTCACTATAGAACTGGCGGACTCCGTCTGAATCATATCCCCGCCCTCTATTTCCATCGTTCCAAGACCTCCAAGCCGGCAACGAAGAGGCGGATCCCCAGTACACAGCTTTTGGTGGTCTTCGCGGAATTCGCCGTCCCCGACAGCTCCCATTCATTCACCTTTTCAGCTTATATTTGCCTCAAGAACAATAATAAACTTGGAGCAATTCACAGCATGCCCGGGCCCAAAATATCGCAATTGTTCCTGCGAACAACAACAGCTCAACTCAGACTCCCGCTTGGACCGGTAGTACCTTGCCAGTCTTTGATCCGTCCCTCGAGGCGCATTCTCGCTCAGCCCTCTTAACCTCGCACTCAACCCTCTATGTATCTTTATGGCAGCTGACGCGCTGACGGGCTAACCGACGACGAAAATTAACGTTCGTGCATGTGCTGCTGAGCGTTTATGACAGTGAGCACAAGGAATGAGATGAGTATCCGCTAGACGCTGAACGCTGTTCAACGTTCTGCAGACCAAGTTCCTCGGTTTTAACTCATCGACTCCGGCGACGGCGCTATCTTATCCGCATTCTGTACGTAGGTGCCGATACTGTCTTTGTGCTCTATCCGCAGTCCATGCTGGCCTTCATCTCTGCTCCAAACCGGCCTGAATCAAGAACGCTCTGTAGTGGAACCAATCGAGTTAAATTCCTGACAACAAAGGTTAACGTCCAATCTATTTTCCTAATGCTCGTTGTATTTTTTTTCTTGGCAATAGCTTGGGTGTCTCACTCGACAGTCCGATATAAGTAGTACGTTCCTTCCGCAGGCATACCGGTGTGATTGCATTGTTCGCATGTAACCATCCCGGTAATTGGCTTCTCCGAGTCTGCGCCGCTAGCCATTACCTTCTCTCGGCTTCTTCCAGCAGGCAGTCCCACCATACTGGCCTTCATCCCGGATCCAACCCGGCTATGTAAAATGTTCGATTGGGACGTTCGAATCTCGAAGGAGGCTCTGGAACCAGCGTCCTTCAACCTCGAACGCGGTGTTCTCCAATATCGAACGCTTTGGATCCGAATCGGTATTGTTCAATATTGAGCTTAATGCCCTGAATCGAGTTTCATGCGCTGCGCTGGAGATAAGGCGATGGGGTTACGGAGGAGCAAGATGACGAGGATGGGAATATGCGAGACTCGGTGGGTCACATACTACGAGCGCCACCAATTAAACGTTTCCTACTCCAGATTTAATGGCTTGTTTGTTAATTGAAAGGCGGAGCGCTTTGGAGTGCAATAAGTTCAGAGCAAGTCTAATAAGAAATTCTTAAAAGGCGTAATGTGCCATTGGAGACAACTCGGAATTCGGCGAGCCCTCGTATCATGAAAAAGATGTATTGCTGGTGTTAGGCGACCGGATTCAAACTAACTTCAAGCCTGGAAGTACTACTCACTAAAAGCACGACATGGTCCGCCTCTTCAGCAGCGAGCGCCATAAAAATTCAACATTGAATAATTCATTCGAGAAAAATAGGCCAAACAAGTACTATATTTGACCCCTTACCTGGCCACCTAAGCGCATTCATACCTCAATCTCAATCTGTCCGCTAACCCTACGCGCGCCTAACCGTGTCGGAACGAAGGCATGCCTCCTAGGAAGGATTCAAGGCCCTAAGTTCCCAAATATCCCAACATTTGAGTTCACAGTGAATCTCTTTTGCGCGGCAGTACAACATGGCCAAATAACAGGCTAGTTGGCCACCCTGCTAAATAATGGCCTGAGCTCCCAAATGCCTGTCACTTGTGCTCTAAATCATAGAGGGAGATCTTATTGACTATCTCACACAGCTGTGGTGTATATATGAGGCCGAAAATGGGTGGTTCGAGATAATGGCTTGCAGAGCTATCAGAGGTGAATGGATAAAATCTCGGAATACCTCTCAGAATGAAGGATTGGATATTAAAAAGTTCTCTGTAAGGTTCCAGACCAATAGCATTGCGATATCGTGTACCGCGACGGTGGCCAGCATGGCTAACCGAAAAAGCAGTTGTGCTTTCTTGAGTACGTAAAAGAGAGAAAAGACTTCTGCTTCCGCTCGTCGACCTACACTACACACGAGAAACATTTTCTCTCGCTCGTTGTCTTCTCGAACCACTCGATTTTTCCTTCCCGCCCGTCCCTCTTCTTTTGTTTTGAGCTCACGCTAGGTTGCTTTGGATCTCGTTCGGATGACCCTCGGCGGCTTCTGTGTACGGGTTCGGCTGGGCCCGCGTCCCGTCCCTCTCCGATTCCGGCTTTCCCCGCTCCTTCACGGTTCCGTCCAAATCGGCGGGGCCAGCCGAACCCTCCCGCAAACACCACAAACATCCTTCTCGTCCCCTTTCTCTCTTCTCACGTCATGTCGTCTTCACAAAAGCTGAGTGTCTGTCACACTCTACCTTGTCCATCCACAATCTGCAAATCACACCCCGCATTATTCCGCTTTTGCTCATCACAGGTTGAAGTTGGCCTCGTGGTTCCGGTGATACCCGAGGGCGCGGATCACCGGAACGCCTGGGTTACCAAGACCAAACCAAACCGAGACAGCCTTGAACAAGTTGACCTTAAACCTCCTTGGACGGGAGGCCTCTTTGAACCTCCCGTCCTTCACATTTTCATATGGCCGTGCAGAAAGAGCTGCTCCGCGAACCCACCACTGCTACTCGACTGCTTCATGGGGTGTTTCATTGCAAGTGTTCGCGACCGGCCCGGACAATAGCCAACCATCTGAGCAAGTTGGACCAAAGTTGGACATCGAAGACCTTGAACCAACCAAAGTTCCTGCTGCCTGTCAAGAACCACATTCGGCGCAACACAAACGCCTGAACTTTTCAACTCTGGATCGATATGCTGCTCTCAACGAAAAACCTTCAGAAATATGTCTTTCAACTTGAAGCTGAATGAACCCAAGCAGTAAGCGCAGGGGCTTTGGTTCAACTTCGTTTCACCGTCTAAAATTATGGTAACTGGGAAGAACATGACAAAAATATGAGGAAGTCAGCTGTCCAACGAAGTCTTTTGCCTGCCGTTACCTGTCCCACTATTAATTAGCTCTAACCGTACTCAGGCTAGTAGTCCTGTTCGCCCACATGGATTATCGCAGCTCTCTGGCTCTGTTTGCTTTGATCATTTTGCTGCTCAAGTTTTTTAGCAAAAAAATCTGGCCCCGCTCATCTGATCTGCCTTTCCCACCCGGACCATCCCCTCGACCCGTCATCGGAAATGAACTCCCCACAAAACTCCCCTGGGTGACGTACACGGAATGGGGACTCCAATATGGTGCGTAACAGAATCAACGTTGCCTAGCGATGTTTTCAATGATAAAAGGTGGCCTTGTACATGCAAGCGCTTTGGGCCAGCACATTATTATCGTCAACTCAGTTAAAACCGCCTTTGAATTATTTGAAAAACGGTCGCACATATATTCTGACCGCCCAGTCATTCCCATGATTGAAATGTGAGATTCTTAAGCGCTCCCAGTGGCGCATTTTACTTATTCTTTATACCCCAGCATGGGGTGGGATTTCAATGCGGGATTCTTGCAGGTAGGAGACAGGTGGCGGCACCACAGGAGAATGTTTCAACAGCACTTCCGCCGGGATATGTCGCGAAATTACCGGCCCGTTCAGATGAAAAAGGTCCACGCATTATTACAAGGGCTACTGTCTACTCCCCAAGAGTTTCGGGATCTTCTCAAAACGCGAGTATTAGATTCCGTCTTCCGTCCAAAGCTGATATAAGTTATTGGACAGTGAAGCTGCAGCAATCATCATGTCAATAGTCTACGGATACGATGTCCAGCCCTACAACGACCGATTCGTCACCTTATCTGAGAATGCCGTCAAAAAATTGACCGAATCGGTTTTCCCAGGCGCCATGGTTGTCAATACATTTCCGATACTTCGTTACTTGCCGTCATGGTTCCCAGGTGCAGGCTTTCAACGTTTCGCCGCTGGTGCGTAGAATGGACAGAAATCTTGAGCACTATCAACTTTATTGTCATCTAGAGTGCCGCCTCTTAACTCAAGAAATGCAGGGAGTGCCGTTTAGTTTCGCCAAGAAAAACATGGTTCGACATCTAGTGGTTCTGCCGCCAGACATTAACTTCAACTTGCAGCGAGATGGCACGGATTCACAGTCAGTTGTAGCAAAACTACTCGCCGCCTGTGAAGCTCGGAATCGTTCCGAAGATCAAGCAATCCCAGAAGTTGCAGCGACGGCATATGCAGGTATCTACTACTCTCCTTTCCAAGATATAAATATTTAAATGGAATATCAGCTGGGGCGGATACCGTACGCAATTTCAATGCATGGATGCATCTTTTGGTTAACCCACTTAGACGGTCTCTGCTCTGGCTTCGTTTTTCTTGGCTATGGCCGTCCATCCAGACATCCAAAAGAAAGCACAAAGTGAAATCGACACCGTCATTGGCACTCATCGGCTCCCAGAATTTGAAGATCGACCGTCACTGCCTTTCGTCGAGGCTCTGTATCGAGAGGTTTTGCGTTGGAAACCAGTCCTGCCCCTCGGCGTAGCTCATGCAGCGAGTGCCGACGATATATACAATGGTTACTTCATTCCGAAAGGTAGTCATCATGCTTGTTCGTGAAACCATGAAGTAACCGTATGCTCAGGTGCAACTGTTATCAGCAATATATGGTGGACATTCTTCATCTTCTCCAATTTCTCTCTAATCCAGTCTTTCAAGGGCCATGACACGCGACGAATCCATTTATCCCGAACCAGAACGTTTCAATCCCGACCGGTTCTTCACCGTCGACGGGAAGCTAAATGACGACGACATTGTGTTGGCATTTGGGTTAGCCGATCATTTAGATGTCTGCAATATCTAACACCTTTTCTGTTACTAGATTTGGTCGACGAATCTGTGTGGGTCGCCATACTGCAGACGCGGCAGTCTGGGCGACAGTTGTCTCTGTTCTATCAATGTTCAATATCGCGAAAGCAAAGGATGCTGCAGGGAATGAGATCGACATTGATCCCGAATATACCGACACATTGATCAGGTGTGTACATGTGAGATTAATGGCAGGAGGTATTAACTACTATACAGCCACCCTCAGCAATTTGCATGCTCGATCACCCCTCGGTCTGAAACAGCAAAGAACCTCATCCAAGCAACTGCTGAAGTTCACGAGTTTTGAAATCAAAATCCCTCATATCATTTCCCACATACAAACATGCATTGCTTTCTTATAGTATGCCTAATTATGAGCGGTGTGCCAAATGAACACACGGGCGTCGTCGTGCTTGAGATTACACCAAAGAATAGGATCAGCGTAAGAAGGGGAAGCTGAACACGCACAGCCGGTGGTCCGCCCACACACATACTTTATGTAGAATGCGAAAATCCTGGGGCAGCCTGGGGTGACCGCCTCGTCGAAATTCTTCGAATTAATTCTCGGATGGTAACAGGAAGCTTCGCGTCACAAGTTCACACCCTTACGCAATGCCCAGGGTCCAGGTCCAGGAAACCGTTCTCGAAATTAATACCTGAAGCATAGTAGTATTCAGGGTCCATGCCACATGATGGAGAGCAATTCGGCAAACCTACGAAAGCGTGGGAAGATTATCATAATCCCATGTGTCACGCGTTTCCTGTGCTACACGCAGCAAAATCTGCTTACCGCCTTGGTCAAGTTGGTGCCTGAGCAGTATAATGCCTCAGCTTGTTTTTGTTTGCATCTATGGGTCCACCCCTTTCTTTCTCCATGCCAACAAAACAACGGTTCCGAGGCTTGTCTGAGCACATTGCCTTGGTCTTTCAGCTTGCTTTCAGCCGCTTTGACAAGTAACGTATCTCACGACGGAGCTCCTTGCGGACCTCACGCTGGCGCACAATCACCGGTATTAACCCCACTTCTGCAGAGTCTCGAGGCAAGACACTCATGACTGAGAATCCCGACTACGACAGGCCAAAAAAGGAACTGTATTTTTTATGTCATTAGATTTGGACAGCGATCCTGAGTAGCATGGGAAGCACTAACGATTCAAATTCACTAAGGATAACGGGGACCACGAGGAAGACGAGCTTCGGATTAACCGGCAACCGGAGTGCGAAGGCAAGTTTTCCTTCAAGTTGGAACGGTCCAATCAAAATGGTCGTCGAGAGCTCTTCGCCGTCCGACATTCCCAAGCCGAGTGCCTGGTTGCCAAGCCTCTGCCGGCATTGTCCACGGGACTCCGAAACCAAGATTCCTATCCTTACAGGACTTTCTGAGCATTCATCGGCACTTTGTGTGCAGATGTCGCCTTTGTGTCCATTTGCTTACATCCAGGTGAATTTCTGATCTTTTCGACGTCAACGCGACAACGCTTATCTGTTGCCTTTCATACTCGCAACTTCAGCGTATGATACCGCGCGACTTGTCTATTTTCGTCCCAAGCTGCATATGGAGACATGTGGAACCATGATGCGAAGGATGTATCATAGCGGCATTATAAATAGCTTTCTGGGTTCTGTCCTGCCAGCTTTCCGCCATGTCTCACAGTCCTGCTCAATCCTACGAGGACAAGGAGCAGAATCCCGAGACTCGTCAACCTGTGGAGGAGGTTTCGCCCGACGATGTCATCATCAATAGGTTCTCCTTCATGGGACCAGTCCTGTCCAAGCTCTTCGCAAGTGGTGTGGAAGCGCGGGGTGTAGAACGAGTCCCTGAGGATCAGAGGGACAATAAGAATATGTGGAACAAGTGCGTCACCCATGTTAGTTTCTTGTAGTCGCTGACATGAATTAGCTTGCTGATGTGGTTTTCGGTCAACACTGTATTGACCACCCTTCCTATTGGTGTGCTCGCTCAGGAATTCTTTACTCTTACGTTGCCGTAGGTGTTCAATTCTGCACCCCTGTCTTCCCATATCCCTGATACGCGACTTTTATTTTTAGCCATGCAATAGCGACCATTTTCTGCTTTGCCGCACTCGGGGCTGTTGCCACTTCCTTCATCGCGACCTTGGGTCCGCAAACTGGCCTCCGCACAATGATCATCACGCGATACAGCTCTGGCTACGTTGGATGCACGATTTACTCCATTTTGAATATCCTTACGCAGTATGAGATTCGCCGCGTTATCCACTGCTGTTCCTGCTGATTCGAATGTCTTCAAGACTAGGTTTCTCCGTGACAGCTGTGATCCTGGGCGGACAGACTCTTGCCTCCATTAATCCCGGGACACTTCCCTTGGTCGCCGGTGTAGTTATCGTTGGAATTGGAAGTCTGATTCCATGTTTTATTGGTAATTTCGATCGCTGAGCAGGGATCATATAACTGACTATGAATCGAGGATATAATATGGTCCACCACTATGAGCGGTACGTGGCCCTTCTTCCGTTCCCCATTCCTTTCGCACATTTAAGGATTTTCATCAGCTACGCCTGGATGGTTTTGTTTATAGTGATGTTGTTCCTCTTGGGATTAGGTGGTCATGCTGGCTTTGACATAAATGCTCAAAAGCAGTTCGAAGATTCCGGCAAGGCTTTATCCTCGGATATCTTGAGCTTTGGGGGCATCGTCTTTGGTTCCGTTGCCGGATGGGTCAATTTCGCGTTTTTTACACTTGCACCGTTACTTATACGGCGTCACTAGGCTCCGGTCGCGGCCGACTACAACTGCCGTCTGCCTGTCAAAACCCCGCCCGTTAAAATCTTTATCCTCACGTTCTTCGGCCTCTTCATCCCAATTACCTTTGTCGAGATCGTTGGAGCGCTATTGATGACGATAACCAAAGAGGAGTACACCGACGCCTTTACCAACGGCGGCACTGGCGGACTGCTCGGCCAAGTACTCTCGCCGTGGAAAGGAGGAGGCAAATTCATCCTGTTCCTCCTGGCATTCTCAGTCATGTACGCTTGTTTCCGATTCTTTCGCGAGTCCTTCTAAACTGTCAACACAGCGCCAACAACGTCCCCAACACCTACTCTGCGGCGCTCTCGATCCAGGCCCTCGGGCGCCCGTTCGCGAAAGTCCCACGCTTCTTCTGGACGCTCATTATATTCATCGCCTACACGGTCGCTGGTGTTGCTGGCCGTGAGCACTTCGCGGAGATCCTCTCCAACTTCCTCTCGATTTTAAGCTACTGGACCGCCTTCTTCATTGTCATCGTTGCGGAGGAGCATTTCTTCTTCCGGCGTCCGGGCGGGCGCCTTGGGGGATATAACCTGGACGATTGGGACACGCCATCGCGTCTTCCTCTTGGCATCGCAGGTATACTGGCGGGGTGCTTTGGTGTTGCAGGTGCCGTGGTTGGAATGGCTGAGGTTGGTTCGATGTTTACCGTCCGCTTCTCGTCATAATAACGTGTGTCCAGGTATGGTATATAGGGCCACTTGGTGTCAAGGCCGGCGCGGAATTTGGTGCCGATCTGGGTTTTGAGGTGTGTCTGAGATTTCTTTCTCTCACTCAACTTACCAATGTGCTCGAAGCTTGCCGCCGCATTTGCTGGAATCACGTTCCCTATCTTCCGGTGGCTGGAGATTCGCCACACGGGTCGGTAGCATTTGCACTGTCTAATATATGGATTTCTCGAGAGGAAATGGTAGCGACATGGTGCAAGGAAACAAACATATAGGTATATACACAGCCGCGCCGTTTGTTTGCTTTATTTTCTTTGAAAGCTCACCTGGACTTGTGGTCACTGCCGAAGTGGCCGGGGTTTCCTTCGTCATCCGAGTCACTGTCCTCTTCTTCCTCCAAAGCATCTCTCTCCCTGATAATCTCCGCCTGCCAGGTCTTCGCGTCGACGTGTTCTTCGTTATCCATGCTTTCGGCACGTTCGATCCCCTCGATTTCTCTGTCTGCGAACGTTGAGTAAACGCCGAGTGCCGGGGGGAAATGCATTGACCTAACTCCATGTTCATGATAACGACCCACAACACGCTCTCTGATGCCCAATGCTCCAGGAGATCTGAATTCGCGACGCGCCTCTCAAGCCTGCTTTCTTTGGGCCCGAGCAAGCTGCCAATGAGTCCTGGACCGCGCTCGCGCTTCCTGGCTCGCCGAGTGGCCCTGCGCAAGTCTTTGCGTTCACGGCGCCCCATCGCGTAGGTTTCCCCATAGCTCAATCCCTGCGATGGACCTGCACCGCCATATCCCGGCTGCCCGCCCATATGCGGCGGCGGCCCTCCATGAGGATTGATCCCCAGCCGCTGGAGCTGCTGTTCCACCCGCTCGAGCTCTCGCCGTCTTTGCTCAATCTTATTCTGCTTCCTCCCCGTCCGCCACTCGTCAAAAGCAACGCCCCACGACCCCATCGTGTCCATGACGCCCTGCGCCTTCGCCGGCGGCGGCACGTCGAGGTGGAGCGGCAGCGCGTACCCTTCCAGCGACGCGAGGCGCCACTGCGTCGCGAGCGGCATTTTCTGCCCGTCGCCGACGGCGCTGATGCTCGCGTGGACCTTGGGCGGCTTGTCCGCGATCGCCCTAACGATTCTGCTAGTGAAAGGTATAGGTGCGTGCACCAGCACCGTCCCGATGCCGCGGCCGATCTTGTCGAGGGTCGAGGGACCGGCGCCGGTCCCGGTGCGCATGACGAGGTGCTGCATCGCGGCCGTCGTGCAGAGGCGGACGACGAGTCCCTTGGGCTTGAAGAGTCGGAGGTTGGCTGCACGCAGGTAACGGTCCGTCAGCGTCTTGGAGAGGACGTGCATGCCGGTCTGGGCGGCTGTCTGCATCACAGTTCCTGCGATCATCGCCCAGTGGTATGGACTTGACGGCCAAGTTAGCTACGAGTCGGAAAATCTGAGATGGAACAACGAACATGAATCCGATCACCTTGCCTGCGAGGACGAGTTAGGGTTGTTGGAACCTCTAGCTAGAAAACTACTTGCCTGCAAAGTTCACGACGCGGAGAGGAGGACTCGCGGTGATCGCCAAATTCAAGCCATCGATGAATGCAAGGAGTTGGTCTTGAGAAATGTCGACAGAGCTTTGTAGCACTAGAGTATACCCTCTAGCAAACGGCGAATCGAAGGAATTGGCGATTTGGGGAGTGCAGAATGGCTGGGGTATCCCAGTTTGTGCGTGTGGAGAAACAGCAAGTTCAGAAGGGGGGAGAAAGGATTGTATGAGATAATCAGCATCGCGGACGAACTCGATGCCGCCGGAGGATGGTTGAGTAGGTGGTTGAGGAGAGGGTACCTGAGGCTGCGGGAACGTAGGAGGATAGGCTGGGTATGCAGGGGGAGCGTCCGCCATCGTGGATAAGACGATAGATTCTGTAATTTAATTCCATTCTTTTTATAAGGTTCCAACTCAGGAACTGCGGTCCGAGCGCGGGAAGATCGAATAGCGCAAATGAGTGGCGGTGCTGGCCATCAGTGCTTTTTCACCAGAATCAGTTGCGCGTGATATCGCGATGGAAAAACCTCGACAATCTTTTGCTCGATTAATGTCACCAAGATGATACACTAAATGTGCCACGATGAGCTTAGGGGAGAGAGACCAACAAAGTGCGCAGTAGCATACATATTGTCACGAAAATTTCCGACCGATCTCAACATATTCTGCCATAAATTCCTCTTGGGAAGCCTCGGGGACATGAGCCGCCGCGATGTGCGACCGAACTGTTCGATGACTATCCTGGATATAGACTAGCCGATTGAGCTCACAACGCGTCTGCAAACCATCAGGTTTGCGGTACCAATAAATTAGACGTACGTACGACTTCGGCCCTGGACTCATCCATTCAAAGCTTCGAGGGCGTAGACTCGGAGGAGGTACCCGCAGGCTCGGGGGAGGTATCAACTGGGAGAGGGAGACGACGATGGACGGCCAGCCAGCCCTTCCTCAGGATCTCCTCTGCAACATCCTGAATATGTTCTGCGGCCTTGACCTCAGCTGCCTCACTCTCCGACTGTAATGAGAGATCGCAGGTTTCAACGCAAACCCCTCGCAGCCACGAAAGGAAGTTCTCTGGACAACCCTCCTCTAGAAGATCACAGACTTTCTCGAAGTGTAGAGTTCGGAGCGTTTGGTCGGGAAGCATAGTGCTGAAGAGTAGGCGCATGTACGCGACTATAGACTTCAGATCTGCAAATTGGTTGGGCTTCGTCCGGTTTCCTTCCCGCAGTCGTGCAAGTCGTTCTCGAAGTATGCGTTTCCGTTTTTTTTCGAGTAGAGGTTGTGGATCGAAATATTTCTCTACTTCGATCCAAATGAAGAGAGGCGATACTGCAAAAACAGTTGAAAGAAGTGACTGCCGTAGAGTTTTGAGCGGGCGTACTCAACGCTATGTAGAACAAAGGACCTCTTCTTTTTTTGGGCGGCGTATGTGGGTCCGAATCGCGTTTTGGGATCACCGGCAGGAGTTCCCTTATGGTCGGTATAATGCTCTGTAGATCAGCCTTTTGCGGTCTGGGAGGAGTGGTAGCCTTGAAGCGTATCTGTCCGGATGAGAGTACGCTCTGTTTGTCGGCAAACCCATTTCTCAGCAGCAGCAAAGGGCGACCACAGGGTCTGTACATCGTCGTCACCGAGCAGCACAGCCACTCTTGCACAGCCTCGCTGATAGGCTTCTCTTTGAATCTTCATCCAAATCAAATACAAATTGCCTGTTTACGCGTTTACATTCCTGGTAGTGCAATAAGGACGACGAAAGAATCATAACACCATGGCCACCCTGCGTCCTTTTTTTTTTCGTCCCGCCTCGGTCGGATTCTTTGCTATTGCTTGACGTTCGCCGCGTAAACGGCTAGAATTTTCCGCTGCCACCTCAGCTAAAGTGATCCGACTCGGAGCGTTGGGTGAGCTATTAGTATCTTCAAAGTCGACACACGTCCAGCATGGCTGGAGACCCCCGCACCGCATCTGTCGCTATCGTCGGGTCTGGCGCAGCTGGACTCATCACGGCGTACACACTCCTGCAGGACGGCTTCTCTCATGTACAGATATTAACGCGCGACTCTACAGCTGGGGGCGTATGGGCGACCGAGCGCGTGTATCCGGGCCTCCAAATTAACAAGTGCGCTGTTATTCGTGCAGAGGCGGGCTGATTTTCTAATTGCGAGTACAGTGTGCACGGGGAGTACCGTTTCTCTGCGATGGATATGCCCCAACCGGCTAATTCCACTGGACGTCTCATGGGCCATGATTTACGTGCATACATGGACGCATTTAGCAACAAATTTCTTAAACATATAATCCGGTTTGACACAGAAGTAATCAACATTCGGCGCGACGAGACTACTTCCGTCTGGTTTATAACTGTGCAAGACAAGAGAAAATCCTCGCGGGAGATATTGGAGTTCTCGCGTGTCATTCTTTGTACAGGTGTAAGTTTACATTTATTTTCCTCAATTTTTTGCGCACCAGATCCTCATTGACTACAGGGATGCAACACGCCGAAGATTCCGAAAACTCTCTCACCGGCTGCGGCAAAGCGGGCAGGCTTCCAGGGGCCTGTAATTCACTCCAAGGATTTCGCTTCTCAGCTGGACACAATTCTGGAGACGATTCCACGAATGTCGCCCGGTCAAGAGTCGGCCGCGAAGTCAATCGTGATAGTCGGCGGTGGGAAATCGGCCCAAGAGCAAGTCGCATCTAATTTTTACCAGTTTTGTCATTAATTCTTATCTGCAGTATGGCTGCCTACTTGGCCAGTGAAGGCAGGAAAGTTACAGTGGTCTTTGAGACTGCAGACGCCTTCCTCGCCAGCCCGAGGCCATTGCCGGAGTTCATACGGAAAAGCAGGCATGTTCTTAATGTAATCGAGCCTCTGTGAGTGCCCACCTTTCGTTTAGGTTACTGTCCATCATGGCTGGACATATCGTTCTTGAATCCCGACTGGAACGCTTTTTGCACAATACGTGGATTGGATCCAAAATCACCCAATTCTTTTGGTCGGCGCTTAGCGAGGCTTCGGTGATCCCGCTATTTTGCTTAAGTGTAAAGGTAACTCACAATTCCTGTAGCTCCAAGCACTTTCTGTGGCGGACAATTCTCCGCTGCGTAACATTTACTCGCTTTTCTGGAGCACGAGCGTAAACGACGAAGGCGTACCTCAACAAAACAGGTTTCATGCCCTTGTTAACGCTGGAAAGATAGAGGTTGCCGCTCCTGCCCGGGTGCAGGGTTTCAGACCAGATGGAAATGTTTTGTTGACGGATGGTCGAACAATCAAGGCTGATCTTGTTCTACTTGCAACGGGATACTCGTCCTCTTGGACGGGTATTTTTGATGGTACGAAAGTTTGTCTTGTGTCCTTCATTGAGTCATGTCGGTTGCAGAGGATACCGCAGAGCGGGTAGGCATAAACAGACACGCTCCAGGACCTCAGATTACGTCCAAGTCTCAGCTCAGCGAGGAATTCTATTATTCCTTGGCGAACCCACCCGCCAGCCGTCCGGAGTTTGAGCAATGGGCATCCAGTATCTACAACGGCATCGTTCCGGCCAAAAACATTGCCCGCCGAGATTTTGCCATCAACGGTGCTGTTGTAAGCACCACCTATTGTCCCCTTATGAAATTTACCGGCCGCCTTAGTTTTCAACGAACGTGGGATACACGTGGGAGGTCGTGGCTCATTGGGTGTCATCTTATTTCCTAGGAGACGAGATGAATATCCCTACCACCCCGGAAGACGCGTACGAGCATGCGGAACGCAGTGCCGCTTGGATTCGCAAGCGCTATCCTGACGCACTTCTCAAGTGAGTGCCATGAGGTCTACATTGCCGTCAGTAATGCGTGATTTGCAGGGTGAATGAATCGTACAGCAGCGCTATCGCATTTTGGACGTAAATTTTATTTATTTTCCGCCTCGTGATATATCGACTCAATTCTGTACAAGGTGGCCGCAATACACGGACCAGCTTCTCGAGGAAATGGGATTGCGGAGCATGCGGTCGGGTGGAAATTGGCTCACTTGGCCGTTCAAGGTTATCGATGTTGAGGAAATATCAACCCTTACAAGGGAGAGGAGAGAAAAGCGGGCTCAGAGTCGCAAGTTGAAATCAATTTCCGAACTCAGCTGAAAATGCAATCTTTCAAAGGGGTGAGGTCCAAGGAACCTCAGAAAAAAAAGTGGCGAAATACTGATTGAAATAAACCATATTGGCTAGATCTAGACATGCTGGATTTATCGAGTAGAAAAGCACGCGGGCATACCTGTTATGACTTATACGTTTCTCAACGGCCCCAGGTAGGTAGGTAGGTAGGTAGGTAGAATTACACGGCACGGTCCCGCTCAGGAACGCCCAGGAATTGGCGTGAGTATAAGAGTTGAGCACTGCAAGGCTCGGCATCATTGTTCGTGCCGCGTGTTGCCGCGTGTGCGTGCTATCAAGATCGCCCATCTGGAACGAGCTGCGATCCACCGCACTTGTTAGTGCTATTGACTGCTTCATGGCTGTTCTATTACGACCGCAACTGTACCCGCTTAGTGCAAAGGAGATGCTTTCGCGACCGGCCCGGACGATAGCCGAACATGAACCACATTCATGAACTGCATTCGGCGACACAAACACCTGAACTGACCTGAATTTTCCAACTTTGGATCGATATGTTGCCCTCAACGAAATACTCCAGACGTAAGGCGCAAGCAGTAGGCGCCGAGGGGGGGGCTTTGGTTCAACTTTGTTTAACCATCTAAAATTATGGCACAACTCAGACTGGGAAGATAAAGATAACAAGGATACCATGCGCAGGGTCCAACTGTTTTATGAAATCATTGCCTGCCGTTACCTGTTCCACCATTTAATCGGCTTTGCTGAACCGTAGCCCACATGGATTATCGCAACTCTCTGGCTCTCTTTGCTTTGATCATTTTGCTGTTCAAGTTTTTCAGCAAAAAAATCTGGCAACGCTCATCTGACCTGCCTTTCCCTCCCGGACCATCCCCTCGACCCGTCATCGGAAATGAACTCCCCACAAAACTCCCCTGGCTGACGTACACGGAATGGGGACTCCAATATGGTGCGTAACAGAATCAACGTTGCCTAGCGATCTTTTCAATGATAAAAGGTGGCCTTGTACATGCAAGCGCTTTCGGCCAGCATATTATTATTGTCAACTCAGTTAAAACCGCCTTTGAGTTATTTGAAAAACGGTCGCACATATATTCTGACCGCCCAATTGTTCCCATGGTTGAACTGTAAGATTCTTACGTGCTCCCAGTCTTTATTTTATTTATACTATATACCCCAGCATGGGGTGGGATTTCAGTGCGGCAATAATGCGGTTGGGAGACAGGTGGCGGCACCACAGGAGAATGTTTCAGCAGCACTTCCGCCGGGATATGTCGCGAAATTACCGCCCCATTCAGATGAAAAAGGTCCACGCATTATTACGAGGACTACTGTCTACTCCCCAAGAGTTTCGGGATCTTCTCAAAACGCGAGTATTAGATTGCGTCTTCCGCCCAAAGCTGATATAAGGTATCGGACAGTGAATCTGCAGCAATCATCATGTCAATAGTCTACGGATACGATGTCCAGCCCTACAACGACCGATTCGTCACCATATCTGAGAATGCCGTCAAAAAAATCTCCGAATCGTTTTTCCCAGGCGCCATGGCTGTCAATACATTTCCGTTACTTCGTTACTTGCCGTCATGGTTCCCAGGTGCAGGCTTTCAACGTTTCGCCGCTGGTGCGTAGAATGGACAGAAATCTTGGGCACTGTCAACTTTCTTGTCATTTAGAGTGCCGCCAGTTAACCCAAGAAATGCGGGGAGTGCCGTTTGGTTTTGCTAAGCAGAACATGGTTCGACGTTTCGTGGTTCTGCCGCCGGACATTAACCTCAACTTGCAGCGAGATGGCGCGGATTCACAATCAGTTGTAGCAAAACTACTCGAGGCCAGTCAAGCTCGAAATCGTTCCGAAGATCAAGCAATCCCAGAAGTTGCAGCGACGGCATATGCAGGTATTTTCTACTCTTCTTTCCAAAATATAAATATTTAAATGGAATATCAGCTGGGGCGGATACCGTACGCAATTTCAATACATGGATGCATCTTTTGGTTAACCCACTTAGACGGTCTCTGCTCTGGCTTCGTTTTTCTTGGCTATGGCCGTCCATCCAGACGTCCAGAAGAAAGCACAAAGTGAAATCGACACCGTCATTGGTACTCATCGGCTCCCAGAATTTAGAGATCGATCGTCACTGCCTTTCGTCGAGGCTCTGTATCGAGAAGTTATGCGTTGGAAACCAGTCGCGCCCCTCGGCGTAGCTCATGCAGCGAGTGCCGACGATATATACAATGGTTACTTCATTCCAAAAGGTAGACATCGTACTGGTTCGTGAAACCATGAAGTAACCGCATCCTCAGGTGCAACTGTCATCAGCAATATATGGTGGACAATCTTTATCTCTTTCAAATTCTCTCTAATCCAGCCTTTCAAGGGCCATGACACGCGACGAATCCATTTATCTCGAACCAGAGTGTTTCAATCCTGACCGGTTCTTCACCGTTGACGGAAAGTTAAATGACGATGACATTGTGTTAACATTTGGGTTAGCTGATCATTTAGATGTCTGCGATATCTAACACCTTTTCCGTTACTAGATTTGGTCGACGAATCTGTGTGGGTCGCCATATTGCAGACGCAACAGTCTGGGCAACAGTTGTCTCTGTTCTGTCAATGTTCAATATCGCGAAAGCAAAGGATCCTGCTGGGAATGATATTGACATTGATCCTGAATATTCCGACACATTGGTCAGGTGTGTACATGTGGGATTAATGGCAGAAGATATTAATGCTAACTACTAAACAGCCACCCTCAGCAATTTGCATGCTCGATCACCCCTCGGTCTGAAACAGCAAAGAATCTCATTCAAGCAACTGCTGAAGTTCACGAGTTTTGAAATCAAAATCCCTCATATCATTTCCCACATACAAGCATGCATTGCTTTCTTACCGTATGCCTACATCGGACTTTGACATTTAGCTCGTGACCGAGTGGTGTGCAAGATGAACATACACAACTTTTCTTCTCGCGAGGTGATGCAGTGCCTCCCTTCTTTCATTTGGAGATACAACGATTGGACCTGAAACAAAGTCACAAGAACAATTTGGCATGTACCAGTAGGCGTTTACAAATGATACTAAGCCTGGACCTTAAGACGGCAAACAAACTTGTCTTAAATCTGAACCAACGGGTAGGCGCAGCCCTTTGACATGTCCCGAGTTGTACCAGTCTGCCTACGGCATGGTGCTCGCACTCAGATTTGCTGTAGCGCAGACTGGTTGTCTATCACAGGTTTGAGTCACGGTGTTTCCCACGGTTGAGAAATGACAGGTGCTTACGGTGCGACTTGAGTGTGAGGTGACGCGGTCGACGAGACCACCGTCACCAAGACACTAAGAAACTGGAGGTGTGGGCGGGCGGATGAGAATGAGTAAGTGTAGCACAAAATAAAGCTATAGTGCGCAAGTCGTAGATATGAGACAAGAAAGTGCAAACACTACGACGACCCCTATGCTTAGCAAGCCTACGTTCTCGCGAGTCTCTTGCCTCAACTGGCGAGAACTCCACATTTGGAGCAATATCGAAAATATTTGAAATTATGAAGCTGGATACGAGAACACTTTCCAGGATCGTATTTGAGGCCTACACATCTGTGTCCTCAATCAACTGGATTGCAACTTGATTGCGAGGAGTAATAGAGCATTTAAAGGGGAGCGGGTGGCTGTATATTATATGTTAAGCCCTGATATTGCAGAGCAACAACCATACACACCTGACTAACCCATCCGAATATAAGGGTTGGAGTTGGATTTCTTCTCCGGCTAAATCCTTGGCTTTCGTGATGTTAAACACCGACAAAACAGAGACAATGCTTGCCCAGACGGTTGCATCGGCAGCGTGGCGACCTGGACAGATTCTTCTCCCAAACCTGTAAAAGCACATTATGTGTAAATTTGTACACTGCAGAACGGGAAAAGCAAACCCGAAAGATAGTATGTTGTCACCAGCACTGAGCTGGCCGCCAGCATTCAGAAACCGTTCAGGGTTGAACTTATCGGGATCCGGATACATTGCCTCATCATGGACCATGGCCCTGAAATCAAATCTCGCTCGGTCAAGAGACAGCTAGAGGCATCATTCATACCATATATTGGGAAAGACCGTGGTGCCTTGGTAATCTTAAGCACCGTAGAAGAATGGGAGAATGGCACTAACCTTTCGGAATAAAATATCCTTCATAAATGTCATCTTCACTGGTACAATGTGGAATAGAGAGAGGGGCAATGGGCCTCCAGCGCATGACTTCTTGAAACACCGTGTTGCAGTAAGGTAGAGCACCCCTGTCTTCGAAGCCGGGTAGACGCCTGAGGCCAAGGACAGTGTCGATTTCATTTTGGGCCTTTCGTACAATTTCCGGATTCATTGCCATGGCCAATATGAAAGTGACCAATGTCGAGGCCGTCTAAAGGTAAGTCAGTGATATTAACATTTGCGGAGAGCTGTGATTGCATACGGTATCCGCGGCGCCTATTATATTGAGACGGTCAACCAACACAGGAAAGAAAGATAATTCATATATATATATATCTACCTGCATATGCCGTTGCGGCAACTTCCTTTATCATCTTCTCCTGCTCTTCGGAGCCACCGTGTGTCACATCATTGCGTTCGAGTAGTTGGCCCACAACAGACAATCCACCAACCCCATCTCGCTGAAATAAGTCAAATCAGAATACTTGCATTCTATTGAATTAAGGAATTGCACACCATATTCTGCCTAACAAAGTCGAACGGTGCATTGATCATCTCGACGAGTAAATTAGATGTATCTGAAGGGCACAAGAGTTAGATATTGGGTTGAATTATGCACAAATTGGAGCCAAAGTACCTTTCGCATATTGATGGAAGGAACATCCAGGAAACCATGAAGGGAGATGACGGAGGAATGGGAAAGTATTCACGGCAAATGCACCCGGGAATACACTGTCAGAAAGTTTTTTGACTGCGTCTTCCGCCAGGTCAACGAACCGGTCGTGCGTGGGTTTGATGTCGTAACCGTAAATCGTCGCCATTACAGTTGCGGCTGACACTCTGTTAAATGTGAGAGCCTTGAATCGATGCGGAAAGAATACTTACGTTTTAGTGTGGGCGACAAAGTCGTCCGGAGTAGAAAGTAGGCCACGCAGCATATCGTGCACCTTTTTCAACTGAATGGGGCGATACTTGGAGATGGCATCTCGGCGAAAGTGCTGATGAAATAGTCTCCTGTACTGTAATGGGCTACAGGAGCGCCCACTGAGGAAGAATCTGAATTACCTGTCGCCACTTTTCTGCATGTGGCATGAGGCTAAAAGCGAAATCCCATCCCGTGCTGTAGACATCAGAGAAAGAACACTGTTCGCGTTGAACATACTCACAGAGGAACCATAGGAATTGTCGGTCTGTCCGAATAAATCCGTGCTCGCCTCTCAAATAACTCCGTGGCAGCTTTCACCGAATTCACAATGAGGAGATGATCGCGGAACACCTGGGCATGCACAACTTCCCCTGAGAGACAAGATTTTAATTCAAGGCCAGGAATTCTTTCTCGGCGCACCATATTGTTTCCCCCACTCAGTGTAAGTCAGCCATGGCAGTTCAGTCGGTATATCGCGAAGATTCCCCGTTATGAATCTAGGCTTGGGTCCAGGAGGAAAGGGGAGCTGAGACCACCCCTTCCCTCCTTTCAACAGACGAGCAACAGCGAAGAGGATTATGGGCAAAACAATAGACGGAAGATAATCCAGAAAAGCCATTGAATCGGAATTATCATAGATGCCTTAGTCTCGGGTTAAATGTACTTCATGGTAGACTGTGGGAAGAGAATGAGGGTTGCTTCTCTAAAATCATACAACCGCAGCCGAGTGACACGACTCGGAGCCTTACCAACTCTGTCATTCTGAAAATCAGGAAGCATCCCATGTGTCGAGGGCCTGGTTTATGTGGAGGCATTATTCACCGACCGATCGCCATTGAGCTTCACTGTGGACACTGCAAGCCCGTATCGAAACACAGCACTGAGGGCTCGAGCTAGGCCGCTAACTGGTGGAAACGGCAGGTCTGATTTGGCCCCGGGGGAACCGCACATGTCGAGTAATATACCCGCCGGTGGAAAGTTCTTTAGCGGCCGCCAGGATATCGAGAGGTCACGGTGTTGTTACAATGTTAGGTGATGCTTCCTAGGGTATGCCAAGATAAGATAACGTCTGAGGGCAATCTCCACCAGTCCGCATTGGGCCTTGGCTTCACTTTATCCACTGAGCTCCAGTGCAGTCCACTATGTCTCGTTGGATTCCACTGTTGGTACCTGTTCATCCATATGGATCTTGTTGGCAGATGGCAACCAGTACCGTATCTTGTCAGTACCTGCAGGGTCAACAGCCGACTTAGCCTCCATATGGAAACTAGTGTCCGCTCATGAGCACCGCTACATAAAGGATGCCGTTTCCACGCTCCTGGCTACTTTCGAAAACAGTCGCTTACCGCCCACATTGTGAATTACGATTTTTTTGTGCATGTGCTGATGATGATCTATGCGGAGAAGGTCCAGAAACAAGTGGTTCAGAAAAACCGAGAGCTATCTGCGACTTTCTGGGCAAGCAACAGGGGAGTAATGGGTTTAATTATCAACATTTGGATGCTATCTGACAAGGGGTTTCAATTGACAGCACCTCACTAAATTTAATACGGTAAAACATAATGGAAACTATGAGTGACCAGCAACATCCAACGGAATGCAATGTAAAACATTGAACTCCAGTGGACCATGAGCTAAGGCAACATCCACTGGGATACAGTGAGGTGCAATATAACTTAACGGGTTTCACTGGACTTCGGTGGCCGTCACGCTGATTGAGTCCAATGGAACTTGCCAAATTCCACTGGAAAACAAGCCATCTTGCGAGATCTTCGTGTGATCATGGGCCACTGAACTTCACCGTAAGCTGTTGACCCCCAGTGGCCGGCCGCGTGGGGATGGATTGCCGGTGGATTCCACTGGAAAGTGAATGGGCGGCCATTGGCCGCCGATGCCGAATGATGCCGACCAGTGCCGTGTCCACTGCCGCGTATAATACTGGGACATGCTGAATCAGTGGCAGTGAATCTGCTGATCCGGCCCGAAGCCGCCGAAGCCGCCGCTGGCCCAGCATCGACTCCTTTGAACTTCATTGTCTTGTGCCACTTCGAGGGTACGCGCATTTTTCCGTTAACGCGTTTTTCCGTTCCCTCCTCCAAGCTCTTTACTGCTGTCGCCCACCCTCTGTCCCTTTGTCGTTCTTCTCGGCAGTTCTATGAAAACCCCACTGCGCTGGTCAAACTTGAAGCAGCCGAACGCTGCTCGAAGAAAGTTGGATCCCATCCGCCACACGATAAGATGCGCTTAGACTCTTCGAAACTGCTGTTACTAAATATTGCAACCATACGATGGCCTCCAAAACTTCGGCGGGCCTTGAGTAACGTAAACTACTCATTTATATCTCCTGAGCAGCGCTCGACCTGTTGGCGCAATGTGTGGCCCATCAAGCCCGTCGCCACAGGAACTACAATCGAGCGAGCCTAGAGACATCTATTTAAAATTAAAATGAAGACTTCGTGTGAGTGTGAGGCAAGACAAAACAAAAGCCAGATATCCGGACATTGGCTGGGCGCGATATTTGGTTAGGCTGCTCACGGTTCCACTGAGGTATTCAATTTTCTGCCGCTCGCAACGGAATACTCCTCATCTTTAGACCGCTATTTTTACTAATCGGACAAATTGTTTTCTGTTCAGTTCTGTGTTTGATAACGATGCCGTAGAGCATAAGCAGACACACGCCGAAGTGCAAGGAGCGAGAGCAAGGCGATGATGGATTCGAGCCAGAATAATGGGGCGCTGTGTAGAAAGACGGTGAGGCGGCATTTTTCAGGCAGTGTGGGCAGAACATGTGGATGGGTATTGTAGCGCAGTCGTAATACTAGATATGAAACTTGACAGAATGTTTTGCGATGCAAATACTCCACACATGGTTGCCATGGCCAGAATCCACTGCAATTCTCCCCATGCCGTCTTGCCAGAAGGTAGTCTTGGTGAAAGTCGCCATTGTTCAAACGTTCAAGTGTTGCGGTGATGGTCAAGTTCCCACGGTTGAAAATGACGAGTATATTCAGATTCTACATTATTTAAAAGTCTGTTATATTGTTATTTGCCCGGAGGGCTTTAATTTCATACGGTATCAGCAATGGCTATGAAGTTCAGGCGGTCAACCAACAAACGAAAAGAAAACCGATTCAATTAAGCACCTGCGTGTGTCGTCACTGCGGCCACTTCCTTTATCATTTTCTCTGCTGCCCTTCGGAACCACTTTGCACAAATCATTATGCATTATGTTCGAGGAGTTCGCTGAACATGGAAAAAAACCTGCCAACTCCGTCTCGCTGAAAGGCGTGCGGTTAGACTACTTCAGGTATACCTGATAAGATAACCCATACTTCCCCACGAAAGCTCCGCGGGAAGTCATAAAACGTAAACAAACCAAAAACCTACATCTCCTGTAGTCTCTCCTAGACAGATAATAAAACACAAGGCAACCTCGTATTACCTCGGCGTGTTGAACATCTCCTGGACATGCGCCACATTGCCGCGGGAGCCGAGATAATTACAACATACCGAGAATATTCATCCTGAAAGGCCCTCGGGATAAGTAACTGTGTAAGGCAGGACACGAATGACAATGCAGGTGCCGTAGCCTTGTGCTCGGAAGAATTACAGAGGTAGCAAATGTGTGGATATTCAATCATCGTTATTACACGTTGGGAAACCTTGCGGAAAGTTTATTTCATGGACTCGTTCGCGTTTGAAACTCTGTAATTCAATCTCCGGAACTGATCATGAAGGAATGTACTAGCTGCTTCAACCACTTTCGATCCCTCTACAAACTCTCTCGATGCCTTTACAACACTCGCTTCCAGTTGATACAAGGATAGAGGATGAAGCAGTCGGGGTCGGGCTTAACGATGTCCTCGCTGGGGCCTACTAGTATCAGGAAGATTCAGCCTCTTGTTCCGCTCTTGGATATTGCGATAGACTATACCTTCCGCAATTGTATCGGCTGCGACCACGCTCGGTTCCTCTCTCGCGTTCAACACTGTGTAATTGCTTTTAGATGGCCCAGAAAACTGAAAGCATATACATACAGGCGTCACTGCGCTTCAGACCGTTTTCTACGGGCAAAGGACCGGCGGAGACGACCGAAATGGCAGTAGCGATGAAGGCAAGAAACTTGATGTACTGCATAGTGGGAGAAGAGGTTTATTTGTTGGGCGGCGAGACTGGTGCACCTTTAGGCGTATTTAAGGTAAATGGCCTTGATCTCGGTATGTCCTTTTTGTGTTGCTTTCGAGGCGTATCCTGATCTGGTTGTATACCATGAGTTGTGGCTGACGAAAAACGGAATGCCGTGCCCATAATTCAAAGACCTCGCCGCAACCTTTCCGCTCCAGATGAGTTCCGACAGCTCATTGAAGGCTACGACTCAACTCGCTGAGCAACGACTAACAATATGATTAGAGGGCTTTCCTGATCTGAATATACCGTCGGGTATCGTCCAGTTTCATGGGTGGGTTTCTGAGAATGACGACGCCGTACTCATTGTTTGAAGACGCCGTTAGGACCCTTACGTGTGGCGCAATAATGGGTATCCAACAAGTATTTCGGATCTTCCCAAACTCCATCCATAACCATGATTACTACAAGTCCATGCCTGCTCAAATATGATGCTCCACGAAAATACGACAGACACGTAGTTCGTGTTCCATTACTGGTCGCAACACGTTGAGTTCAATGAAGCGTGGTCTGCTTCCCACCGCCACAAATGCGGCCACATTACCATTGATGAGAGCGGAAATATCACCACTCAAGTCACCACTCATGACTTTCCGACCTCTACCAATAAATTAGCGTCTTAACTTTTAAGGACTAGCATTATACTAATATCAGAGCTTTACCTTCACCTTTTGCTCCTCTGCTCGCTCGCAGCTTCGCTCCATTTGGGCTCGCATTACTCGCCTCAAAGCTTCCCCTTCCCCTCCATCTCCATCCCCCTCTTCTCCTCCAGCACCGCCCTTTCCATCATTTCCCGCAGCTCCGTCGCCGCCTCCGCCAAATAATGGCGCAGCTTCCCCGCGTCCCCGCGCATGCTCGTGATGGTCCACCGGATGTACCTAGAAAAGAGAAAGAAACCCAATCAGTGAGAGAAAAAAATTTCATATCTTAATACTCACTTCTCCCCAATCGCATACGACAGCCCATACCCATCACCCTCAGCAATTTGCATGCTCGATCACTCCTCGGTCTGAAACAGCAAAGAACCTCATCCAAGCAACTGCTGAAGTTCACGAGTTTTGAAATCAAAATCCCCCATATCATTTCCCACATACAAGCATGCATTGCTTTCTTACCGTATGCCTACATCTAGTCTCTCCTAGACAGATGCTTCAACAATATTTGATGTCGTACCTCTGTTTGTTGAAGCCTACATCGCACTTTGACATTTAGCTTGTGACCGAGTGGTGTGCAAGATGAACATACACAACTTGTCTTCTCACGAGGTGATGCGGTGCCTCCCTTTTTTCATTTGGAGATACGGGGATTGGAGTCACAAGAACAATTTGGCAGATGTACTAGTAGGTGTTTACAAATGATACTAAGCCTGGACCTTAAGATGGCGAACAAACTTGTCTCAAATCTGAACCAATGGGTAGGCACAGCCCCTTGTCATGTCCCGAGTTGTACCAGTCTGCCTACGGCATAATGCTCACACTCAGATTTGCCGTAGCACAGACTGGTCACGTTTGAGTCACGGTGTTTCTCACGGTTGAGAAATGTAGACTCGTGACCAGTCTGTGCTACGGCAAATCTGAGTGCGAGCACTGTGCCGTAGGCAGACTGGTACAACTCGGGACATGTCAAAGGGCTGCGCCCGAAGTTTGAAATTCTTGAGTGGTGCCGATCATGCCGTCAAAGTTGTCTTCGGTGATCTCGGTCCGAAAATTGACTTTCTCAAATAAAATCGCCTTGTGTGTTTGGCCCGCCCACGGATTTAGATGGAAATTCTGCGCAGACAGAAATGAAGCTATGTACATTCCATTCACATCTCCAGCTTTGACCAAGAAAAAATAATAAGATTTGGGTCCAGCACAAGCAAGATCAAAGAATTCAAACTCCGGGCTCAGCCCTTTGACATGTCCCGAGTTGTACCAGTCTGCCTACGGCATAGTGCTTGCACTAAGATTTGCCGTCGTAGGGCAGACTGGTAACGAGTCTATGAGAAATGACAGTTGCTTGCTAATGGCACAGTGCAACTTGAGTGTGAGGTGACGTGGTCGATGAGACCACCGTCACCAAGACACTAGAGAAACTAGAGGTGCAGGCAGGCGGGCAATAAAAAGCAAGTGTAGCACAAAATAAAGTGGAATAAGCTATAGTGCGCAAGTGGTAGATATGAGACAAGACAGTGCAAACACTACGACGACCCCTATGCTTAGCAAGCCTACGTTCTCGCAAGTCTCGAGCCTTAACTGGTGAGAACTCCACATTTGGAGCAATATCGAAAATATTTGAAATCATGAAACTGGATACGAGAACACTTTCCAGGATCGTATTTGAGGCCTACATGTCTGTGTCCTCAATCAACTGGATTGCAACTTGATTGCGAGGAGTAATAGAGCATTTAAAGGGGAGCGGGTGGCTGTATATTTATATGTTAAGCCCTGATATTGCCTGATATTGCAGAGCAACAACCATACACACCTGACTAACCCATCCGAATATAAGGGTTGGAGTTGGATTTCTTCTCCGGCTGAATCCTTGGCTTTCGTGATGTTAAACACCGACAAAACAGAGACAATGCTTGCCCAGACGGTTGCATCGGCAGCGTGGCGACCTGGACAGATTCTTCTCCCAAACCTGTAAAAGCACATTATGTGTAAATTTGTACACTGCAGAACGGGAAAAGCAAACCCGAAAGATAGTATGTTGTCACCAGCACTGAGCTGGCCGCCAGCATTCAGAAACCGTTCAGGGTTGAACTTATCGGGATCCGGATACATTGCCTCATCATGGACCATGGCCCTGAAATCAAATCTCGCTCGGTCAAGAGACAGCTAGAGGCATCATTCATACCATATATTGGGAAAGACCGTGGTGCCTTGGTAATCTTAAGCACCGTAGAAGAATGGGAGAATGGCACTAACCTTTCGGAATAAAATATCCTTCGTAAATGTCATCCTCACTGGTGCAATGTGGAATAGAGAGAGGGGCAACGGGCCTCCAGCGCATGACTTCTTGAAACACCGCGTCGCAGTAAGGTAGAGCACCCCTGTCTTCGAAGCCGGGTAGACGCCTGAGGCCAAGGACAGTGTCGATTTCATTTTGGGCCTTTCGCACAATTTCCGGATTCATTGCCATGGCCAATATGAAAGTGACCAATGTCGAGGCCGTCTAAAGGTAAGTCAGTGATATTAACATTTGCGGAGCGCTGTGATTGCATACGGTATCCGCGGCGCCTATTATATTGAGACGGTCAACCAACACAGGAAAGAAAGATAATTCATATATATATATATCTACCTGCATATGCCGCTGCGGCAACTTCCTTTATCATCTTCTCCTGCTCTTCGGAGCCACCGTGCAGTGCATCATTGCGTTCGAGTAGTTGGCCCACAACAGACAATTCGCCAACCCCATCTCGCTGAAATAAGTCAAATCAGAATATTTGCATTCTATTGAATTAAGGAATTGCACACCATATTCTGCCTAACAAAGTCGAAAGGTGCATTGATCATCTCGACGAGCAAATTAGATGTATCTGAGGGCCACAAGAGTTAGCCATTGGGTTGAATTATGCACAAATTGGAGCCAAAGTACCTTTCGCATATTGATGGAAGGAACATCCAGGAAACCATGAAGGGAGATGACGGAGGAATGGGAAAGTATTCACGGCAAATGCACCCGGGAATACGCTGTCAGAAAGTTTTTTAACTGCGTCTTCCGCCAGGTCAACGAAGCGGTCGTGCGTGGGCTTGATGTCGTAACCATAAATCGTCGCCATTACAATTGCGGCTGCCACTCTACTGAATGTAAGACTCCGAATCAATGCTAAAAGAATACTTACGTTTTAGTGTGGGCGACAAAGTCCTCCGGAGTAGCAAGCAGACCACGCAGCATATCGTGCACCTTTTTCAACTGAATGGGGCGATACTTGAAGATGGCATCTCGGCGAAAGTGCTGATGAAATAGTCTCCTGTACTGTAATGGGCTACAGGAGCGCCCACTGAGGAAGAATTTGAATTACCTGTCGCCACTTTTCTGCATGTGGTATGAGGCTAAAAGCAAAATCCCATCCCGTGCTGTAGACGTCAGAAAAAGAACACTGTTCGCGTTGAACATACTCACAGAGGAACCATAGGAATTGTCGGTCTGTCCGAATAAATCCGTGCTCGCCTCTCAAATAACTCCGTGGCAGCTTTCACCGAATTCACAATGAGGAGATGATCGCGGAACACCTGGGCATGCACAACTTCCCCTGAGAGACAAGATTTTAATTCAAGGCCAGGAATTCTTTCTCGGCGCACCATATTGTTTCCCCCACTCAGTGTAAGTCAGCCATGGCAGTTCAGTCGGTATATCGCGAAGATTCCCCGTTATAAACCTAGGCTTGGGTCCAGGAGGAAAGGGGAGCTGAGACCACCCCTTCCCTCCTTTCAACAGACGAGCGACAGCAAAGAGGATTATGGGCAAAACAATAGACGGAAGATAATCCAGAAAAGCCATTGAATCGGGATCATCATAGATGCCTTAGTCTCGGGTTAAATGTACTTCATGGTAGACCGTGGGATGAGAATGAGGATAAGACCTCTCTAAAATTACACAGGGACCGCGGTCAAGTGACGAGACTCGGAACTCTATCATTCCGAAATCAGAAAGCATCCCATATGTATCGAGGGCCTGGTTTATGTAGAGGCATTATTCACCAACGGGTGGCCATTGAGTTTCACTGTGGACACTGCAAGCCGTATCGAAAAACAGCACTGACGGCCCCTGGTGGAACCGGCAGGTCTGATTTGGCCCGGGGGAACCCGGACATGTGAGTAATATACCCGCCGGTCAACCGCCGGTGGAAAGTTCGTTGGCGGCCGCCAATGGCCCCGGATATCGAGAGGCGATGCTTCCCAGGGTATGCCAAGATAAGATAACGTCTGACGGCAGTCCGCATTGGGCCTTGGCTTCACTTTATCCACTGAACTCCAGTGCAGTCCACTATTTTTGATTTTGATTTTCAAGTTCGTAACTACATGGAGTCTAGCGACTATGGTAGTTGTACATACGGGTGGTTCTAGAGGTATTCGTGATGGTGGTTATATGAGTAAGGTTTTAATATTTAAGAGATAAGGAGAGAACTGACGAGTCTTGATGCGTAGTGGTAAAATATGGGATGGAGCGGATTTATGACTGGAGAGAGGATGGATTTTCCGAAATGTTGTCTATGGGGTATGCCGGTTCATGGGTATGATGATGAGTGGTATGCAAAGAGAGAGAGAGAGATTATGTTGGTATTTGTATAGTAGATTAGAGAGAGAAAGATAAAGAGAAAAATAAAATGTATCCGAAACGAGACTGTGGCACTTAGCGGAGCTATTGGCGGTCAAACCGTTGGGAGGCGTCGATAAAGGAACCCAAGGCTTTGAGGACTTTCTGCTCTGACAGGATGGTGGAGATGTGGAGAGACCCAAAGTGACCAGCACGCCTCGCGGCATCATGAAGGGGTTGGCGGAGGGGCTCGAGGATGGGGCATTGGAGTAGGTAGTGGGCTCGTGTTTCGTAGGGCTCGCCACACGCCTCGCACGCTGGAGAGTCCGTGAATCCGGACTTGTGCCGATGGGCGTTTAGGTGGGAGGGACCGGTACGCAGGCGCGAAATGGCGGATACTGTTTTCCGCGGCAGGGAGGTCAACGAGTAGAGGGCAGAGAGCTTTAGATTTGGGGGGGATTTGTCCACGTCGCGGAGGGATTTCCCGGTCTTGGATCGTTCCCAGAGGGTGCGCCATTTCTCCAGAACCTGTTGGCGGATCGCGCGTTGCACCGTCGTGAGCGAGATGAAGAGGCTAGGGTCAGGTTCCATCACAGTTGCTGCCTTCGCTGCCTCATCTGCGAGCTCGTTACCGACTGTGCCGATGTGAGCAGGCGTCCATAGGTTGGTAATCGCCAGGTGTGGGAGATGTGATTGTGCAGAGCGGACAAGTTGGTCGTATAGGATCGCCCGGAATTGACCCGAGCGAGGGGTAGTCGACAGTATGCCCCGGATTGCTGCTTGAGAGTCCGCAACGCAAAGAATCTGCGCATTCCCAGCTCGTACAGCCGCACTTGTCGCTCCTAGCAGCCCCACCATCTCGCCCTCGCACACCTGCCCATGCCCCAGCGGGAATACCAGTCCACTATGTCTCGCTGGATTCCACTGTATATTGGTACCTGTTCATCCATATGGATCTTGTTGGCAGATGGCAACCAGGTACTGTATCTTGTCAGTACCTGCAGGGTCAACAGCCAACTTAGCCAGACTTAGCCTCCATATGGAAACTAGTGTCTGCTTATGAGCACCGCTACGTAAAGGATGCCGTTTCCACGCCCTTGACTACTTTCGAAAACAGTCGCTTACCACTCGCTTACCGCCCACATTGTGAATTACGATTTTTTTGTGCATGTGCTGATGATGATCTATGCGGAGAAGGTCCAGAAACAAGTGGTTCAGAAAAACCGAGAGCTATCTGCGACTTTCTGGGCAAGCAACAGACGAGTTTTTCCGTTCCGAATCTGGGCCTCCTCCAAGCTCTTTACTGCTGTCGCCCACCCTCTGCCCTTTTGTCGTTCTTCTCGGCAGTTCTATGAATACCCCACTGCGCTGGTCAAACTTGAAGCAGCCGAACGCTGCTCGAAGAAAGTTGGATCCCATCCGCCACACGATAAGATGCGCTTAGACTCTTCGAAACTGCTGTTACTAAATATTGCAACCATACGATGGCCTCCAAAACTTCGGCGGGCCTTGAGTAACGTAAACTACTCATTTATATCTCCTGAGCAGCGCTCGACCTGTTGGCGCAATGTGTGGCCTATCGAGCCCGTCGCCACAGGAACTACAATCGAGCGAGCCTAGAGACATCTATTTAAAATTAAAATGAAGACTCCGCGTGAATGTGAGGCAAGACAAAACCAAAGCCAGATATCCGGACATTGGCTGGGCGCGATATTTGGTTATAGGCTGCTCACGGTTCCACTGAGGTATTCAATTTTCTGCCGCTTGCAACGGAATACTCCTCATCTTTAGACCGGTATTTTTACTAATCGGACAAATTGTTTTCTGTTCAGTTCTGCGTTTGATAACGATGCCGTAGAGCATAAGCAGACACACGCCGAAGTGCAAGGAGCGAGGGCAATGCGATGATGGATTCGAGCCAGAATAATGGGCGCCCGCTGTGTAGAAAGATGGCGAGGCGGCATTTTTCAGGCAGTGTGGGCAGAACATGTGGATGGGTGTAGCGCAGTCGTAATACTAGATATAAAACTTGACAGAATATTTTGCGATGCAAATACTCCACACATGGTTGCCATGGCCAGAATCCACTGCAATTCTCCCCATGCCGTCTTGCCAGAAGTAGTCTTGGTGAAATTCGCCATTGTTCAAACGTTCAAATGTTGCGGTGATGGTCAAGTTCTCACGGTTGAAAATGACGAGTATATTCAGATTCTACATTATTTAAAAGTCTGTTATATCGTTATTCGTCCGGAGGGCTTTAATTGCATACAGTATCAGCAACGGCTATGAAGTTCAGGCGGTCAACCAACAAACGAGAAGAAAACCGATTCAATTAAGCACCTGCGTATGTCGTCGCTGCGGCCACTTCCTTTATCATTTTCTCTGCTGCCCTTCGGAACCACTTTGCGCAAATAATTAAGCATTATGTTCGAGGAGTTCGCTAAGAATGGAAAATCTGCCAACTACGTCTCGCTGAAAGGCGTACGGCTAGACTACTCCAGGTATACCTGATAAGATAGTCCATACTTCTCCACAAAAGCCCCGCGGGAAGTCATAAAACGTAAACAAAACCAAAAACCTACATCTCCTGTAATCTCTCCTAGACAGACGCTAAAACACAAGGCAACCTTGTATTACCTCGGCGTGTTGAACATCTCCTGAGCATGCGCCGCATTGCCGCGGGAGCCGAGATAATTACAACATACCGAGGATATTCATCCTGAAAGGCCCTCGGGATAAGTGACTGTGTAAGAGGACCGAATGACAATGCAGGTGCCGTAGCCTTGTGCTCGGAGGAATCACAGAGATAGCAAATGTGTGGATATTCAATCATCGTTATTACACGTTGGGAAACCTTGCGGAAATTTTATTTCATGGACTTGTTCGCGTTTGAAACTCTGTAGTTCAATCTCCGGAACGGATCATGAAGGAATGTACTAGCTGCTTCAACCACTTTCGATCCCTCTACAAACTCTCTCGATGCCTTTACAACACTCGCTTCCAGTTGATACAAGGATAGAGGATGAAACAGTCGGGGTCGGGCTTAACGATGTCCTCGCTGGGGCCTACTAGTATCAGGAAGATTCAGCCTCTTGTTCCCCTCTCGGATATTTTGAAAGACTATACCTTCCGCAATTGTATCGGCCGTGACCACACTCGGTTCCTCTCTCGCGTTCAACACTATGCCATTGCTTTTAGATGGCCCAGAAAACTGGACGCATATACATACAGGCGTCACTGCGCTTCAGACCGTTTTCTACGGGCAAAGGACCGGCGGAGACGACCGAAATGGCAGTAGCGATGAAGGCAAGAAGCTTGATGTACTGCATAGTGGGAGAAGAGGTTTGCTTGTTGGGCGACGAAACTGGTGCACCTTTAGGCGTATTTAAGGTAAATGGCCTTGATCTCGGTATGTCCTTTTTGTGTTACATTCGAGGCGTATCCTGATCTGGTTGTATACCATGAGTTGTGGTTGACGAAAAACGGAATGCCGTGCCCATAATTCAAAGACCTCGCGGCAATCATTTCGCTCCAGATGAGTTCCGACAGCTCATTGAAGGCTACGACTCAACTCGCTGAGCAACGGCTAACAATATGATTAGAGGGCTTTCCTGATCTGGGTATACCGTCGGGTATCGTCTAATCTCATAGGGTGGGTTTCTGAGAATGACGACGCCGTACTCATTGTTTGAAGACGCCGTTAGGACCCTTCCGCGCGGCGCAACAATGGGTATCCAAAGACTAAAGGATTTCAGATCTTCCCGAACTCTGTCCATAACCACGATTACTTTACTACAAGTCCACGCCTACGCAAATGTGATGCTCCACGAAGACACGACAGAGACACGTAGCTAGTGTTGCATTATTGGTCGCGACGCGTTGAGTTCAATGAAGCCGTGGTCACGTGTGCGTGATTCCTTGTTTCTCACCGCCACAAATGCGGCCACATTGCGACCATTCATGAGCGGAAAAATCACCACTCATTGCTCAAGTCACCACTCACGACTTTCCGACCTCTACCAATAAATTAGCGTCTTAACTTTTAAGGACTAGCATTATACTAATATCAGAGTTTTACCTTGACCTTTTGCTCCTCTGCTCGCTCGCAGCTTCGCTCCATGTGAGCTCGCATTACTCGCCTCAAAGCTTCCCTTTCCCCTCCATCTCCATCCCCCTCTTCTCCTCCAGCACCGCCCTTTCCATCATTTCCCGCAGCTCCGTCGCCGCCTCCGCCAAATAATGGCGCAGCTTCCCCGCGTCCCCGCGCGTGCTCGTGATGGTCCACCGGATGTACCTAGAAAAGAGAAAGAAACCCAATCAGCGAGAGCAAGAATTTCATATCTTAATCCTCACTTCTCCCCAATCGCATACGACAGCCCATACCCATCCGGTACGACCTCCCCATAGCCCCACCCATCCAAGTACGGCGAGCTAAGCTGGCTCGTGCTCAACTCCCAATGATTCGTCCTTCCGAACGCCTTGTCAAGGTACAAACCGGGCACCTCCTCCCCCTCCCTAATCATCTTCTTCAGCCCAAACAAATGCCGGTCCACGCCCTGCCCGTCCGCCGCCCACGCCGCATACTGCAAGTGCCGCGTCACCGCCTTCCGGAACAGCGTCGCCCTCCGCGCGTCATTCTCAGCGGGATCGACCATCGCCTCCGCCCAGGCCTTGCTCTCGCTAGACGCGCTCCGGATGACCTCCGTGCGGCCGAGCTGGTACTTGCGCGTCTGCGCGCTCTCGTACGTCACCCCCGGTCGTCCAAACATCTTCTGGAACGCGAGCTGCTTGACGAGCTGCGCCCACGCGTCGGGGCTCGCGCCGAAGCGCTTCACTACGTCCTTGCCGTACCCTTCGTAGTGCAGCACGTGCAGCTCGTGCGCGCCGACCAATTCGTCGAAACGCTTTTCGGCGCCGGCGATGAGGTCCCGTGTGGTGGCGTTGAGCGCGAAGGGTAGCTCGGTGGGCGTGGGGAGCGGGTCGCCCGTGGGGGCGCCGAGGTCGGCCTTGCCGAGGGCGAGGGTGGCGAGGACGAACTCGTTCATTCGGAGGGTGGGCGTGCCGTCCATGCACGAGTGCTCGCCCAGGAAGCCGGAGCGGCCGTTCTCGAATACGATTACTATTGCATGGCGTTAGAGGGAAATAAGCAGAGAAGGGGGTACGCACACTGATGTTTGTCGTAGAAACGATTACGCCCGTCGCCGACCCAGCACGCGGTGGAGATCTCCTCGCGGGTGACGGGCTTGGTGTCGTCGAGGCAGACGAGGATCATGGCGCTCTCGATGGCCTCGAGGCTGGCGGCGTTGGCGGGGGAGGCGGCGAGGAGGGCGGCGCGAGCGTCGGTCCAGTTGTCGCGGTTGTCAGAAGTTAGAGCGCCGACGGGGGTCGCAGGGGTGTCACCCGCCATTTCGATGATGCGTTCGATTTGTCTGCAAAGAGTCAACATGATTCAAAAATTATTCCAACCATACACACGTCTCCAACTCGGCGGCGGAAAGCTCTTGTCCGGACGCATGGGTCAACGGCACCAAGTAGAATTTATTTTTGCGAACAAAGACGACGTGATTATGGGTTGCGGGGTCGAATTTGCGGGCCGTATCGGAGGGCTTAGTGGGGTATCGGGAGGAATGGAATCTGGAAAAGATATCAGAATAAAGGTGTCGACAGTTGTATGATGCTCCGGCTAGGCCCCGGGCCAAAGCCTGGCCAAAAATTCTGGCCAGGGTTGGTTTTTTGGCCTGGGCCAAAAATTTCTCCAACCAAAGACAGAAGCCGCCCACTACAAGCCACGACTTTCTGCCATTGAGCCCAAGGCCAAGCCGAAGCCATACAAAGCCGGAACATCACTATGCGGACTTACAGCCACTTGTACGAATCCATACACAGCGGAGCGCCGCGAACTTTTTCTGGTTCTAGTTCCTTGGTCTCCGTCATGTGTCTAAAGGGGAGCATGGCTTTAAGGAGGCTGGCGGCGCGCTGGGCGGGCTTGGTGCGCAGTCGGTCGTCGACATGGACATAGAAATAGCTGACGAAGACCACGACGGGATCACGGTAGCCCATGTACGCGACGTCATTCCACCACTCGCTCAGCCAGCTGAGCATGCCCGGTTCTGCTGCACGGGCCTCGAGCCGTTTCTGCAGTTCCGCGGACTGGGGTGATGCCATGAATGCGTGTACGGCGGCCTCGGTTTGAGCATACTCTGCAGGAGTCAAATGAGGCCGGGTGGACTCTAGGTACTTGTGTACGGTAGAGGAGATGGTGGGGACCGGTAGACGGGGCAACGAAGCCTGGTAGCGGAGCATAGGCCCAGCAGACGGGTCAACAGCGTAGCCTTTGGGAGGGACTTCTGTTGAGGACATGCGATGTTGTGGCATTGTGAGGGAGCGTCTAGATAGACGGGCAGTCAGTCTGAGCATGCCAGCGCGATGTAGTCGCCGGAGAGAGAGAGCACTGACTTTAAATTTCAATTCCCCATCAATCCGGTCCGGCTATTTGCCGCCCCACCTTAAAAGCTTGTGATTATCACCGCCTCAGTCCTCTCTTCCTCCGTCGAGTTGAAATGCGTCCTGAGTCTTGCCCGTTTTTAGCGCACTGGGACCAGGTTGTGCCGGTGTCGAAACTCACGTTTTCCTGAGTCGCTATGTCGGCGGAACGGTCCTTTGGCGGGTCCAACGACCGACTCAATTGCCAGCGAACATTCCGCAAATATACACAATGTCCTATTCAATTCAACTCGAGTGCCTGTATCAGCCCGACAATAATTCTCCGATGCTTGGAAGTGGCGCACGATAAATTACAAGAGTCGGGGATCTAGACGAGAAATGTGGTCCGGACCAGTTCCATGCCAACAGCTAACGTTTCGGTGGGCCGCCGATCCAACAGTAGCAGTAAGCTGGTTCCCCCCTCCTCTCTGGACCTTGTTTTATGTAATCTTCAACAGTGTTCCCAGTGCAATATTCTTGGACCCGATATCCGAGAGCGAGCAGGTAGCAACTCTTCGCCATCACCTTGAAGTTCTACTTAGATCTTCCTTTGACTCCAAGTTCGACTTCCTGGTCAGACACAGGACTATAATTGTCCATCGACTCTGTGGATTATCTCATGTTCGATACTCCCTGAAGGTAGAGCAGTACCCGGCTGCGCGAGAATCTGAACATCTCTGTCATCCCAGAGTTTTAACTCGCAACTATTATCTATTCAGTGGATAACGGCAGCTGAACCGATTGAAAGGAGGTGTTCAAAATTGAGGTATCCCGCTCTGATCCAGGAAACTGGCACACTTCTTGGCGCGGGCCAGCAAATAAAATACGGCACAGCAACGGGAAACAAGCTTCCAGCTTATTAAAAGTCGCGATCACCAATTCGACCTTTCCTGCCTTGCTAGCATCGATACAAGGTGTTCAGGCCGACCGAGTTCTCTTCAACTTAAACTTTGATTCAAGGTTTTACGGTTTAATTAAGCATCACAGGGAGAATTCGCGATCCCCCGCCTTGCATGGCGACGACACCAGAAAATATTTCCCCTTATTCACCCACGCTAAAGTTCAACACTACCGACTTCATCGACGCCTTTCTAGGTTTGTTTCCTTCGTGGCGAATTTCGACCTCACTCCCAAATTTTGACCAGGTATCACGCCGGTCTGGCGGAAGTGGTCGCCCGTCACGAAGACAGAGGTGATATTCAACAAGACGGAGCTTCCGACCAACATATCGAATGCGCTATTAGTGCAAGTAAGTCCGTTCAATTGCGTTACCGCCCTTAAAAGTTTGTACGGGTTTTACGAAACAATGATGCTCGAGGATTCATTCATTAGTTTTTCGTGGTACTGCATATGCACTGGCAAGACTCCGTTCTCGTTAAGTGAAAAAGGCTCATCCGCCGCGATCACGTGTGCCTTCAAGTCTCTTATTTCCCCTATTTGCCGCCTCTCCTTTAACTATCATGTCGCTCAAACGCAAGTCTGTGGATGAGCATTCGAAAACCCCCAAAGGGTCGCCGTCTATGCGGACGGGTCTGCGTTCACAGTCAACCAGCCCTAATAATGCCCCAACGTCAGCCGGCAAGACAGGAGAGAAGTTGGCGCCATCGTCGCGCAGACGACAAGCTCGGCGACAAAAAGCGCGAGTAGAGGACGATATAGATGGTATGATGCTAATCTCTGATTTCATTTCCTCCGACGACGATCCATCTACTTCCAGTCGACTCGACCGCTACTAGACCTCCTAACCCAGCCTCCGAAATCCCGGAAAATCTGTCTGGGCTCGCGAGAGTGTACGGAGGAGCGGAGTTCGCCGACGCCATGAAGCATCACTTTGCTTTACGGGCCTCATTCTCTAAAGCGAGATATTCGGAGGTCGCTGAATACTTCGAACTCGGCGACGTGCGATTTGAGGATTGGCCGGACATGGATGTGAAAGACGTCACTCTCCCTGAGTCGGTTTACGAGCCGTACTGCAAAAATATGTTATTGTCGTTCGCGAACCCCGGACCAACCGCGACTGCGTTGTTCTTGAGCGCGGTGAGTACATCGGATTTTTCGTTACGCTACGGTTCACCAACGAGCTTCAGAATTTTCAGGCCCTCATCGGGCTCTTCGGAGGGATCCTGAAAAACCATGCCGAACGGGCCATCCCCAGAACTGACATCAATAGCGGCGGAAATTTTGAATCCGAAGTATTCTGCCGCGATGAACTCCTAGTATATTTATATGCCCTCAAGTGCCGCGAAAAGCTGCAGGACACGAAGGAGTTCGAAGCGGCCTTGGCCCAGGCCATGTGCGAGGTGCACTGTATGCTTCCAACTGTCAAATTTGGTTGTTGCTCACATTGAATTATCAACCCAGTGGCGTGGCACCTCAATCGGAGGTTCAATAAGGACTTCCCAGACCGGATTCCTACGGTCTCCGCGTGCCTCTGCGACGCATTTGACGCCACGTTCATCTCTTACAATGGAAAGACATTTAAAAAACGCATTTTTACTCTGCATCCGTTTCCCAATACTGCGGAGAAGGCAGAGGTCGAGAAATACATTCGTGCGGCCTTTAAAGGTAAGTTTTCCTGTTCTTTTCTTCCTTTCGCCCTGATTTCTAATTTAATTCCGGTCCACGAATTCTCATTCGCCCTCCTCGTGAACGGCCCAACGGGTATTTCAGTGCTACCGATCTCTACCAGGAACGGTTGACGACGGAAGGTTGGCGTACGGCCCTCGTCAAGGCCGACGAGGCTCGGCAATATTTTCAACGGGCACATACCATGCAAGACCACTCCCTCGCGGACGCAGGTCTCGAACGTTTGTCTGAAAGGTAGCGCTTCCCAATTCTGTGGCTGCAGATCCTGATATTGCTACAGTCTGCGGAGTTGGCCGCCCGTCATTGCGGGCAAGATCAAGCTTGTGCTTCCGGTCGACCTCAAAAATTTGAAAGAGGATTTGGTGGCCGCCTACAGGCGTGAATCCAAAGAATCGGACCGAAGCTGGGTACCGAAGGCTTCTGTCTCTTTTTCACCGACGATTAGTGTATGCGACGTTCATTTTTGCCTTTTCACGTTATTCACTGTGTGGTTCATAAAATAGGGTCGGAAACAAGAGGCCGTCGAGGCGTTCTGGGCCCGTCTCCCTTGGCTCCGAGAAATCTTAGAGCCTATGATGAAGGTAGACTGCTTTCGAGGGCTTTCGCTGCTTGCCTCTGATCCGGAGAGATACAAGGCGACTGTCACCGAGAAACTGAACGAGATTGAGTTGCCTTTACTTGTGGAGGAGCTGAAAAAGTCCAAAGAAGAGGGACTCTGGGACCTATAGCACAGAATTATTAGTGTGAGGAAATTAAAAGACATTTTTAAAGTTAAGATGTACCTATCGAATACGCCAAGGAGATGTAAGTAAGTTGTCCGTTCAATTGCGTTCAAGGCCATAACTGAGCCTGCGTTCTAATATCTTATCGGCCAATAGTAGTTTTCGACGGATGGAGGCTGCAAATTGCCAGAAGCACCGAATAAAGAACCCGGTCGCCACTTTGATTTGAAACGGCATCTTGTTGGCTTGCCTTTTATTATTATTGTCCTGCGGCAGACACGGTAATACGCTTGGGAAGGACAGAACCAAAATAGCCATGGTGAATTGAAAGGACTCGGATATCCAATTGCTCTCCGAGTCCGTGGAGTCGGAACAAAACGGCATCTTAAACTTAAACTTTTCAACCATGTTCAACTTTTCACGTGATCTTCCTTCTTTCTTCTATTTCTAACTCCATGAACCCCGGCACTTTCAATTGAGAACTTGGCGTCAAGTCGGGCCTGCCTTCCGACTATCGGTGGTAATTGGTGTGTTTTTTCCATGGGCCTCCGCGGTAGTGAAGCTCGGTGGCTACTACAAGCGAAGTACAAGCTTCATTTTGTTGGAGCGTCTGTCTACGAGAGACTAGGTGACGACCGCTTCCTGTATTCAGTGAATGTCCTCTCAAGCTATAACTACCGCCTCTTATAATCCAAAAATGGGTGCTCTTATTTTGCAAGTTTTATCCTATGAGGTTCAACACAACACAATGGAACTCCTCCGATTGTATCGCCGGCTCGACCTTTCCTTGTCTACCTATTTATATCCTAGAGACGAACAGGCGGAGAGATCAAGAGAGTCGACGGTAAGGCTCGCTGAGCTAAACATCGTGTTGCTCGGTCGCCAAGTATTTTTACCGTGAACAGTTGCTTCCCACTCCACAATCCCTCGCACTTTTAAGCCAAGACGAAGCTATCTTCAGTCCAGCTCCAATGGCTTTCCTGGATTATCTCCCCTCAATCCTTCTGCCCATAATCCTCTTCGCTGTCGCTCGTCAGTTGAAAGGATGGAAGGGGTCTTCACAGCTCCCCTTTCCTCCTGGGCCGAAGCCTAGATTCATAACAGGAATCTTCAAGATATACCCACTGACCTGCCTTGGCTGACTTACACTGAGTGGGGAAAACAATATGGTGCGTCAAAAAAAAATTCTGGCCCTCAATTAAAATCTTGTCTCTCAGGCGAAGTTGTACATGCCCAGGTGTTCCGCGATCATCTCCTCATTGTGAACTCAGTGAAAGCTGCCACTGAGTTATTTGAGAGGCGAGCACGCATTTATTCGGACAGACCTTCCATTCCTATGATTCCTCTGTAAGAATATTCAGTTCAGCGATCTTCTTTCTCTAACGTTTCTAGCATGGGATGGGACTTTAATTTCACTTTCATGTCACATACAGATAAATGGCGACAGGTAATTTTCTTATTGCAGTTGGATCTCGTCGATGACCGGGTCCCCTTCAGTACAGGAGACTATTTCATCAGCACTTTCGCCGAGATGCCATCTCCAAGTATCGCCCCATTCAGCTGAAAAAGGTCCATGATTTGCTGCGTGGTCTGCTTTCTACTCCGGAGGACTTTGTCGCCCACACTAAAACGTAAGTATTCTTTTAGCATTGATTCGGAGTCTTACATTGCATAGAGTGGCAGCCGCAATTGTAATGGCGACGATTTATGGTTACGACATCAAGCCCACGCACGACCGATTCGTTGACCTGGCGGAAGACGCAGTTAAAAAACTTTCTGACAGTGTATTCCCGGGTGCATTTGCCGTGAATACTTTCCCATTCCTCCGTCATCTCCCTTCATGGTTTCCTGGATGTTCCTTCCACCAATACGCGAAAGGTATTGGGGCTTCAATTTGTGCATAATTCGACCAGATATCTAACTCTTGTGTCCCTCAGATACATCTAATTTGCTCGTCGAGATGATCAATGTACCGTTCGACTTTGTTAGGCAGAATATGGTGTGCAATTCCTTAACTCAATAGAATGCGAGTGTTCTGATTTGACTTATTTCAGCGAGATGGGGTTGGCGGATTGTCTGTTGTGGGCCAACTACTCGAACGAAATGATGCACTGCACGGTGGCTCCCAAGAGCAGGAGAATATGATCAAGGAAGTTACTGCAGTGGCGTATGCAGGTAGGAGTCCTTGAATCTGCTTTTGTGTGCTTGGTGACCATGTCAATAATAGCCGCTGCGGATACTGTATGCAATTATAGTCCACCTGGTGAATATAGATATGGACTGACCTGTCTTTAGACAGCCGCGACAGTGATCAATTTTATGATGGCCATGGCAATGAATCCTGAAGTCGAACAAAAGGCACAAAATGAAATCGACAATGTGATTGGCCTCAGTCGTCTGCCCAGATTCGAGGACAGGAGCGCCTTACCTTATTGCGAAGCCGTATTCAGAGAACTGATGCGCTGGAGACCTGTTGTCCCCCTCGCTGTTGCACATTGCACCAGTGAGGACGACATTTATGAAGGATATTTTATTCCGAAAGGTTGGTGGCATTCTCCTGTTCTTCGACGGTGCTGAGATTACCCCAGGCACCATGGTCCTCCCCAATATCTGGTAAGAATCATTGGCTTCGACCTCTCTCTTGACTGAGTGGGATTTGATTCCAGGGCCATGGTCCACGATGAGTCGATTTATCCCGATCCTGAAAAGTTCAGCCCTGAACGATTTTTGAACGCCGACGGTCAGCTCAGCGCCGATGAAAATATTCTGGCTTTCGGGTTCGCTTTCCATTCTGCAATGTACATATTTACTTCATGTGCCTTTATGTCCACAGATTTGGTAGAAGAGCTTGCGTGGGCCGTCACGCTGCTGATGCAACCGTCTGGGCAAGCATTGTGTCTATTTTGTCTGCGTTCAACATCACGAAAGACAAAGATGCGACCGGGAAAGAAATTGAAATCGACCCGATATATTCAGATGGATTGGTCAGGTAAACATGGTCGTTGCGCTTGCAATTTTCGACTCAACTTAGATACCTACAGCCATCCGCTCCCCTTCAAATGTTCCATCACTCCTCGCAATCAGGTCGCAATACGGTTGATCGAAGACACAGACGTGTAGGCTTCAAATCCAACCGGAGAGGCCTATAGTACCTAGCTTCAAGCTTTTTGATCCATATTTTCAATAAATTGAATAATCACTGCGTTCCCACCCTACGTAGACGCACCCCGGTGTACGTAGGTCTACGTGCGGCTACATGTGTCAATCTTCGTCTACGTCCGGCTATGTATGTGTACCCCGTGATGTCGGTGTACGTGCGGCTACATCTGGCTACGCGGTGTAGACACAGTCTGTCTACCCGTCGGCTACGTATGTCTATGTGTGTCTATAGCGTAGACGCACGTAGACATACCTCGGTCAACTTCATAATGCTGTTCTACCGGATAGGGCAGTTTATGTATCCAGTGCCTCAGAATTGGGCGAGGTATGAGTACATTTGTCTACACCAGTCTATGTCGGTCTACGTACGTGGACCGAGGTAGACCAATGTCGACAAATGTAGACATATGTAGACGAGCTGTGTCTACATGATGTAGACATACATAGACAAATGGGCTCGTCTACCCTTGGTCTACAGGGATAGACAGACCCTCTGTCTACAAGGGGTCGGAACGCAGTGAATGCATGTAGAATCCGAATATACTTACTCACTGCTTTCTCGTGAGAAGAGATCCTGGCGAATTTCTGCAGGACTTTCTCATTTCGAGGATTCGACTATTTTGGGTTGCTATCACTCGCTTTGACCACACGTCATTTGAACGCCAGCTGTCACAGTCCCGTGACACAGTCACATCGGTGACTCACCTAATTTTCAACCGCCATGTCCATTGATCTGACCCTTGACCGTATCCAACGTCTTGCCCGCCATCTCCCTGCATACACACGCCCTACCTGCCATGTCGCCGGTACAAACGGGAAGGGCAGTGTGTCCGCACTTGTGTCGTCTATGCTATCCACGTCAACTCCGCCACTCTCGATCGGCCGTTTCAACAGCCCCCACCTGATCTCGGTCAACGACTGTATCGTGATAAACAACAAAGCTGTATCTTCTCAGATTTACCAAGAAACCCGCGCGGAGGTAGAGCGCACTGATAAAGAGCAGGGCATCGGTGCAAGCAGTTTCGAGCTCCTCGCGCTTACCGCGCTCTTGATCTTCGAGCGCGCCCAACTCGACGTCGTTGTTCTTGAGGTGGGCATGGGTGGGCGGTTGGACGCCACAAATATCATTTCGGACGACTGCGTGCTCGTGTCGGCCCTGACCGCCGTGGACTTAGATCACCAAGCCTTTTTGGGCACCTCCGTTTCCGCCATCGCGGCGGAGAAAGCAGCGATCGCACGGAAGGGAAAGCCATTTGTCTTGGGCGGGCAGACGCACGCAGAAGTCGAGACCGTCGTTGCAGACGTCGTCAATGCGGCGGGGGCGGAACTGCTTTACGCCTTGCCGGTGCTTACACGCTCGTGGGACATCGCGGTTGACGGGCCAGCGCCGGCACCGTTTTCGTTATCCGCCACTCCGTTCGTCCCGCCGCCGCCCCTGCCCGTGCGCTTCTCCATGCCCTGCTTCGACCACCCCGTGTTGGCGCTGCTGCCGCTGCACGGCGAGCACCAGCTCGACAACCTCGCGCTTGCGGTTTCCGCCGTGTCCGCAGTCTTGATGAACCCCGCGTGGACGGCTATTCGCGGCCGTTTCACAAACGAGGGCATCGCGCGGGGCATAAGGAGCGTGCAGTGGCCGGGCCGGCTATCATTCCACGCGCTGGATTCGCCGCTGCTGCTCGTGCTCGCAGACGGCGCGCACAACCCCGCGTCGGCCAAAACTTTGGCGGCATATATATCTCATCTGGCGACACTGCACCGAGACAGCACGCCCTCTCGCCCGATATCGCTTACATACATCCTCGCACTCTCGCACTCCCCGCCGAAGACGCCGCGCGAGACGCTCGCGCCGCTTCTACCCTTTAACGCGCCGCAGGGCTTGCAGGTCGACGTCAGTGTGGCGCTGCTGCCCTTCACACCACCAGAGGGGATGCCCTGGGTCAAGGCCGTGCCCCCGACTGAGTTGCAGGAGGCTGTGAACAGCCTCATGCCGGAGGTAAAGACATGGGTCGACGCGACGGAGACGCCAGGAGGGCTGCGGCGTGCACTAGACTGGGCTGCGACGCAACGGGGAGACAGGGACGGTCTGGTTGTGCTCGCGGGGAGCTTGTATCTAGTGGCTGACTTTTACAGACTTGGAACGTGAAATGTTGGGGAAAATTGATGTACGATACTGCTTCGCTTTCTTTGTTTCCAGTTGAGAAGGCAACTTGAAGAAGTCCTTTCGCGTGTACGATAAATACATAGAGCATAGTCTTGCAGTGCAGAGATGGTTGGGTAGATAGATTGTAAAATAGGAAGCGTCTAACGTTCAACGTTGAGACTCTTTCTGGCAGAGTTGGTGGCATGAGACACAGCTCCCTTCTATTAGTTCATGGTCACCATAAGATGCGTAGGAATAAAAGAGCAATATTTTTAGGCGAGAAGGTGTCGATGCCGTCACTCTGTCACGCTTCGTCCCCGCCTCTCATCGCTGCCTCAGTGCGACTGCAGGCTGCTTGCCTTTGGCGCCGATGTACACATCTTGTGAAGACCGCACCTCGATTAATGGGCTGTATAGTCTGGGTGCACCGTCGCAAATGCGAGACGCGTCGCAACCCTCTTCAAGGCATGTCTTCCGCATACTTATAACTATCCAATAACTAACATACTTATAACAGCCGTTGGAAGAAAGAGCCCACTAAAATAACCACCCCCAGTAATGGCTCCCGTGTGAGTAGGTCAATATCATATTAATGCTGCCACTTATTCTGCTAGCAGACACCTAGCGGCAACGGCAGCAATCCCTTCGGTAGTGCCCGCTTCAGCGACAACCTCCGCAATGGTAGAGGCAACTTGGCCGCCCAGCAGACTTTGACCAGTTATGCAAACAATAGAAGCAGCGGTCCTCCGCCTAACAAGAAACCGAGAGTGGACAATTCGGTGGCTAGGAGTAGGAAAAAGGTGCCGCAACCCTCGAATTCCGGTGCGCACTATCCTGGCGATTTATCTCAAGTGCTGACCTTCCCGCGAAGCTTCGCGGCCGCGTAGACTCGGCGATCCAGACGATACAGACATAATCATCGTCGACGACGAGTACGAGGACGTAGGACAACGTCTTGTTGAGTCAGACGACCTTAATATCTCTGGGCCTTCTCGATTCCCCCATTCTACGCGCCATAATTCGCATCCAATTGCCGATGGTCCAGCTACTACGCTACTCCGTCGCGATGTACGGTTGGCTCCCGAAGACGACCGAGGACAAGAGTCGGACGATCCTATTGAATCTTATGAACCCTCTGAAATCTCGGTCAATCAGAAACCTGGAAATGTCAAGAAAAAAGTCCAGAAATATGAGAAGCTAGAGTCAGAATCTATCCCGCGTCTCGATTTTTCGACCATGCCAGACAAACCGAACGTCAAGAGGAGCATGAAACCGAAGGTACATTTTTTGGTCCTCCGATATTCTATTCTCATTCTTAATCGCTGTTGGTGCAAGAATCCTACAGCTGCTCCGCCGATACCAATGAATACCCAACCTAAACCCAATCCTACCAATAGGTCGTCTGACAAACGCAATATCTTACCCATCAAGGCGTGGTATCTGGGTCGCAAACTCTTCGAAGAGCCGTATCACCTTGTGTGGACGAACAATAACAAGCTGATCATCCGGTCGGGTGACGACCCCAACGCTAAAGCCAAACATTCGGAGGAGATAGATATCGGCATGGTCGCAGGCCGCATATCTGTAAGACTCGCATTGATAATGAACGAATGAAGTTGATTTGAAGCTGATTTGAATAACTGCAGTTCCAGGAAGCGAGTGAGCAGCATCCCAACAAGATTTTCGTTTTGGAGACTTTGGGAAAGTTCCCCAAGAGCAAAGCCGGTAACCAGAAGCCCTTTGGTACCCTATATTCAGAATATTTCAAGCAGGGTGTGTTTTGTTATACAATTATCGGCAGGTACAACACTAATGACGGAAAAAGGTGGCAATCGCACCGAGGGCGAAATCCTGATTAAATTTGATAGTAGTTCGCCAGCATGGGCAGACACTGTCTACGAGCGCTTTATCCAATGGCTTCAGGGCAACGTTGACAAGCGCGAGAAGCTACGGTGCGACTTTCTGTTCTCTTTACTCGACCTGTCTCTCATCACTCCCTTTACAGAGGCAAGGCAGGAGAGGCGAAGTGGGAAGCAGCGAAACGAATGTCCCAAATTACAAACGCTGCAGAAGCTCGTATAAGAAGAGAAGCCGATGGCGTCTCTGCCTCTGCCATTCCTAAAGCAGCTCCAGCGAAATCCCCGGCAGTTCCAGGAATCCCTCCACTTGACAACTGGTCTCCACCCCCAGCGATTGCGAACACTGCGAGGGCTGCGTCACGTCCTGAGCGTCAAGGCAGCCCCGGTTCACCAATCGAGGTCGGATCGCCCACGCGCGCGCTCCGGCCATATCCCGGACCCCGATCCCTTAAGTCTGTAACCCTTTCCTTTTGGCCGCTAATAATCTGCTCATGCACTGTTGCAGCAGACATTCCGATTCAGATACTGCTGGCGGAGGGCATGAAGTTCGTCGTTCCGCGAGACAATCAGTTGCACCACAGAGGCCTCAGCTTGATCCGGACGAGGTGTATGTACCGCCTATGATTGATAACGGGAGCTTTCTCATGTTTTTATACAGGATACTGGTGTATCCTCCCGGTCAAACAGGAGCTGTGAACATCACGAATGGTGATGTCACTCGACTTGCACCAGGCGAATTCCTCAATGACACCCTCATTGAGTTTGGCCTCAAGTAAGCAGTGTCTCTTCTAAAAATTCCCTTGATTGACCCCTCCATAGACTTTGGTTGCAAGATCTCGAGAAAGAGAACCCAGAGCTGGTAAAACAAATCCACGTTTTCAGCTCATTCTTCTACAAGAAATTAAATAAGAAGAAGTAAGTGTTTCACATCTATCACACTTCTGCTTGGCTCATTTCAAAAGCCCCCTAGAAGGGTATGAAAGCGTGCGGAAATGGACCTCCAAATTCGACTTGTTCGACAAGAAATACGTCATCGTTCCTATCAATGAAAAGTAAGTCCAACGTATTGGTTAACGAACATCGCTAACACGCGATTTCCATAGCCTCCATTGGTATCTTGCCATCATATATCAGCCAGAACACACCCTCAAACCCCCGCCGCCCACGAAATCCCCCGCGACCCGACGTAAAACTCGCCGAGAGGCTGAACAATCCCCAGAGATTGATCAAGTGCCCGTATCTCGAAGGGAAGACTCCAGCAGTAGGCCCCCAGATTCGAAGGCCAGTAGCGTGACTCGTCGTTCCCCGACTCCCGCAGAGTCCGCTGCGGGTTCCGGGACGCTTTCTCCTAGCAGCAATATGCAGGCAGAGGCGGAGGTCCTCAACGAGCTGACGGCATGTTCTATTACCGAGGACGACGCCTCGGTTGTTGAAACCCCGGACAAAGTAGAGGCTTGCGAAACCGACGACGAAATGAAATCGTTGTTCGGTGACCCCGACCCCATGGATGTCGACGCTGTGGAGCCCATGGAGGTGGCCGAAGAACAACCACCGCCCGTGGACTCGGGAGACACGTTGAATGACGGTGACTCGCATACGGCAAGTGAAGAGCCAGCGAATCCGGAAATCATGGACGTCGATGCCCAGGTCGACGACCCTGACCACTCGAGGGATCCGCTGGATCTTTTTGGTGACGACCCGCCACCGGAATCTGCTGATACCGTCTCAGAGCCCGTCAAGGCCGTCCAATTCTATGGCTCTTCAGCTAAATCTCGAGGGAAGCGAAAGGCGCTGTCCCCTCCGCTGGAAACGTTCCCTCCCCAGGAAACGCACCCTTCAGAGGCGTATGAAGATGGCGCGGAGGATGGCCAACCTTTGTGCGACGTTTTCTTTCAATTTGATGATTCGATGCTGATATTGCTTAGAACCTACGTGTTCACTTTAGATTCCTTGGGGACGCGGCATCCCAAGGTAACGACTGTGCTGGGTCAGTATCTCAGGTTTGAGGCGCAGGAAAGGAGGGGGATACCTTTCGAGATGAGTCGGAAGCCGATTGGCAAGGCTGCGCTAGTGAGTCCATTGTGACGATATCAAGAGCTCTATGCTCATCCTACCTCAGGTTCCTCATCAGCCAAACTTTTGTGATTGCGGGATCTATCTGTTACACCTCGCCCAGACATTCATCTCTGACCCGTCGAGCTACTACAATATGATCATTGTACGTGTTCTGTTGTGCCATCTGTCCTCAAACTAAGACCCTGCGTAGAAGCAGAAGGGCAACACCAATTCGTTGGAGCGTCAAATCCAATGGAAGGACGAGCAAACCAAGAGCCTTCGTCAGTCTCTGGCGGAGCGAATTGGCGAGCTGTCCATCGAGTGGAAGAAGAATCGCGCTGCCCAAAAAGAACTCGAGAAGACGCAGCAACAAGAGACTGTCCCCGAGTCGTCGGACGACGACGTTGATATCGTGGACACCACCCCCATCGTGCCGCCGCAGGAGAAGACGCCGAAGACGGGGAGGGCAATGCGGATGAGGGGGTAAATCACACATCGACGATGCATTTGTTTTATATTGCACATTTTCCAACACTCATTGTACTTACAAGCTCATCATCCGGTTGCTGCTCGCTCTACAATATGCTGACGCGCTAATTCTCTTGCAAACCAAGTAAATATTGTATAGTACATGCTAACTGGTATTCGTATTATTGCAATTTTTGATTTACAGCACTACATAGATCTTGTACTACTCAGTCTAATCTATTTGTTCCCAAAAAGCGTTGCCGGATATGGTTTATCGCGTCGATTACGGCTTTTCCCACGGTTCTGCAGTGTGCACGCACCGACTCGACAGCAATTTCTTCCCAGAGCTCTCAGTTCTCTTGTGAACATTTTCTGGACAAGGCCACACTGATCTTGCCTAAACAACTTCCGTCTTGCTGTTGCGTTCGCGTCAGGCTCGCGCTTGGCTCGCGGTTCAAGACTCCGAGTCATTCGATACTAGTAGGATGTTCGATAGTATCGTTTTCAGCGAACGGCTGCCGCGGCAAACATTGTCTCCACTTACTTATCTCTTCTCTGGAATCGAATTATAACTGCAACGCTTATCTTAAGAGCAAGCTGCCAGATAAGGATGCCGCTTAAAATGCACTGAGTACTCCGAGTCTTCGCGCTTCGACGTCTCTCGTCTTTTGATTCACCATGTCTGAGATTCCCGCAGCCGGGATCAACGCTGGCACTGTACCAGAGCTGACCGACTCCAAGCATCGCAGCTCAAGCTCACTCGACAAGGACCTAGAGACGGAGAAAGTTCATGTTACTGAAGAGGGCGAAGAACCTATTGGCGTTATCGAGAAGGCCGAAGATGTGGCCATCCAGGTAGAGCAGCTTCCTCCGTTTAGCTATCTGTCTTACTGGTTCTAGATTCTCTCAACCTACGATGACCCAACCTTACCATGCTTTACCTTTCGTTCGATCTTCCTTGGTGTTGGTTTGAGTGCTTTCGCGTCGGTGAGTGGTTCCTACCTGGATATCCTTCTCATGCAGATGTTTTGAATAGGTCCTCGGTTAGTTCTCCGCCATCCCGAATAGCCGCATGATGACCCTCTGAATGAAGCTACGATCTACACATTCAAGGCTCGAGAAAAGCGTTTCAAGTTCTTCGGAACGTCTACTAAAATTTGATTAGCCTCAAAATGCCTCCGTCTCGCAGCTCTTCTGTCTTATTATTGCGTACGTGATTGGGACCGGAATGCATAGTGAGAGGCTCTTCTCCCCCTTGACCCCGCTCTTCATACTTCTACCCAGGTGTCATGCCCACCCACGGCTATTGGCGTTATCTTAACCCCGGCCCCTTCAATCTCAAGTAATCTTACGTCTCTTCACCTCACGTTTCGTTAATATCGTTCCAGGGAGCACACCGTGATCACGATAATGTCGGGGACTGCCTCGAATGTCGCGACTGGAATGGAGATTATCGCTGCTTTGGATCTTTTCTATGACCTCAGGCTCAATGCTGCAGTGGCAATCTTTCAGATCTTTGCGACCCAGATGGTTGGTTATGGCATAGCCGGTGTTCTCAGAACATTCCTGGTATACCCGACCTAGTCAGAGTTATACAGCCATTCCCGGAGCGTGGTTAACGTGAATTCTGCAGTGCATTCTATCCGAACTATATTTCAGTTGTCAATCTTCTGCAAAGTTTGCATTGGAGGGGCGCACTGAATGCCAAAAAGAGACGGTTCTTTTGGATTATCGTAGGTTCTGTTTGGAGATTCAGTTTCCTGTTCGGCTAACCATGGAGTAGTTCGCTGCCATCTTTTTCTGGGAATGTATGTTGGACTTAATCTGAATCATTGCGCTCAACCTATTTTCAGGGATCCCGCAATATCCGTTTCCTCTGCTGACGGCCATTTCCATTATATGCTTGGCGGATAACGGACGCCATGCATTTGTTCGTAATCTCTTCGGCGCAGGGTCAAGTAATGAGGGCATCGGCTTTCTCTCCGTCTCGACGTCCTGGACGCTCATCACTCAGGGGACGCCTTTGGTTTGGCCGCTTCAGACCCGTGAGCGGTTTACTCTCAATCCACAATGCTTCAACTGACGTTTTCCCTCAGAGATCAACTCCTTCAGTATGTAACCGATTTCCCACTGAATGTTCACCTTCTGAAGTCCATTTCTAGTCGGAATGTGGCTGGGCTACGTCGTTCTCACTAGCTGTTACTACTCAAACGTGTTCAACGGTCGAGATCTCCCCTGGATGTCAACTGCTCTTTTTTCAAACGAAGGCGATAGCTACAACCAGTCTGCGGTTATCACAGCAGACTATAAACTCAACGCCACCGCTCTCGAGAGCATCGGATTGCCCCGCTACACAGCGACATACGCCATCAGCCAGCTGTGTTATAACCTGTCTCTCGGCGCAGCGGTAACGTACATCTTCTTGTGGCACTGGCCGGAATTACGTTCTGGTACGGGTTAATATTCCAACGAGTGTCCGGTCTGAACGACGAACTTTAGCATTCGGCGGGCTCCGATTCCTGAAACGAGGACATGCGGAGGTTGACGACCCACATTATAAAGGTACTTGTCATTCACTCTCACTGGTCGGATTGGACTTACTTTTTTTCTTGTAATCCAGAAATGCAGAAATATCGTATGGAATTCCCCACTTAATTGTTCGTCCGAGTTTATTCACTTATAATTTAGCCGAGGTTCCCCAATGGGTGTATGCTGCACTCTTCTTTATCTCGATTGGAGTTGGTATCGGCTGCAGTTACGCTGGACCTCATGGAACAGTTCTCATGCCCGCCTGGAGCATCATTTACTTCACCTGTGAGGCTTTATATTTCTGTTGCGAAAACCGCCCCACTCAAGTAGCTTGTTCAGTCTTCAGCGCTATCATCTCTATCGTTCTTGGTTTCAGTATGTTTCCCTCCTTCTCGGTTTGCTTTGATTGATCGTTCTCCTACCAGTCACGGCGACCACTGGGTACCACCAAGTTCCCTACCCCGAGGCCATCTCTTGACTTCAATTTAAACAGATTCAGTATCAGCATCAAGTACGCCATTCAGATCATGGCCGCATTCATCCATCCAGGTATACTGCCAGCTATCGGCATTTCCCGCCGAACTGACTCTGCTTTGACCCAGGGCAACCCATGTAATTTTCTCGTGCAGCCATTAAAGTTTAAGCCTAACGTCCAGTAGTCCCGTAATGTATGCAAATCTATACGGCAACAGCACAAGTTTCCAGGTATGTGCGCTTCATGTTCCTTCTAAATACTCCCTAAATTCTCCGCCAGACTTTGTATCTGCTACAAGGCACGTTTCCTGCATTGAGTATTAGAGTATCATTTATTTAAGTTATTGCCCGGCTAGATTTGAAGCTTGGTCAGGTCAGTATTTGTTCGACTTCACTTACATTCACTTTTTGACCCTCCGCAGTATACCAAGCTTCCGCCGCGGGTCACGTTCGTAACGCAGATGGTACGAGTCTGTTATCCTATTATCTTATTATCCATCAACTTGACATTGCAATAGGCTGGATCGATTGTGGGAGCGATATTTAATTACACCAGTGAGTAATGTTGTTATTATCAAGGACTTGCGACCTCTGAGTTTCGTGCAGTGATGCGAACCATTGTCAGCAATAATCGGGCGGTATTAAAGGACCCTATAGGGACCCGTCTCTGGTCCGGATGGGTCGTGCAACAGTACAATAGTGCGTACTTTATTTGCTTGGTACCTGAATTGGTATGCTTATTATGTCTCCAGGTGTAGGTTGCGCAGTGACCATTCATCCACTGTTTAAGCCAGGAAACTTTTAGGCCTCGATCGCTATGGGTGCTCTGGGAAAGGAACTCTTCGCCTTTGGGAAACCATATTGGCTCATTCCGTTCGCCATGTAAGCCGTCTTGTGACTATCCACTCCCGAGTGCATTCCTTATATTGGCCTAGGTTTTTGGGTCTTTTCATGCCAATACCGTTCTGGCTTGTCTGGAAGTATTCGAATCCGAATTCCAAGCTCGCAAAGTTCATGAAGTATCTCAATCTGCCTATAATCTTACTTTATATCGGATGGTGCTTCATCTCATTTACCAGCCTGTAGACGAACTAACAAGTGAATGTGCAGGTTGCCATACTCTGTTAATGGTACATTTTAGAGCGCATTTCATGTGGCCTTGCTCAAGCATGTGCAGGACAATGGACCAGCTGTATGATAATCGGTATCTACTCTCAGTGGTGGCTCAGAACTAGACGCCCGGGTTGGTTCGCCAAAGTCGGTCTTTTCCCCATACGAAAGGAAACTTTCTCATACTTGGAACGCAGTACAATTACATCCTTTCCGCCGCCTTGGACGGAGGCAGGTTCGTGCAACCTCTTTCGGCGCTGGAAAAACTTTTATTCATTCATATATTTGGACCTACAGTCAGGTCATCCTCTTCATTCTCAGTTTCGCGGTATTCGGCGCCAGCGGTAAGGGTATAGCCTTTCCGTTCTGGTGGGGTCAGTAGTATCCCGTAACATGCTCTCTTCGCCCACTGACCCTTTATACGTCAGGAAATCCCGAGAACTTGAGCGTTGATAGATGTATGGCTACGTAGCCTTTCAAGGCATACATACTTGAATATTTTGTTTATGTTGTGCGCGAAATTAACATTGAGCATCCATTCGAGTCCATTTGTCGCTCTTCAAGTAAAGATTCGGGGTATCATAAGTCTATTAGAGAGGAGAAAGATTCAAAAGTCAACACCCATAGACGGGATACGTGAGCTCATAAATGTTTGTCCCAAAACTACGGGCATGGTCTGAAAAGACGAAGGTCGTGACCACACCCAACTCTGAAGCGACGTTCCAAACAAGAATCTTTGTGGGCCTGCTCAACTTCAAAACGAAGGGGAGCAGCAAAAATATCAAGCTGGTTTAATCTTCCACGAGCGTAACAGGCCCCAAGCTTTGAATATGGCAGGGGCCTTGACTATGCTCGTGGTGAATGGCGTTCATGCTCGAAGCCTCAAAAAGGCTGAGATTATTGGAAAGGAGTAGGTTCAGACGAATCAAAAGAACAAAAGCGATATATTTGAGCTAGCAGTCCGGCACAGCAGAGTCGGTTGGTTGTGGTGGTAGGAAACGAAGGAAAGTTGTTGACAGCAGACTTTCCCACGCCTTAAATGGCGGAAGCCGAGCTGACAAATACACTTGCTGCTCTGTTTTCAAAAAACGCACGCCAAGTAAATCCTACAAATTATTTCAAGACCAGTTATATACTGTACGATATGAAGTGCCTTTATACAGAGTTACAAATGCGGTTGGAACCAAGAACAAACTATGTATCATGCAGCGCAGAAAAGAAACCGACCAGAAACCAAATGACAGACACGCCCAGACCCACCTCAGAGCCTACCAATCAGACCAAGCCACGCCCGCGCACCCGAGTGTACTGGTGCAATGACACGCGCTAGAACCAAGCCATATAGCTCGTCTCCGCAAGCTCCGCGGTAAGCGCCCCATGGTCAAAGTTGAACGCGTCGTTCGCTGCAATGCGCGGTTCCGAGGGCATGAACGGCGTGGGCTGCGCCGACGCAAAGCCCTCATCCCCGCCGCCCTCATTCCCATTGGCTATGCGGTACCGCTCGTCGATCCCCACGCCGTGGCTGGAGAAACGGTACACGTCCGGTAGCCACGTCTCGGCATCTGCGTCCGCTGCGTCCTTCACCGGTGGCGAGTGCGGGAGCGGCACGCGCGGCGGGGCAAAGGTCATCTCCTCCGCATACTGCGCAAGGGTTGCATGGGCGTGGTGGAACGCTGGCGGGAGCTGCGCGCCTGACGCCGAGGAGGGCGCGGGCAGAGGGGCCGCGGAGTGCCATTGCGAACAAGCGCGCCGTGCCTTCTCTGCGAGCTTTTCCATGATGGGCTACGAAAATTTATATTCAGATGAAAGGAGAGGGAAAAAAATAACGCACAAGGGACTTGGCGCTGAAGGGGAGTAGCGTCGCCGCGCGCCGGAAGAGGCGGCAAACACGATCGAGATCTTGCAGCGCATACGGGGCAAGCGACGTCGCCGGTGCGCGGGAAACGAACAGCGACAACGTTACCTAAGACGAATTACTTAATATCTTAAGCTTTAATCGAAGCAGGGAAGTGGCGCACCGTAGCGGAGAACGCATTGAACCAAAAATGCAGGAAGCGCGCACTGAGTTGCGGTTCGCGGTCAAATAACGTCTCGAGGGTCGCGATAAGCGACGCCGCGCCGATGTACGTAGCGAGCACTGACGGTGCGTAGGGGTGGTGCAGGTCTGCAAACGTCCCGCTCAGCGCTTCGGTGAAACACCGTCGGTGCAGCTGCAAGATTGCTATCCAGCAATTAGCAAAATGAATGGTATGGTACCCGGTTACGAGAACGCACCGATATCACGGCCAGACGCCACGAGTGCTCGCTGCATAACGAGGAAGCGCGCAGCTGCACCAGAGTCAATAAGCGTCGCTGGTGGATGGAAATCCCGTGCTCGGGCGTCAAGTTCCAGCAAGTGCTTGTATTCAGGCGGCGTCACAGCTGCGACCGCCTCCAAGATTGGTGACAGACACTGGATGAAGAATGCATTCTTCCATTCGTGGTCTGAAGAAAAGAGTTGTTACGGTAAATTGCTTGGGAACGCGGTTAATTCGGCGCACATAATATCTCATCCTTCGGAACATGCGTGTTCTCCATATAGGTGGGCGGCTTGGTGTCGACGTGGGAGAGCGAGAGGGATGGTGGACGACCCAGCGACAGACTCTGCAAATCTATCAGCTGAGTGCCACCCGACAAAATTACCTGGGGTAGGACTGACCATACGGCAATCCAAGTTGAGCAGTTCCTGCAAGACTGTTAGTCACCACCTACGCCACGGCGCAATAGCTCACCCAAAATATTGCACGCCGCCGCTCGTACTCTTCCGGAATCACCTTGAGGCGAGAGCCGTCGCGATCTATATGGTATTATTTCAGGGACAAGTCCCATTCCCAGAAAAAAATAGACCTACGGAGGCCAAGCTGTCGTGAAGGGAATAAGCATCCATATGGTAGTTGTTGCACGGAGGACTTACCCCCTGAGCAAGTTTTGCCACGAAGCCCATGAGATTCCAGGCATATCTAATTTAGGTGTTACAACGATTTCTGCAGGAAATAAATACATACCCGACGGCCTTGCGGTTGTCAGAAAAGACAAGGTGGTACCAGATCATGAAGAAGAGCGCGTGGAGTTCGTCAAAGTCGGGCTCTTCCATGAGAGGAATTTCGCACACGGCGGCGCGCGCGAGGTGGTGGTACGCCTCGCCGTGAAGCGAACCGAGTGGCCGCGAGAGGTCGACGAGAGACCCGATGGACAGAACCATGAGAAGCAGGGCGAGCCGGCGTGGAGAGAGCTCTGGAATCGGTGTGGTGTAGACACTGTGTATGAGCAAATCGATGAAGGTCTGCGAGGGGTCAAGGTTGTATCTGCAGCAACGGTCAGCTGCTTGAAGAAATCGAAAAGGCGAATACGTGCTGCCAAAGAGCATTCCGGCGCGCCTCCTCGCACAGAGCTTGGGCCTCAGCACGCGGAGGGAGAGCGTCGCGGATTCGCTGGCGGATCTTGAGATCCACGGACCACGGGAACGGGAACGTGATCGATAATTGGAGGATGTCGGGCGCGACTACAGGCGCAGACGCGGCATCGGACGTCAAGGCGGCATTGGCCGGCGGAACGTAGAGCTCTTGGGAGGTCTTGATGCGCCGGAGCTCAGGCACCAGCAGCGGGTGCTCGGCGGACACGGATTCGAGGCCGTCTTCGAGCTGGCGAACGCGTTCACTTAGCTGGGTAATCTTTTCGTGCAGTTGCTCGGTGTTAGCAAGTATAAAGCGCGAACCGCGCCCGCTTTGAAGTGCGCCTGTGTATTGATTGATTCGTGAGGATTTAACGGCATTCGAAGAGGTGCTGACCCTCTGGGCATATTTCGGCACACCCGCGTTTGCAGCAGCTCTAGAAGCATGTCAGCGCAGCCCGGGTCTTGCGCTGACGACTGACCTGGCACGGAAACACGCGGTCACACTGGAGACGCGTCAATAGGAGCTACAGGCACGAAGACAGACGGACCTTGAGCTTCAACCTGGAGGAGATGAGTTCGCGACCAGACGGAAAGGATTAATTACATACCTGCGACACTCCTTTGTACATTGACGACGAGTTAGAATCGAATAAAGCGTCTTTCGAGAGACTACCTTGCACGACAATCTGCGATGCTTGTTCAAGTTGTTGTCCATGGCTGGGGGCGGAGGCTCAGCGTTGCGGGGACGTTTTGGAGGACGATCGTCGAGGTGGTCGTGGGCGGGGAAGTTGAGGGCACTGCCTAGCATTGTTGGGGCAGGAAGCAAAGTAGAGTTGTTTGCGTCTGCGTCCGCGAGGGTTATCAGGCACGGACGTTTAGCATCTATAAGCTGAGTCTGTAGTGGATTGGTAGAGCTCCGATCATCTCGGAAACCATAAATGACAGGTGGCGCTGGCGTCTACACAGGCAAAGCACACAGCAAGTGCGCAAATACTAGACATATCTCGAGCCAAAATGCATCCCGAAGTATGAATTTGACTGTGTACTGAGTAGTTGTTTGAAAGTTTTTAGAGATATTTTCTTTTGGAACTTTCTTTTCCAACACGGATGTGTGAACCCAATTTGAAGCGCGCAATGAGCTTCAATTTTTGCCCTGCTTTCATGTAGTTTTCTCGTCTCCAGGAACGAATCATTTTTTAAACCATTTCCATTTTCATTGTCAGGGCGCATGCACTCTCTTAATATCGTGTTTATCGTGTTATTCGCTATTCCACTTCCACATTGATCTAAGATACCTCTGTTGAACGAAGACACCCTTGCTTTATTCTCCGCTACGCCTTTCTGACGTTTAGAGATGTTTTTAAGCCGTTTTTCGTGTCTCTCTGCAAACAATATGTTTTTTTGCTTATGTTTTTCCGATGTTCCCCAAGTTTGTGAACATATGCATATGTTGCTCATGTTTTTAGGTGCAATTGAGGCCCGAAGCTGTCCTATAGGACACTCTATGCTTTGAACCGGTCAGGAATTGAACGATGGCGGACAGGGGGTGGCGTTCCCAAACGGGGTAAGATCTGATGGGAGATCTACCACTCCACTCAAGACTGCTATAAGCTCGAAGAATAGCCGCTGTTGTCGGAATGCCGGGCGCGCGGAAAAAAAAAGCCTTATGGCCTACAGCATCCAGTGGTCTCCAGACGCAGAGGAAACCTTCCTTCAACCCGTGGACCTGAGTAATTTGCCAGCATATCTTCAAAAGTCTGCGTCCATCGTTTGGTTTTCCCAGGAGACTACTCAGTGTACAAATGCTCTAATTTCCTAAAAAGACGACTCGGACGACATATAGGTCTCCTTCCCACGCCATCCTCGGCTCTCTGTCCTATCAACGCGGGGAGGAATGTGCTATTGGAGGTAGACCGGTCACTTGATATATGTGAAAAACAACCAACGGTGGAATAACGTTAGGACGCGGAGAATGCTCAGTGACATACATTGTCGGCGAACAACATTTCTCCAGTGAGCAGAAATATATAAAGGGGGGCATCATTTGTCGTGGCGCTCTGAATAAACCAAGACATCCTGTTCTCAACTTCTAGGAAATGGAAGCGGAACAAAATTCCACCCTTGTCGAGAGTCTCCGTCTCGTCGTCGGACTTGTCGTCGGAGAACGTGAGTATGTCCGTTGATCTGGTTCAACGGGCTCTGAGCCTGCCAAAATTCTGGCGCCAATCACTTGGGATTGTATTGAAGCGGCCACAGCAGAAACCGCTGCCACGTATATCACGGAAAAAAAGGATTTCTTAGGATGGGAACGTACATGGGTGCATTTTATTCCGCAGGGTTTGTCTGGTGAAGAAGCGTGTTCTTTTCGATCAAGACGGTGTGCCCGGTGCTTCAGGCCCTCCGAGAAGAAAGACCCTGGGAGGCAATCCTCAAGGCGACGTCCTGATTATTGACCGAAAGACATGGACCGTTTCATCCGTAGACCAGAGTCGAGGCCATTATTAGATCACCATGGGTAGTTTGGTAAATGACCTAAAGTTTGAGACAGAAATATGATATATGATACCAAGAGCCTGGGGAGTGCCAGAGGGACTGCATTGATTCAAGGGTATCTAGAAACAGCGTGACGCGACCATGACGAAGACCAAGCACGTTTACACGACGCCCGGAAATTTGGGTACTGCGTTTCTTCGATGTTCGCCGTTTGGTAAAATTTGGGCTTTCCCAGATACACTCTGTGAGAAATTGAATGGACCAGACCTAGCAATGGAAGTGTATCAGTGGACCCGGAGCAGTTTCAAGTCAGTTTCTGGCAGGTTTTTATATGATTCGAAATGGGGAAGACTGCAAGAGAAAAGATCTCGAGAAAGCTGCAAAGTGGGGTCCTTGTACGAAATGCTATGCTGCGCGGCAGCTAAACGGAACGCCTGACAGTGCAAAAAGTTTTGGTTGAAGTTGCATCGGGGATGATCGGGGTGGGTGCCGATTGATGCGATTGATGATCGCTTCGGACTCCGACGTGGAATCAAGGCGCATCTTTGTTTGCTTTTAGTGCCATCGGCTTCTTTTGAAAACAACTCGTTTGGTTCAACACTTTCTGTGCCAATTCAGCGCCTCAGCACATACCTTCCAGCTCAAACCGAGGACCTGTTCGTCTCTACCCTTACTCCTATTACTGAGATTTCTGAATCCACGCACAAGTAACGGACGTCTTCGATGGAGGAATCTATTCCAGATTCGAAACTGCCGCCCTTTGCCATGAGGGACATTCTGGAAAGCAATGATCCACTCCTTGAATCCGGGCAAATTCCATTTCTACGGGATTTTGTCTCAAAAGGACGCGCACGTCTCAGCGCATTGAACGCCAAAATCGCGTCGCTACAGTTTGCCCTGGATGAACTTGTCCAAGAGAGCCATGCATTAGATATCGAAATTCGCAAACACGAGGGCGGTCTTTCAGCCCTTCGTCGCATGCCAACGGAAATTTTATCCCTCATATTCACCTTCACCCTGCCACCGCATGTGTCCGGCGGCGGTGGGGGGCTATCCGAACCACCCGCCCCATGGACTGTCAGCGCAGTCTGTGCGCGCTGGCGGGCAATCGTTATCTCCCAACCCTGTTTCTGGGCCTCCATCAACCTCAGTTTTACCAACAGTTCCAGGCTTGAGACCCAGCTTCAAAGATCAGGGGAATTTCCCTTGACTGTCGACTTCGACACGGAGGATTTCACTTCCGAAGATTTACACCTGCTACGTATCCTGTCCAAGCATGCTAGGCGTTGGGAAACGATGTCGATTTCGGGTCCGAATGGACTATTTTCCGAGCTTCAAGATTCTATAGAGGACCAACTCTCTCTTTTGCGGGAATTATCGATTACGATGGTGTACGAAGAAGACGACACTGACATCGTACCATCGTTGTCTATGTTTGAGGATGCTCCCCAGTTGCAGCGAGTTAGTGTCAATAAAATCTTATGGGCCCTTCCCGTGGCGATGGCGCTGTCTTGGTCGCATTTACTGTATTACGGTGGAACTAATACATGGACCGGCCACCTTTATTCCCTCCGTAGCGCCACCAATCTTGTCGACTGCTCTTTGGAGATCCAGAAGATATCTGCACTTCCACAAACACTCATCCTTTTACCGAGCCTCCGTCGTCTCTCCCTTTCGAATCCCGCATTTTTACAGTGCCTCGAGACCCCTACACTTCTGGAACTCTACTGTGATTATGCTCCCCATTGCCTTTCCTTTCTCCGCCGGCAGCCCTGTAAATTGCAGAAATTGGTCCTGTGGGACTCTTTGACACCCGTGGACCGTCCCGACTTGACCCACATAGTCAATACGGTTCCTACAATCACGAATTTGGATTTGATGCTTCCTCTCCCCGCCACATTCGCCCGCGATCTTTGTTCCAACTCGAGTATGGCCCCTGCGTTGCGGCATATATCGACCGTTCTTCTAAAAAATCCTCCGAGTTTTCAGAACCTTTTCATGCAAGCGATCGAGTCACGATGGCAGGGTGGCCGGTTGAAGTCTGTCAAGGTTCAGAGCCTAGAATTTGCGCCTGGTATCGTTGACCGGATGGAGCTGCTCAAGTCCCAGGGCATGGAATTTGTGGTTTTTCCTTCGCCTTATTCCCTTCTACAAGATGTGGTTCCTTCTGAATTGCGAATTGAAACCGAAGAATAAATGTAGCATCTCGTCCGAAGTCCCACTCCCTTTGTATGTACCCTCAGGCTTGTGTTGACTGCAGCTGTTGCGCGGGGAAAAAATACTTTCCCCTCCATTTTGTGATTGAAGCATAAATGTACATTTCACATAACATGAGTCCTCGAGCATCAATTTTGTAAACTTTGTAGACTCGTTCACCGAGTCGATAATCGAGTTCTCAAGTTCGCACGAATGTAGCTTACCTAACCACTCGGCTAATTCCACTCTGCCACTCCCCGCACTGTTTGCGGCTGCGGTCGCACCTCAGGCTGGATGGCGCGAATACGAGAAGTATGGGCCGTTAATCTCGAGTCAGAGATGCGGCTTATTCGAGAGCTCATCGACAGCTATCCCTACGTCGCAATGGTGAGGCTTGCGTGTCTGCTTGGTGACTCTTCTCGCGCTTACTCGCGTGCCAGGATACAGAATTTCCCGGCGTCGTAGCACGCCCAATGGGCACCTTCAAGACCTCCTCTGACTATCACTATCAAACAATGCGCTGCAACGTCGACCTCCTCAAGATTATCCAAGTTGGCATCACCCTCGCAGATGAGAACGGAACCTTTCCGCAGGAGGCTTCTACCTGGCAGTTCAACTTTCGGTTCAGTATAAAGTGTGTCTCTGTATGCCGTCCTTTTGGGTCTCCCGTTTATCTCTATTGCAGCGACGACATGTATGCGCCAGATTCGATAGACCTACTCCAAAAGTCCGGGATCGACTTCCAGCGACACGACGAGATTGGTATCGCTCCAAACGACTTCGCGGAGCTCATGATCACGTCCGGGATGGTCTTGTCAGAAGACACAAAGTGGATATCGTTTCACAGGCGCGTCGTGGGAATAGGTTCGCATTGTCCGTAATGCTCACCTTTGTACAGTGGCTACGACTTTGGCTATTTCGTCAAGCTCCTTACTGCCGCCTCCCTTCCCACCACCGAGGAAGCATTTTTTGAGCTCCTTCAGATGTGGTTCCCGACAGTGTACGACATTAAATACATGATGCGTGCGTCGAACAACCTCAAAGGCGGCTTGCAACAAGTCGCCGATGACCTCGGGGTACGCAATAGTGTCGCCATATTCATGTCCATGGGATTTGGCATCTGACGGTAGACTGGCGCCATTTTGCAGGTTCTGCGCATCGGGCCGTCGCACCAAGCTGGGTCGGACTCGCTCTTGACCGCCTCGACATTTTTCAAGATGCGTGAAATATACTTCCACGACCATGTCGATGACGCGGAGTACTCCGGCAAGCTCTACGGGCTGGGGCAGACCGTGACGAACGGCATGATGGGCGATCCCGGACGAGGAGGCGCGACGATTGCGGAGCGAGAGGATCGTAGCGTGGCGCGCGAGACCCACAACCAGACACCAGGACCAGGGTCGAATCAAAATGGTGTCAACATGAGCATGGCGAACGGCCTGCCGTCATCGCTGCCTTCATCATCGTACCAGGTGATGGGCAGCGCACCATATCTCCGGCCAACATTAGTAGGTGGGCGATAGTCCGCATTGTTTAGGGTGTAATGCATTGTACGATTCTGGATGAATACAAGGGGCCGGGTATAAGAATATATTGTATTTATGGTAAACGATGTCAAGCCATCTCCACCTGGGAAGGAGGTGAATACGAAGGAGAGACAAGACGAGAAGTCGACGTACGTAGTTGCTTGGGAATATGCCCTTCTGGCCAGTGGAGTTGATACCTACATGTCGTGTTAATTTGCTGCTTCGGAACGGTAGTGATGCGTACCTTCCCACCAGCCATCCCCGTAATGCTGTCCCCCTTCAGGGCCACTGGACAGCTCGACAAGCTCCCCCTCATCAAGACCGAGCTCGTCGGCGCCACGCGCCTCGTACGCATAGAGTGCTCGCACTGCATAATATTTAAAACTCCAGTCTGTCTGTCTGTCAATCGTCATGAATACTCACCATATTCCCCTGAGCCCTCCTCCGAGCCGCCGCCGGCCGACGGCGCGGCGTCCTCATACTCGACGTACGACGCAGGAACGAGCCCAGAGTGGAGTCCATCAGATACTTTGACCCATCCAGATCCGTCGTCTGGTTCAATTACCTGAACGGAGGTCCCCTCTGCGACACAAAGAAAAGGCGTAAGCACGCCAGACATACAGTTGCCTGGAGAACGTACCAGCAACTTGCAGCTCGAACTCCGACGTCGGCGTAAAGTCGAAGAGCATGCGGGCAGATTGATACGACTCTTCGTACGTCTCTTCTGCCACGGACTGAGCGAATGCGGAGGGCGTTGGAGGGGCCGCTACAGGGGGATAAGTACGGCATTCAGGACCGTCAGGACCAAAGCTCACCGCGATCGACGCTAGTGCGGGGCGCTGTAGTAGAGCTCCGTGATATGACAGAGGACTTGCGTCCCTCCTCCGAATGTTGGCAGTCCGCGGGGACCTGATGTCATCTCTATCAGTGAGCAAACAATGGCATTCGGTGTATTCAGACCTTCAATTCACATTTGGAGTGGACAGACAAGTTGCATGCTCTGCAGGTCTTCCCCTGCTTGCTCAGGCCCCAGATAGATGACTAGCGCGATATTAATGATGAGACAGCAGTCAATTTCAGGGACGAAAGTACCTTGCAGTATCCGCATGGGGTGGGAATGGAGAAGGATGAGCTTTTGAAGGAGTGCGGCTGTTGTTCGCCCACGTCATCTATTGAATGATTCGACGAAATTCTGATATTGACTGCAGTTGCGCTCACCGCCAATAGCAGCGGAAATTACCTCCAGCTCAGTTTGCAGTATGCGTTCTGAAGTCGCATAAGAAATCACTTGGTGGTTAGCGTCTAGGTAGTTCTGAAGACGCCTCGGTTAAACCATGTATATCAAAATGGCGAAGGACTTGCCTCAGATATATCATCGGTGTTGCCCAGCGAATGGTCGGCATCGTACGCCAGGAATAGAGACAAGAGCTGATCCTGCTCTCTACCTGTTCCAGCGATATTCATATCTACTGGGGATCCATCGCCTGACTGTGACGTACGTTTACCGTCCACCAAAGGACCCAATTCTTGCAGCTTGGCCCGAGATCTGCTCAATTTATTCTGCAGGAATACTTTGGGAGCAGGTTCGACGCTCATCGCATCCTAATTAATTAAGAGAGCACCAGAAATGCGGATCAGTCCGCGAGAAGAGCCCGTAGAGTCGGGGTTGAAAACTTGCCGTATCATAGTGATTAACGCATGGCTCAAACTTCCAATCGCTAGGCGGCTTAAACGGTCGGATATTATGCTCGATGAAGATATCTTGGTCCCGGGAGGGATCCACCTGGCCTAGAACCGCTTCGACTCCCGCCTGGCGATTCTTGAGGGCGTCCAGGTGACTCAAGTGCAGAGCTACCGACTGACTTAAGATGTGTGCGAGTCTTGTGACGAGCCGACTTTGGATAATTTCTAAATCCTTACAGTTAAAAAAGCAAGAAGTGAGGGTTAAAAGTACGTACGAAATTGCTATAAAAAATGCGGCGATGTGTCAGGTTCCGAAAAAGATAGACGCGGAAATGTGTTAAAGCGCACGTCTTCAAGTGCGGGTAAATCTTCGTTGTAGAACTTGGCCTTGACGTTGTTCGCGACGGTGGTCGAAATCAGATATACGCTACCAAAAAGTGTATAAATATTAGAGCCGATGCACCTGTGCTTTGGAGCTGACTTTTTGCTGTTTAGCATGTCTACTCGCTGCTGTTCTGCCTGTTTTGCGGCTCGGTCTGCATGGCGATCATCGCTGGCGCGAACCTAAACCTCTTATGAAGCTCATATTGCAGTTCGGTGAAAAGTGACGCAACCTGCTTCTGGCGAACAGACTCGACCTCAGAACATTCGACGTCGTACTGAGGATAAATATTGGGATCTCCTGACATTCGACAAAGTGTAGATTACCTTTTGCTTGGCCTGGAACCAGCTCAGATAATTAAGGAAACGAAAGATCCCAGTGGACTAACCTTGAGGCGGTCATTATACGCACGATCTCTCTCGGTAAGTAGCTTTTGGAAGAAGGTCATTTCCTGCGTGCCGCTCAATATTAGGTGGTGAATCGCATGGCGCACACTTGAAAGTCTACCTTCTTCTTCAATTCCTCCTGTTTCCGCTCAACCACCTTGAGAACGTCTATCACTTGCGTGTTCAAGGCATCCGCGAGGTTGACGTGATCCTGAGCCGTGTTGGCCATGGAAGAGATAATCTCGTTGAACGCGGCATTAAGAGTGCTATTGGAACCCATGAGAACGAGGTGGCCGTATGCGGACGATGGTTACTTTTGGCCCAAGGTAGTTTCGGTGAAGGCCTTTGTTGGTTCATCTCCAACCACAAATGCGGTGAGCAGTTTAGCTCTCTTCTCAGTGGCTCGTTTAGTCAAAACTTGTAGCTTCGCAGCATATTCACGTTCTAAAGCAGCGCGGTCTCGGTAGAGCTCCCGAACCTAGCAATTGGGGCAATTGATATTACACGCGAATAAAAACCATGACATGTTTACCTCAATAAGCAGATGGAGGTGTGCATCGAACAGAGACGATATGCGATCTACTTGGTCCTGAAAGAACCGACGTGAGCTATGGACCCAGCGTCACTTTCTGAACGATTACTGGCAAAGTCTCGCCGAATTTCTGCCCTGGCATGGCCCACGAGGAACAAAGCGCTGAAAGTTCGGCTCAGCGGACGAGATGGGTACAAGGGTAGTACAAAGAGGATCTATTACGTCATATCATCGATCCGCATCAATTGAATAAAACACCGACTCCGAGGCGGACTCGGCAGCTATTTATTTTCCCTTTGAGCGCGTCAGTAACGCGAGGTAACGCGTCGTACACGGTCGCCTCCCGCGACATGCCATATGTCCTTACGGGATATTTATTCAATATCAGAATCAATCAATGAAGACAGCCCGGCATGAAGTACAAAAGCAAGGCAGCAATGAGGTGTTGGTCTCACGGAAAGCGTCCCCTGAACTACGCAGTGTCCTTGGTTACGATCGGCGGCCATCTTCAGAGGACAACACTGAACGGGTTGCGAACGTGGTGAATGGGCACAAGATGGGCATTTAGGACCAATTTAGGACGGACTCTTTGGCATTTTGAAACGGCGTCTGGCAAGTTGTATAATACATACACTGCGGGATTCACTCTGACCGCCGAGGAGGCCATGGCTCATTCATGAACTAGAACGAGAAGCGCAAGTCCAGAGCAGAAAGGACCAGAGCAGTATTAGCTAGTGCCATAAGAAAATTTCGTCTTCTTCCTTCGGGGTCGGAACTCTTTCGGAATCCAGCGAAGTTGCGGCCTCGGTAGCCGTCGGCCATCTTGAAAATGCGGAGTACGTACCACGGACGTCCGACTGCGGAAACAACAGGGATGCATGCGAATAACATTCTTTTCCAAGAAACTTTTGTAGATGTGACAAGCACGAGGAACAGCGGACATAAAGGTTCAGGAGGTCGCATTGTCTCGTCTCCGTATAGCGACCGTACGCGGAATTAAAATAACAAACGCAACAGTGGGTGCGCATGCAAAGACACCAAGGCGTCAATCATCGTGGCTGCACGGCCGAAAGAGGATACAATCACGCGTAACGCCGTGACAAGAAATTTGCAAACTTCCTGATTCGTACAGCCATGTCGCTCTATGACCCAGCATCCTGCAAACGCCGCGGGATCCTTAGCAAGTCGCATTTATCTTCCAAAGCATTTCGTCTGCCATCTTGACTCGAAATCGATTGCTTTTGTTGCGATATTTCGGACGTTTCGGGGCGCCTGTTCAACGTGAAGTTTTGTCTGCATCAGTCACCATGCGGCCAAAGGGAGTTTTTGTCGTCATGCAGTGCATATTTTTTAGGGTTCACCCAGGCTTTCAAATAATTTTTGGGGTCCAAACTATTGCGATTTGTTTCTCCGAGCGTGTGGAGGCGCGTGTGCCTTTTTCGGCCAAAAGTTTCATAATCCATGCGCGTCCCAAATATAAAAGCCAGGCCGAGGATCGACTGCAGACCCGTCGCTAGTTCCCACTGACCTTAATTTGCCCCTCCCTCAACGCTCCGCCACACCATGTCTCGTACCAGCATCCTCTTCGCCCTCTTCTTCTGCGTCATCGTCGCATTTGCTGCACCTCTGCAGCAGAGCAACGCCACTCTCGCAGAACTCGACAAGCGCATCACACATGTCGGCAGAGTACGCTTTACGCTGTTCAACGCCACCTGGTGCTTACTGACGCGTCTTCTTTGTCCAGGGAACGTGGTACCACCCCAGCGATGGTGAAGGCAATTGCGGTTACTGGGATAGCGACTCGAGCCCGGTCGTCGCGATATCCAAGGCTCGATATGACGCCAATGGCGGCGCCAACTGCAACCAGGTCGGTCGACTGCCTTTTTAATCCGCAATGTATGAACTGACACGCGCTATTAATTAGTGGATCGAAATCACGAATACGGCCAACGGCAAGGTCGCGTATGGCAAAACGCGTGACAGCTGTGAATCCTGTGACACCTCTTCTCTGGGTACGCGTCCTCTCGACCCAGAACGCGAGGAATGCTGACCCTGTCGCCAGATATGTCGCCGTCATTGTTCCAGAAAGTCTCGACGCTCTCCACCGGTGAAATCACGATTTCATGGCACTTCATGGCTGCCGGCTGGGCACCATGATCCTTCCCCTCGCCAAGGCGCACCTAGAATCTCTCCCGGTCATGCAAATATTTAGACGACTCCGCCACTGTGCAAATAGAAATGTCCTGTATCGCTATCCTGTGTTGTTTTTTGTTTTATCACGATACGACTCGGGCAGTCTTTTACGTTGTTTCACGTAGCCGCTATTCACGCTTTTGTATGTCGTTCTTATTACGATCTTCCAAACTGGCCTATATAAATAGAAATGGCATCTTGGGTTTAACCATAACTTTCTTTTGAACATCTCCAAGTTCCGACTCTCTAGTGTATGCGATTCTGAACGACTGTCTCCAGATGTTAGCCTATGCTCTGACCATGAAGCCAACAATGTACCTCCGGGCCGAAAATACCCGAATGCGAACTATTGTCCGACTTGGATTTCAACTTCGTCCTTGTGCCAGTCCTCGTCCCGCTTATCGGTCAACCTTTTCTCCTTCAACTCTTTCGTACCCACACCACTGTAGTATCCACATGGTTCTATCTCCTTCATCAGTAAGCGACTGGGATAATTTTCCGGGCTGCATATAAAGTACAGGCGTTTGGATGCATCCTTGGAGTCCCTGTCTCAACTATGTATCTGTCGCACCTCGCGTCCCTGCTGGCACTTGCCCTTGTCGCCGTTGGCCAAGACGTCTCCATCAAAGAAGTAGAGAAAACTTTCTGTGCGGCGAACGTATGGCAGACCTATACAAGTGGTCTGCATTGTTAACTGTCTAGCTAGATCCCAGAAAACTTGTCGATTTCTTTCAAGCCCCGGGCCTTACTCGAAGTCTCCCTCCCACAGGCGACCGGCCCGCCCATCACACTCCATGCGGGGATTCTAGTACCCCGAAATGGTGAGTGAAGCATGCAGCCGGTCCGGACATGAGGATAACAATTACGCAGACACTGCGGGTCCACCGACTTTTCATGTAGTAGGAAACGTGGGAAGTGGCCCTTTCGTCGTCGCGACTGTGGATCCCGACGCTCCTACGCCGCAAGCTCCCACTAACGCCCAAATTCGCCACTTCTTGGGCGGGAATTTCTTCAACCACGGTGGTCTTCTGGTCAACTCTACCCCGGCACTATCACAATTCCGCCAGCCGACCCCTCCTGCTGGATCCGATCCTCACCGGTAGCTGATCCATCTTCGCACGGTTCAATAAATGCGTACTCACGCTTCCTTTCTTTACAGTTATGTATTCCTGCTTTTCAAGCAGTCGCCCGAATTTGCAACCCAGACTCTAGTTAATGCGACAACCGCTGTTTCGCTTTTTAACATTAGCCAGTTTGCATCTGCCGTTAACTTGGGAGATCCGATTGCTGGAACGTTCATGTTGGTGCCCCCGGCATAATGGAGATGAATTTGGCATCCCAACCACACGTTCAATGAACTCGCACAATGAATTGTTATCTTGTAATACATGAAATGTTATGAGTCGATGTTCAAGGGTCATGCCGCTCATTGATACGTCCATTGTGAGGGAAATGAATCCTCGCAAGAACGTCCGGTAGATAATTTGGGAAGCAGTCTGGCTGCTTAAATGAGAAGCAGGACTACAACAGCAGTCATCATGACCTGGTAGGTCTTTAATGTATTCATGCTCCACCCAGCATTATTGCTTGGCGAAGGGGACGGGGAACTAACGGGTGACGTTGACGTCGGCAATAAAGACGACGAGGACGCAGGGCCCGATGATGGGGCCGTGGCCGTTGAGATTGGCGCAGATGAGGTCGGCGCAGATGACGGCGACGCAGGGAACGAAGCACTGATAGGAGGGCTAGGAGTGTTCGAGAGACTCTGGGTCGGAGAGCTAATCGAACCGGTCGAGGCCGAGCTTGGCTTGGAACTTGTCGCGGAGGCGGACGAGGAACTTAGCCCTTGAATGGTGAATTCTGGGCTAATGTTTCCTATAAAAAAAACTGATTGATAAACGTACTAGTGAAAGGAAAGAGTACAACGCACCGGAGTCCCCAAACAGGACGACTATATAACTTGTCCGACTCACAACTGCTGGAACTGTCACCTTCACCTTCTCGTCCGTGAGATTGAATCCAGAGGCTAAGGTATCGGCTGAGAGGTAAAAAATCAGATCGACACGACGGTGGAACAATACTTGTCCTCACAGAGGTGTTCACCCTCCGAGTCTGGTGACAGATAACCCAACATTATCTTGCCCGTTACACCTGCAGGAATTCCCGTAGCATTCCTATATACAAGTGAGAAAGAGGATGGTATTCGAACGAAGTGGACTTGCCACGTAACAGTCTGCACCTCTCCAACTTTCCAGATAGATTGTGCGGTTGGGGACGTGATAGGGGGATCGAACACCGTCCGGCTATCCAAGGGTGCCGCAAGGATCACCGAGAAGAACAGGAAAAGGCATAGAATCATAAGATGGGGCATGATAGAGGACTCCCTGAACCAACCGACACTGATGCAGAGGGGAAGGGAGGCTCAGACCGCCACTTCCTGGAACATCGCTTAAATAGGAAGACAGATTGGACATCTCATCAAAATCGAAGCGGAGGCCGATCAAAAATGCAGCACGTGAATGTTTCGCGTGCCTCAAATTGGGTGCAAATATCACCAAATATAATACCTACGGAAAGACGGTCTTCAAAGTTCCTAAGCATACAAAAGCGAAAGACTTGATAAACCGTATTAAACGACCTTAAGCCCCTTTGCGCTTTCTTAAGTCTTGGCTTGTGGAACTCGCCGTAAAATCGAAGCAACTGTTTAAAACTTGTAGTAATACATGCAGTCCGTTATGTGAATTTGAGGGAGATACCGCCAAGTCTATTGGGTCCCAGAGGTCGGCATATTGAAATCCATTCAGTATGTGACAATAAAATATCGGTCTGGCTGCTTAGATAAAGAGCAGGAAGGCCACAGGCGTCAACATAATCCGGTAGGTCCGTAATTTATTCATGCTCCACCCAGCATTATTGCTTGGTGAAGGGGATGGGGATATAGCAGGGGAAGCCGACGTCGGCAATGAAGACGACGAGGACGCAGGTCCCGATGATGAGGCCGTGGTTGTTGAGATTGGCGCAGATGATGTTGACGCAGGGAACGAAGCACTGATAGGAGGGCTGGGAGTGTTCGAGAGAGTCTGGGTCGGAGAGCCAACCAAGTCGGTCGAGGCCCGAGATGGCTTAAAACTCGTGGCGGCAACAGAGGCGGATCCAGACGAGACGGATGAAGAATCCGACCCTTGAATCGTGAATTCTGGACTAATGTTTCCTGTAAAAAGAAACAGTTTGTTAAGGAGATGAGTGAGGAAAGAGTGCAACACACCAGAGGATCCAAGCAGGACGACTATATAGTTCGGCCTCGACACGACTTGTGGAACTGTAATCTTAACCTTTTGGTCGGTGAGATTAAATCCAGAGGCTAAAGTTGTTGCTGCTGCGATGATCAATGACCACCGAAACAAAATAACTTTTGGACTCACACAGGTGTTCACTATCCGAGGTCAAATAACCCAGCATGAGCTGGCCCGTTATGCCTTCATTTCGTCAAGTTAGATTCAAAAACGGTCAAGAAACTGCGTTACCTGGAGGTATTCCCGTAGCATTCCTGAGCTTAAATGAGACGACAATAGTATGCGAATAAAATTGAACTTGCCACGTAACAGTCTCAGTGTCCCCAACTGTCCAGATAGTCTGTGCGGTTGGGGAGGTGAGAGGCGGATCGTAAACAGTGAGGCTATCGAACGGGGCTGCAAGGATAGCCGTGGAGAAAAAGAAAAGGCATAGACTCAAAAGACGACGGGCCATGATAGAGGACTCCGGAACCAAGCAGGAGGAGAGTCTGCTCAAAGTCAACCCGTCGGTCCTCGAACATCGCTTAAGTCTTAAGACGCGTTGAGCATCAAACCATCATCAAAAGATTGATCTGTCTGTTCAACGGATCTGATTTCCGAATCTCTGTGATTTCTCGTGTGCCACAAGTAGTTGCGCATGAACACCACATAAAAATTATAGATGTCATAAAGTAGTATCGAGTACTAGTACAACGCTGTCCAACAAGAATGCAACTTCTGTGAACATATTACACGGTCCAGGTAGAGATTAGTTTTCGTGATACAGTCATGTTAATGGCCTCAGTTGGGCCAGAGTCGGTTTATTTGGTGATCGTGAACTTTGCACCAGTGTTGCCCGAGTCACCGAAGACTACAGAAAATTATGAGCGACCATACGTCTCAGGTCCTGAAAGAAACGCACCTAAAATCTGGTAATCGTGGCCAGGATCGACGTTTGGGACCACTATTTCGTGGGTGGCAGTCCGAATGTCGAAGCCGTGAGCCAAGGGATGCTCTAGAGCGAGAAAGAGATGAGGAACAATACATGGGCTCGATTATGAAGCAGCGTACCCAGGTCCAACAGTGTGTGGTTTCTGACAAGGATTATCATTCCGATGTTGTTTGTGATATGCGCGGGTGCGTGGGCTAAATCCCAAGTGACGTTATGGCGCTCGCCGATCCGCCAGACCGTGCCGTTCCCGGGATAGAGTACAGGCGGGGAAAATACGTCGCGCGGTGATGGGGTAGGTGCCGAAGCAACGAGGGAAAAGATGGTGAAGAATGCGAGAACGAAAATTGCGGGGGCTGACGTCGATTTCATGATTAAAGCGTGAGGGTGAATTAGGCGACGAACAACGAAGAGGGAGAAAAAGACGGAATGAAGACGATGGATAGCTGGCAGCTCCTTTATAGACTGGCTCAGCAGCTCTTCTACGGCTATGTCGATATCCAGTGGGTGTGAATCGGTGAAAGACGCGGCTGAGCTCCATTCAAACGTTAACATGTGTCCATAGTCCAAACTTTACCGCCCTTCTTCGGTGCCAATCGATGCGAAGCGGCGCTATCCGCTGCATCCCTCGAGTTTGAAGGTAGAGTACATCAGCTTTGGCAGTTCAGCGCCTTCTCTCAGTCAATGACCATCGGGCACGAGGTAAAGCTTGAATAATTCCGGCCTCGCCGACGATTTGTGCATTCTCAGACAATCCCCGCTGGCAGATTTCTTCAACAGAACCGTATATGGCGCTCCAATAATCTTCCTGTTGTTTAGGAATCGATTGTCCTTTCGAGGTTATTTTTTCAGGATACGAAGGCGAACATAGATCGCCAGTTTTTTTGCTTGAGTCCTTTGCGGATTGCTTCCACTTGCGGCACCAGTACGTCCACAACGCGGATATCAACGTCTTCCGGAGATTCATCACCGGGGCCGGAAATCTGACGACCGGAGGCGTTCAGGACCTGGAATTTCACAGGTGCGTTCGGTAAATTAAGAGGACGGTTTCCTGCCCCGTACTCGGGTACGGCAGACTCGGATCAGTAGGGGATGCACAGTTTAGCAAAGGGGTTGTGCAGTCTAGTAATTATCTTACGATTCGTGATCTCGATATGCAACGTGCCCCCAGACGAATCGCAGTGCCACCCCAAGATATGGAAGGTAATACATGGAGTTGATGAAATCGGCAAGTAAAGGTGGAGACTGGTCCAGCCCAGCGCAGTGTCGTCACTTTGAGCGGCGATTCTGAGCACATTTCTCTCCATTGGCGCATTTACCTCTCCGACGAGGTACATCTTATTTGAAAGATTGTCTTGCGGCGTCGTTAAACGACAGCTTTTGAAGGCTCACTAGGTCCAATCGTCCAGATAAGCGCCACAGCTGCTGAGCCATTTCAGACAGAGTCGATAGATTTGAGTCGTTAGACCGCTGCAGGAGCCCCAGTGTGAAAAGTGCTGATAGCTTTTTCAATGTGTTGTTTGTGAACCACAAAATGCCGTTTAGAACAATTCGGGAATTGATCCGAAACGCGCTGTTCTGTTTACATTTTTTTGTTTAGTGTGACATGTGACTGAACGCGACTTGACGTGATTCTTTTACGCGACTCTCTCTTCCAGACACCCATCCAGTGCTACCAGTGGTCTCTCTGAGACTCCCTCCCTCCTCACCCGCCATATTCTGCGCTCTGCTCCCTCATTCGACGTGGCTGCTACCGAAATGAGTCTCCCTACCCCACCCAATACCAGCCACAGAGAGAAAGAAAACCGCGCCCCCCACCCGAGAGCTCGTGTTATATGGTCACCGCACAACCAGTACCGCACTATCAACCCCGATCCTATACCACATGCCTCACCACTTGCCACCAACGCGTCCAAGACCGTCCCGACAAAATCGATCCTCAAGAAGCGGTCGGAGCCCCTCCTTCCCTTCGTTGACGAGTTTCAGAGAGAGACCACACCAGAGCCAGAAAAGCCAAAGTTTGACCCGAAATATCTCTCCTCGCCCGTGACAACAATAATCGATCCCTCCGCGTCGCTGGACGATCTTATACGCGCTTACTCTGTGCTCGCCGCCCGCATCAGAGCCCATATCACGTTAACCACTGATTCCGACGCGTCATACCCCATTCTCGAGCCGCTCCGCAAGAATAGGGTCCTATTAGAGGAGGCCATTGTCCGTGATTTAGCACGGTGCTTGGTCGACCCAGAGACGATGGATCATGACCAAACACCGGAGGATAGGGAGGAAGAAGCGTGTTTAAGAGAGCAACCACAACCAGTGCTGCTCCCATCGCCCAAAACCAGCCCCAAGAAGAAGAAGAAAGGGACGACGGCGAAAAAAGCAAAGTACGGCAGAGATCTTTGCACAACCTGCCACTCTACCATTAAGCTTCTCGCCGTTGTCTTTACCCTTCCTGCTGTCTCTGGCATATTCACCGGTGAGTTACGTCCTCAATTTCGACGATCTGAGGCTAATTTCCCTTCCTCAGTCCCGCAGCTCCGTGGGATCCTCACACAGGTTCTTGCGATTCCCCTCGCTGATGATCTACCGACACCCAATGCCCGCAAGACATACGCGCTATCCATCTGGCTGTTGCAATCGCAGCGTCTTTCTTCCGTCGTTCTCGAGAACGCAGCAGACCGCATTGTATTCGCTCTCCGACGTGGCATCGAGGGAGAATTGGGCAAAGAAGGCAAAAAGGGTTCAGCGAGCGATGGCTTGAAGGTGAGCCGTTCCCGAACAAAAGGAACGTCACTTACACTTTTCGCCAGGCTATACACGATCTTTCGGTGTATCAACCCTCGATCTTTGTCCCCAGATTCGAGGCACTCCTTCCATCGGTATTGACCAACCTCCTTGCGCTGTCGGCCGGTATTCGGGCTCAAGCGTGCCACGCGCTCGGAGGTTTTGCTCGGGGACTCGCGACACTCCCTGTGTCTGCCCTTCACACCCGTATATCCGCCGTCGCCGCCTCAATTTTAACCGCCCCCTCCTCTCCCACCAAAAAGTCGCCTATGAAAAGCCCATCGAACGAGTCTTCTCTCGTCCGCACCCTTCGCACCACTCTGCAGGCTACCGAAGTCCAAAGTGTCTCTCAAGGTCCTGTTTGGGGACTGAGCGTGGTAGCGAGTCTTCTCGTTCTCGCCAACTCGGCAGTTTATGCGCATGACAACGCGCGTAGAGCGTTCATCGCCTTGCTTTCATGCTCGATGAACCACAGAAAGAGCACAATTCGAAGCCTCGGGAGTGCCGTTTGGCGCTGCGCCGCCTGGGCATACTGCCAGCCTCTTCTCCCTGGCAATGGCGAAGATGAGTCGGAGGTCGACGAAGAGGACAATTCTACAGCTAAGCGCAAAAAGATCGAAGAAGGCCGGCAAAAGTTTTGGACAGACATCATTGCTACCGTCGTCGACATGGGAGTCGGCATTTCGACCATCGCAGGTCTTCTTGAGGAAACCGAAAGCAGTAGCGAAGAAAATCTTACCCGTGTCGCGACAATAATGAAGTTCATGACGAGCAAGGGAGGACCTAATCTCACGAGCGCCGTCGACGTGCTTGCGAAAATGGTTTCTTTCGAGCCGCCAGAGACCGAATGGAACTGGAACAAACTTCTCCCTCGTGGACTGTTTTCTGCGTCGCCTGGACTGCTGACGGCCGAGTTCAATGCCCTTGAAATTCCTGTAAGGTCTATCATTGCACAATGCCCCGACGTGTACGATGTGCGATCCTTGAGCCGAGAAGAGGTAGCTCAGCCTGCGATCTTCATCAAGCTTGTCGAGATGTGGAAGGAGTGTCTCGGCTATATTGGACTTCAAGATGACGATCCTATTCCAGTGCGTTCTCTTCTCATTCGCGATGGGCATAATCTGACCAGTGCCCAGGCGAACATGCTCTTGATTTGGGATCATCTCATTCAAGCAAACGCCACGGTTCTGCGAGGTGTGTCTACTCCTCCGTTGCTTGGAGTATCCTAATCCCCTTAGCAGATGATGATGCTCCCGATGCGGACACTGCAGAATTTGCCGTCCAGGCAGTTGATATTCTGATAGACATTATGCTCGACACCAACATCGATGTAACCTTGAGGGCTGGGGAAGTCCGCTTTTGTACCGACGGCCAGACGAATCTATCCAACGCGGCATTGAAGATCAAGGTCGTCCGCGCGCTCTGGGCCGTTATGCGCAAAGCCATCTCCACCCCGCAGCTCACTTCTGCTGGGGAGAAGCTGGTATATGAGCTTATGAAGGCGGAGGATGAGTTCACGGATTCTGGTGAAGTCTCGCGGACGGAGTGGGCGACGTTTTGTGCGGAGGTTCTCATCGTCTGCGACCCCGAGTACCTACAGGACTTCTGGAGCTACGACGGGGCATCGAACAGCAAGTGGGACTGGACAGACGCCATCCGGAGTACTGTTTGGAGATGTTTCGTGGAGAAGTGGAAAGAAGAGGGCGAATGTGCTTGGCATTCCATCGTTACTCTCCTTGTTGTTCCGTTCACGTTCGTTCCATTTCTCGATTGATTGTCTGCATAGTGCTAATCTCAGTTTTTACAGCGCGAGAAAGAGGTGGGAGCTCGACGATTCCGATTACCAGCTTTGGGAAACTTTCCTTGGTCATGGAATCGACAAGGCGCTCGACTATGGCCTCGACCCGGTCAATGTCGTCGATCATGTCGCCTCACTCATCGTTAAGGAGCACAATCCAACTTCAACCACAACGTCTCGCGTCGCCGACTGCCTTCTGTCTCAGCTAGACATGGAGGAAGTGCGGGAACTCCCAGAGGCCCTGTGCGAGTTTGTCAACGACACTCTTCGCTCAAGCTATCCCCCAGAACCGCGGAATATGCAGCATGCGCTGTGGACACTTCGTTCGATCTCGCGCACCATAGACAGCTGTCCCGCTGAACACGTGGTGAATCTGCTGCGTCTCCTCGAGGACGGCCTATGCGTGTGGATGTCCGACGAACACCAAGCGTTGAATGAAACGGAATATAATTATGACGTAGGTGTCAAAAATTCGATTAACTTCAGTCGCCTAACGTTGCATTCAGGTCGTTGATCTGTACCAAACAATTTTGATGAAAATCAGGTCTCTTCCTCTCCGCCTTTCGGTGCTCGAGTCTGTCGCTTCTATCCTAGAATCCGGCTTTGTTGGGCGAGAAAACACCGCGGAGGCGATTACGGACGCGTTTGCCGAGTTCTGGAGGGAAACCTACGCCGACCATCCTGTTCCAGAGGGAGGTTGGCCCGCAGAGATTCAGACGTGCTTGGGCATTCCCGACGAGGTTGACCAGCTTGATCCCGACAGTCCTTGGCGCAAAGTATCATTATCTCCTGCCTTTCGCGGGGAGCAAGAGGTGTCTCCGGACGGGGAACAAGTGCCGGTTGGTAGCCCCTTCAAACTCAGCAACGCACGCTTCCGTTCTGTATCCCTTGAGGCCGCAGATGAAACGGGGACTTCAATGCCGCAGGAAGTCGCACCGGGAGCTCAGCCTTGCCGTCCCGTTACGCCCACCACCCCTGTCACCGCACGATCCCGCGCTTCGACTCCGCCCCGTCCACATAAACTACCTTCCACCGCGCAGTCTTCTCCGACGTCCCCTGATTCTCCAGTACATGCACTCTATCCCCCTTCTACGCCCTCTACGCCTAAACGTACACCGCTGCGATTAGTGAATGGGACCAAGGCTTCCCCGAACAAGCGCAGGAAACTCGACAACAAGGAGAACGAGTCCCCTGCGCCGCACATTGCCTCCGTTATGGAACGCATCACCGCTTCGCCGAGGTCTGGCCATGATTTGGCTATGAGCAAGAAGCATGCGTCGCCCAATCACAGGGAGGAAGAACGTCCCTCCAAGAGAAGCAAGATGGACGTGGCTTTGCCGGGTGGAGACGAAGTGTCTCTCCGCGCTAGCGCCAGCGACAGCGACGCGGAAGAGGAACGACTCGTCGAGTTTAGCCTTGTGGAGCAGGAGCAAAGCACATCCAGCCCCACTAGATTCTTCGACGTCAATGAGCGGGCCACTCCTGTTTCCCTTTCGAAGAAACGCAAGAGGGTCCTTTTCGATGCCGTCGAGGTTCCCAGTGTTCGTCAAGTGTATTCGCGGGTGAAGGACACATCTCCGTTTGCCTTTGCTACGCCATCGAAGCAGGCGGAGACGAGGTCGACTTCCAAAGCAGCGCGCCGGGCTTCAGCTTCGGGAAATTCATCCTCCGGATCGAGAAAACGCAGGCGGGATAGTGAGGATGACCCCTTCAGTGGTGAATTTTCTTCTTGTTTGTTTGTAACGTCAACTAAACTGTTTTCAGATGATTCCGTTGCCAAAGTACACGAATCTTCGGACGACGATGCATTTTTTGGCCAAGTCACACCGTATCATGTCTTTTCCCCCGCGCTTCGTCGTGCACGGGACGACGACCCGCCAAGCAGTGATGATTCGGCTATGTCTGCAAGCCCTTTGAAAGGCGTCGTGTCGCGTCGGCTGCAGAAAGGGGCGTCCAACGGACGCTTGCCAGCGGTTTCCCTTCCAGTGCAATAGATGTTTTTTATTGCGTCGGCGATCCTATCCTATCCTATCCGTTCTTATTTGATTTGTTATTTCATTGTACTGTTACCAATACATTTTCTGCATTTGCGATTCAGCATCGATTTTTTGTGAAGTGTTGGCAGCGGCGTACATCAAGCATTTTAAGCGGCGACTTGACGCGGACACTTTGCGACTATGACACTGCGTCGAACGTCCGTCCCACTTCCTCCGACACTCCCGACACTCCCAGTGTTGTCCTGAAAACGAACCTCGATGTTGTCCGATATTGCTACCGTGTGGGATCCAATCGTATCGCTTGGCGGTTGTCTCTACTACATTCAATACCATCATTGATTCGAGAGCTCACGACCATTATCTGGGGGCGGGTGTTTGCAGGCCACCACTCGTGAATACAAGGGTCTGACTGCGTAAAGAGGTGTACTTTCAGACAGTACAAAGGGATCGAATTTGTGGAGAATTGCAGCAGCCCCTGGTCGGAGTTTCCGGGCGATTCTGCCCCGAGTGATCCGATGACGTTATTTTGGCGGTCGATCATCAGCGTGACGGTTGTCGTCTCGATCTGGGGTTCGCCGTACAAAAGTACGTCGTTGACGCGACTCTCAGCGGCCCCTCATCTTTCCTTTTTACCATGTCTGACCAGCTCCTAGACACTCCCGCAAAGCACCCTTTTTCCCTCTCTGGGCTCATTGACTCGGCATGGAACCGTGTTTCCGAGGCCGCCTTCAAGACAGGCTGGGCTCCTGTTGCTAGATTATCAGAAGCTGCCGTGGTTGCGTGCGTTTTTTTCGTGTCTTTTGAGCTCAAGATTATAACGCGCCTGGTCTCTCATTAGTCTGATGCAAAGAATCTCCAAGGGACAGCTTCGAGTACTCACCTACTCCCATATCTATTCGTTCCCCGCTCCTGGAGCAACCGACGATACTGAAGAATTCAAGGCCGAACTCAGAGTCTTGAATGACGCGTTCTGGATACGCCTGTGCCTAATGAGCGATCTGGGTTTCGCAGAATCCTATATGTATGGAGATGTCGAATGCGACGACCTTGTTTCGCTCTTCAACGTAATTAGCCATAACTTCTGCTCTCGTGCTGCAGCTGAACTACCTCCTAGATTTTTCTCGACAATAGAAAGAGTCTCTCGAATTTATCTTCGAGCGCTTCGTACTTGTTCACCCTGCCTCAAAAGCTGACGTCCTACCGATTCCTCAATACAATCGGCAACTCAAGGTCGAATATTTCAGGTTCGTCAATCGCTTCTTCGCTCGTTCATCCGCTGAATTGCCTTAATTCAGCTCACTACGATATCTCGAATGATATGTTTGCTGGTATTTTATTTCATCCGCCCATTAAATGTTCTAATTTTATATAGGTTTCTTGTCTCAGGACATGACGTACGTCTTAACTTTCGTTATTTTTCCCCGTGCTGACTTGCATTTCTCTACGCAGTTATTCATGCGCGATATTTGAAGACTTGGACGGTGACATGAAAGACGGTGTTGTTCGCAGTGAATGGAGCGGTGGACAAGGGCTTCGGCGTCTGGGAAAACCAGCAACCTCGTCCTCCAGTATCCCTACAACGACCGAGGATGAGCTCTATGAAGCTCAAATCCGAAAACTCAGCCATATAATCGACAAGGCTAAAATTCAGCCCGGACATCGTATCTTAGAAATCGGTTCGGTGCGTATTCAGCGCAGCGACAAGTTTTAAACGTATTACTCACTTTTGTATAGGGATGGGGATCTATGGCTATACTTATTGCGCAAACCGTCGCAGGGACGACGGTCGACACGCTGACACTCTCTGTACAGCAGCAGTCTCTTGCGCGGGAACGTATAGCAGCAGCCGGGCTCACAGACCGTATTACTGTCCACCTGATGGACTACAGAAATATGCCTGCAGAGTGGGAAGGCGCGTTTGATCGCGTGGTGAGCATCGAGATGATTGAAGCGGTTGGCTCCGAGTTTCTCGTCGGTTATTGGAAGACAGTCGACTGGGCCATGAAGCCTGTCGGCGGCGTGGGTTGCGTGCAGGTCATCACGATACCTGAAGCTCGTGCGTATGAACACAGTCTCGGCGTCCTCGCCTCACCGTTTTCCCTACAGGTTTCGAGCGGTACATCAGCGAGATAGATTTCATCCGGAAATGGGCAAGTCTGACTACTGCATAACAAGGTCTTACGCGCTGACTCGTTTCATCGTTTACAGAGTAAGCGGGCGGGCTGCATTCCCCGTATGCAATTGTCCATCGCTGACCGCTGATTCCGCAGTTTTCCCGGGCGGCTTTTTGCCCACCCTGACTCTGCTTCTGCAATCCCTCCAGGAAGGCTCTTCAGGGCGTCTCATCGTCGACAGCGTCTCGAACATCGGCCCCCACTACGCGCGCACCCTGCGCGAATGGCGCCGGCGGTTCCTGTACCAGTTCGACAGCATCATCGTCCCGGCGCTGAAGAGGGAGTATCCGGACGTGATGAACGGTCCCCGCGGTAAGGAGGAGATCGAGGTTTTCAAGCGCAAGTGGATATGTACGTCCTTCGTCTATTCAGCTACCCTTCCTCGTCTGACTTGCTTTGCTTCGTGACAGACTACTAGTGAGTTATCCGTATCCAGAAGGATTCAGCATATTGACATGGATGCGTTTCAAGCTGCTACTGCGAGGTGGGATTCACGTCGCGGACGCTTGGGGGTGAGTCGTTTCGTTTCAATTTCTGCCCGGTATTTGACACTGACTTACATACGTTTTAGATCATATTATCACCTTACGCGGGAGGGATGCACGGATTACGGTTGTACAGTCTACGAATAGAATTAGGTGATCTCGGATAGGGGCTTTCTGATGGTGTTGTTTTGTTTATACGAATCCGGATTGGGACGCGATAGTTGATGGTATCAATTGTGCAAAGTTCTATTTTTTTTTGTAACGCACTTTGAAAACGCAGCAACCGACATTTTTATCTCACTTCCTGCAGGAAATTGCGTCACGGTTCGATGTCAGGATGACCATTACTCCCATTTCCGGCCGCGCCATTTTCCTGGATTGCTGGCAATTTACACTGGACTTACAAGACAAAATGTACTATAAACTAAGCCGAAATGAATCAGCTGGTATGTATGGTCGGTTAGAAAGGATTGGTATAAGGTATCAAGAAGAAATCAAGGACATTAATATTGTAAGCCAGTCCAACCACGTTGGGAGATCAGTTTGGGGGCCGCACTAGCGTCTCTCCCGCGACTTTCACGAGTCGATGATCGTAAACCTCAACCGACTCGTAGTTGTCTGTGAAGACGACGTGAACCAAGTCCTCTATGTTTGCTTGGAACCATATATCAGTACTTTCTAAGGAAAGAGGAGATTGGTACTAACGTTGTTGCTTTGTGGGGATATTGGTTCGGAAATCTACTATGATAAACTCGGTCATCCCGTCACATGCGATCCGATGGTAAGCTCCGTTTTGATCAAAACGGTTGGCGTGCTCTTGGAGACGGTCTCCTTCTCGCAGCAACTCGATACCCCAGCTACGTTTCTCGGTGCCGTATTCCTGTCGATGCACCAGGAAGTCAATGCGACCTGCTGGCTTGTGGCCGGCTGGGGTCGCGTATTCCGCCGCCATGACAGCCCTTGGTCGCAACTTGTGCAAGCATCTGAAGAACTCGTGTTGATACGCTGCTTCCAGTGGTGTGTCTGCTGACGACCCATCGACTCGCTTTGGCGAGGTCAAGTGATCGGGATTGAATCCACGGACTACAGCCATGATAAGATCGAACAAGGTAGGTACGTCCTCCAAATGATCTGGAATTGGAGGAGCAGGCTCATCTGCAGGAGAGCGCGCTGAGCGGAAAGCGAAGGACAGGCGGCGACGACAGAGGAACCCGGTAGGTGCTCAATGTACAATAGTCCCCGTGAATGGACAAAATCGAGATCTTCTCGGCTAAGACCACCAGGAAATTCGTCGTGTTCGTTGAAATCGAAGGCACCGTCAACGAAAAGCCGGGAGAAAACTCGGACAACGCGGGGGTCCGTCGCATCCAAGGGGGTCGGAAGGAATCGACGGCATTGACCATCGTTTTGGAGCGACTCGAGGAAATTGGAGGGTGAATAAACGTTGAGAAACTCTGGGAGGGTATACACTTGCTGTTCTCGGATTGAGTTTTTCTGAAATAGATACTTCCTGTCAGACGGTCGTCACATTGCTCCACCGACACCTCACTCACTTTATCTTCAGCATTTGAAAAATGCCACGACAACGGAAGCGTAACCCGAAGACCAAAAGAAGATGGCATTTTTCAGGTCCTCGTCAAGAGGAGGAATTGTCTTGTAGTGTACCGCGGACGCATAAAGTTCCTCCATTTCTTCGTAATCAAATAATAGACCTAGTGGGACTTCGGGGTCCTTCGTAGCTCTACTCGTTGAAGATTGTTGAGCGTAATGGGTGTATAAGGCCCTTTCGTCATGTGCTGAGAGTCGAGTTGTCCCATGCGCACGCGATAAGAACAGAGAAGAAGGGGTTGGGGTGCCCAGCCCAGGGCTTCAGATAGGTGTTCCACAGGACGGTGTCACCATAGCTTGCCTGACATTCGTCGATGATGATTACAATCGGATTATGTTCGGTTGCAGATTTGAAGTATTCGTCTAACTCCCGCGAAGTACTGCACGTTCCTCTTCATCTAAGGGCCACGGATCGTCAAAACGCAGGACCTCGATTCCTAGCGATTTTAGCCTTGCGTGTACGAGATGTAATAAAGTGCTTTTTCCGCTTGCAGGGCTCCCGCGAATCTATGCACGATGAGTTATCCGTGAAGTGCCACCCAAATGAGTTTGGTACTTACTTGAACAAAATTCTGGTCCTTTAATTGTTCGATAACACCGTTAACCAGTTTGTCCCTTGATGTTCGCGGGACTAAATCGAGTCAATGACGGCTTTAGTTGAATCAGGACATGCGCCTACAGAGTTCAACAGTTGGAAAAGCAGTCTCCGGTGGCGACGGGCTTGTTGCAGGTCAACTGCATTGCCATTGAACTACGAAACGTTACACAAAGAAAGAAATTACCATAGACGTCTTCCTCTGGGTTGAGATATTCCCATGATGCGGGAACGACATCGAAGCCCGACCGTCAACGGGGATTTGATGCTAAATTTCACTACAGAATCGGGGAGACTCGGACTCCATTGTTGGCGACTAAATTCGACGGCTCCTGTTGAGTGTATGGAATAAGAAATGCTGTTGAAGGCGGACAAACTTGATAGCCGCAATCCCGAGGGAGAAAACATCGGTCAGAGCCATAGTTCAAGTAGATACGGACAGAATTCATAGTCAAATGTAGAGAGGAGCGCGAGTAGTCACAGACAAGTTTAAAACACGCGTTACACTGGACTCCTATTTTCAAGTTAGACTCGATAATTTACGACATAACGCTGTCTTTTCTATTTTTTGGGCTTGCGGAATAATAACAAAATGGGCATATTATTACATGTCAATCAGGATACAGTTGCTGCAAATACAGTGCAAAGATGCCGATAATGTAAAAGAGATCTGGCCTACGATTTGTCCAACTTTCTACTCATCTGCTCATTCAATGCCGCGCCGATCTTATGGACCAAACGCGTCGCGTGAACAAGATCTTGGACAGGATCTGGGAGGCATCATCGGCGACGACTGCGTACGCGCGCTCCAGCGCGTCCAAACGCGCAGACGTCTTGTTTCGCCGTAATGGGGGCGGGTGCCGTTCCCGGGGTGGAATGGGAGCCGTCTGAGAGCGACGACTGGACGATGGACTGGGAGGGACGTCTGGGATTTGCGCCACGAGTCACGATGGTGTTGTACGAAAATCGAGCTACTCACGACTAGTACTCGATTGTCCCAAGGCCATATCCATGTGGGGGGACGATGGTTCCCCGCCTCAGACGAAGCTAGGCGGTGTTTCAGCGTTGGGTAATCGACGCAGAATTCGGAGGCTTACAATACCCGATAGAAAGCCAAATGCCTGCTGGACATGTTTTACCTCGGCGACAGACAGACTAGCCTCCCAGCTAGCATAATCTTCCTCTTCTTCAGCGTCGGCGGCTTTGGGCTGGCGGGCAGGTGGCAGCCTGAAAGATGGGGAAGGTGTAGGTAACGAATGTTCCAGACGTCGTCTCCTAGATTCCTCGTAACTTGGAACCTCGACGTAATCCATGATGAGCTTCCGCTTTGCCTTCCGGGTCGAATGGGCAGGGACGACGCATGTCCGAAAGAACAACAGAATCTCTCCTGCTGACCGGTTCCGAGATCGATTCCCCAGGAAGCCGGGAAGGTCCTGCAATTGCATTCGATTCCCTGTGCCTAAGTAGGCGTTGGGACTGGTTCTGCGCCGTTTGCTGGTGAGGTATCTACGCATACGTCAGTGGAATGAATTGTATCAAGAGTCCAAACTTTACCGTCATCCTCAGCCCGACGCTTCGACTTTCGGCGTGACCCTGGTATCGTGGTTCACTGTACTTGAGGAGTGTGGCCATGAACAGTGGCAGATGAATGGCATGAACCAGTAGGAGCATCCACAAGAGATAAAACGCTAGATTCATCAAGACGGCTTGAATACTCCTGCAGTTGGTCAAGTGCGGCCGATGTAACGGGTCGGGACTGGACTTGAGGTGCGGAACGATGTATCGATGGCGAAGGCGGTCGAACAGTTGATGCGCTGTTCTCCTCCACATCCATAAGCGTGTATCGCCCATGCCGATTGTATCAGCCTCGAAAGGATGCCTAGATTCATCGGCATAATAGTCGAATGAGCTGGACAGCACTGCTTGTGATGGCTGAGAATCAGGAGCAACAGAGCTCTCCTGATAGAAATTAGAGTCTATAGAGTGGCATATATGCAAAACGTGCGCACCATTTGCGAATGGTTCTCTAGCGAGAGATCGGCGGCTAAGCTGCCACCAAATATGTCAGTGAAAGCTCTCAGACTCGTCTTAATGCTTTCGGGATAAAGGTCATAAAATTCGTCACGCCCATGATATGTCACGCGCCAAAATCTCTCAAACGCGTCGGCATCTGCGATTGTGCCGAGGAATCGCGAGATCGAGACCAGGTTCTGACTCGATGGTTCCAGGTCACAAATTGTTGACAAAGGGGTGGAAAATAAGCACTGCGTCTACTCAGAGTATGAGTATGAATATCGACTAAATGAAAAAAAAAACTTCATTGCGCACTATTTCTTTCCGGAGGTCTCCATCGAGGACATTCTCATCATCCTCGAGCCACTTGCAGATGCTATCCTGTAGCGCAAGAAGGAGAGGCAGGGCAAGGGCCGAGGGAGCAGAGAGGATCATGTCTCGAAGCTGCCGAATGATTTGGAGTGAAGTTGACACCAAAGCTTGTCGAGGATACAGGTCACCCAAAACGTAGCCACAGTACTCGTTATTGCCTCGGGTAGAGTAAGCCTGTCGGTGAGATCGACATATGACAAAAGCGTCAAAAACTCCTGCGGTGATTCCGAGAACCTAAATGGGGATGAGATGGTCGGGATGCAAAAGACAACAAGATTGTACCTTTGTGCGACCTTGACATTCTCCAAGACATGCTCGACAAAGACCGTGGGTTGGATGGAAGTGTCCCTTGCAATAGATAGACGAAGGAGCCTGTCCCAAATCTCGGCTTCCGACTTCGTCATTTTCCAAGCCCTATGATGTATGAGTCTAACATGCAAAAGATCGGTCTAACAGAGAACTGACCCAAAGGGAATGCCAAGGAGATATGCTGAATCCTTCCAGGGCGCTGGAACGTCAGCCTTGTTTATCGACTTGACCGCTAATGTCCAAAGCTGCCTCTGCAACTCCGCGGGCATCTGAGCATCGCCTTGGCCTCTGACAACTCCCACAGCACTAGGAAGGCCCAATGATAGTAATTCGGAACATAGATCGGCCCACGCATTCCTGATTGGCTCCTCTGCAAGATTATAACATTGCTTCAGCATAGCCCCCAGCACCGTTTCCGCGGGCCAGGAGAGCCAGTCGCGCTGAAAAACGTTCGTCATAGTACGCCACATCTTGCGGATTAGGACCAGTCGGTGGACTTGGGCGTCAACGGTTTCGGCGGGTGCAATGAACGAGCAAATCAAAGCCGCGATTTTACTGGCGAAAGGATCCTGTGTCGTTAGATGCGCGAAGCCTTGTGTGAGGTCGGAGGGCGTAAGTAGAAGCGACTGCCAGCCATGGAGGAGATTCTGTCTGTATTCTGATACGGACAAGTATGGCCGACCCAGCTTGAGATCGTCGAACTCCTGCCCGAGCGAAATGTTCGTAGCCCGGACCCATAGGTCCGCGAGAGCGTCCCAGTGATGCAGGATCTCTGAATCGGAGAGCTGTCTCACTTGGCTAGGGTGGAGACGGGGAAAGAGCGGATCGTGGATACAACGCTATCCGGTTTCGATTGAACAATGCTGCCGTCAAAAAGTTGTGGGACCAAGACATCGCTCTGCGTGCCGGCCGATGTGGTGGGTAGAGTGGGGGTGTACAGGAGCTGCGTCAAAAGAGCTATTCCTTCGGCCTGTACGAGGCGGTCGCTGCTCGCCATCATATCCTTCACAACCTCGAGGACCTTCGTCACCGACTCTGATGTATCCCAGCTCCCGTCATTCGGTGCGGTGCCAAGGAGGGAAAGAATTAAGGCCAAACCAATCCCGCCTCTGAGTTCCTGCTTGAGTATCAGGAATACAGGATGTCTCGTATCCTCTCCGTCGTCGTTTGGGGCGGGAAGGCGAGAAAATACCCAAACCAGGCACTTCCACACGTACGGATGGAGACGAGTTACGAGTTTCTGCTTATGGGCAGCCACTTGCTCGAGCGATTGGAGAATAAATTTGAGTGCTCGGGGATTCGAAAATACTGAATCGCCCAGAAGAATGACGAAGGATGCTAGGAGCTGAACCGCCCAAAATGGACTGTCCGCCGGATGGGAAGGATTACGGGCCGATAATGCTGCGTTGACTAAGGGGCGTAGGCGAAGCTGAGATTGAACTGACTTCAATTTCGATGTTTGGGAATTAACAAAGGTCGTGAGGGTCGCAGTGAGGGAGGCATGACAGCTATTTGCTGTAGAGAGGGTATTAAGTTTGGCGAGAGCGAATCTGCCCAAGGCATTAACCGCCTGCACGCGAATAGCAGCAGAGTCGGCGATGAGATGCTCCAATATGCATGAGAAAATAGCCAATAGGGGCGAGATGAACAAGCTCGGATATTGCTTCAGAAGATGAGTTGAAGCCTGTGAGCGGGAGTTTGAGTTCAAATACAAATTTTCAGAGCAATTCCACAACCTGTAGGCCATCTGACTTCGCTTGATCCTTGCCTATTTGCCCCTCAAGTGCGCGCTTCAAAACAGAGACAATTTCACGCTTGGCCGGTAATAGAACCTCTGAGGGTAGGTTTTGGACAGATAAGATCCATACAACAAACGTCCATGTACGCCGGGAAGCTGGGCCTGGGATGCACGGCGCTGAGCCTAGAACAAGGAGCTCACTCAAAATAGATCTAAGGTCATTAGCTGGTATTGCGAGTAAATTAAATGCATGACGAGCAGACATGGAAGTTGACGTACTCGAAAATATCGAGTATAGCGGCGGGAAACTGAATATATCGGAAAGAAAGCGGAGAACTTGCTGGCTGAGCAATGCTAAATCCCGCGCAGCTCGTATCTCCTCCTCATCTATTTCGGGGATCGTTTGGAGAGAGTCCTGCGCAAATGACGTACGACGGGAATTGGACGACGGTTCCTCTCGCGTGCGTTTCAGGTCCCGCCGTAGTGCCTCGCTCATTTGATCGGCGCATTCCTTGAGGGAAATGAGGGCGGGTGGTGGCGTCCCCGCATTCTTCAAAATGACTCTAATTTGACATCTGATTCTGAGCGAAAACGTATTATACGCTTCGATGAGGTCGTGAAACGAGATGTCGTCGGCATTCGGTCCCGTGGATTCCAACAGCGTTTCCGCGGGCGACATGAAGAACGCGGGCGACGCCAAAGGATCATGTACAAGTTCTGACGGGGTTTTCGTGGCCGGTGGCATGTAGGAGGAGGTGGTGTTTTTAAGGATTGATTTGAGTGGTACCGACGCGACTTTAGCCTGACCAAGTGAATGCTTCGGTTCCTGCGACCACGTTGTGTGAGGCTGCTCTGCTGGAAAGTTTTCCTTCTGAACGGTCGGTTTCATGACCACAGGCGACCGACAACGTGTCGCATGGGCCTATAGCGAATAATAACACGCAGTGATGTAGTTGGACCCTCTGTGGGCCCGCAATGATTTCAACCAATGAGGCGCGTCTTCAAGAGAAAAGGAAACCCTGGTGTATGCGCCGTGAGCCTATCCAAACCGGCGTCGTGAACCGAGTATATACGAGTCGACCAGAAGCCTGTACGCAAAAAACGAGCCTAGTAATCAGTATCCATGGGACAGCAAGTCCAGGGGAGAGAGACACGCACACCAGGCTGGTCTTGGTGTGATATGTACAACGTCAGGGAGCGTCGGGGCCGACAACACGAAGGTGCAGCAGCAATGTCCTCCCTATTTCCTCGGAGTTGGTGCAGAAAAGGAAATAAACACGCTTGTCACGTTCTGTCACGCGTATGTGACTCGCTTTTACTCACTTTCACCTGACTCACGCACTTGTGGTCCAAGCTCGGTGTTCAGTGTCGTCCTCATGTTCACAAGTCTCTATATGCAATCGAAAGTGCTCAAACTACATCGATCAGATATCACAACTTCCGACCCTCTTTTCTCTAGCTCCAGCAATTTGCAGGCCCTCGTAGCCAATCAGCTTACACTTTCATTTGTTACGCTAAATAAGTACTCCATATCGCGCAGCCAGACCGAACATGTCAGCCGCTACTAATGCATAGTACGCCACACCAGGGGCCGTCAGCCTCATTTCTCCTTGCCTACAACTCTCATCTATCAGTTTTCTACCCTTTATATTTTCTTCTCAAATCCAAGAACTCCAGCCGGTCCTGATGTTCTCCTTCTTTACTTCTTCTTCTGCGCTCCCTGGCCTCGTACTAGCCGTTCTCTCTTCTGTCGCCGCTGTGAACGCATTATGTTTGCCCTGCCAAGTCGGACAGACCCCACTCAGCCTGAAGATGCCGTCCGCTCCTCTTTCCCGCCGCGGTGTCTGCTCCCCACCAATCACCAGCCCCGATGCTTCCACCTCATGGACGAGAGGAGACGAGGTCACTGTTACGTGGTGAACGGCGTCTCCCGCTCGGTACCTTAGGATAATGCTGATTGATCGTTCTCGCCCAGGTCGACATCCGACATGCCCCAAAGCATCACGAATCCGAAGGGCAGAATTCTCCTGGGGTACCTCGAGGCTGGGAGCTCTAACGAACATCTGGACCTAGGTAGCTATCCCGCTTTGTGGGCAGACGGGTTTTAATTATTTGGCCGCCGTTTCAGACCACCCGCTTGCTGAGGGGTTCGATATTCGAGACGGCCATCGCACCATTCGTGTTCCAGACGTTCCTCCGCGCAACAATTACATCGTAGTGGTCATGGGTGACAGCGGAAATCGCAGCCCGGAATTCACGATTGAATGAGATGTCACGGTATTGAGGCCATCAATTTGTGGGCTGTATTGTAATTCACTGGGCTGTCCCTTTAATTTTTTCAATTGGTGCTGGTGCGATTTCAAGGCAGAATAGTTTCGTTAGAACCCCTCGCGGAGCCGACCAGATTCGGAGGGATTGGCTCAATATGGTAATTCAAGTTCCTTTTGCGTCACGCGTGATGAAATCGTAAGAGGGCGTGCAAGCGTAGGGATAATCGCCGGGCGTTGTGCGCCTGTGCACTGATACACTGGGGATTTACACAATCGTGTGTCGAGCGTGAAACGAAAAGAACGCACCCTGAAACTTTTGAGAATTCGAAGTTGCATCAGGGCAAGGTTATAAAGTCCGACTGAGTGCGCGTTCTTCCTCAACCACTACCTACCCAGTTTTCTGGATTTCTCGACAGCGCTCTCTCGACCACCCACCTAATACCTTCTTTCCCTCGTCAATCACGATGATCTTCACCACCCTCGTTTCCCTCCTCGCCGTGCTTGTCGTCGCCAACGGCTCGCCGCTCCAACCCCAACAACTCGATGTTATCACGCCCCATATTACTTCACCCACTGAGGCCGTCAGCTGGGCCCCCGGCTCGTGCCAGAACGTCACCTGGGGTAGGCTGTTCATCGCGTGTAGCGTAAACTGTGCTCACTCGACGCGTCTTTCATCCCAGAAACCAAGAACATCCCTCCGGCGTCCAAAACAACACGGGCATGATTCTACTGGGCCACATGACCGAGACGTACGACGCCCAGGGCGGCCCCAGCCCAACGAGAACCTCAACATATGTATGTCTTCATTCCATCGCCTTTGTCGCTGGATTGACGACGGCTCACAGCTTGTCCTCTTGCCACACGCTTCCCCATCGGCGCAGGCTGGCAGCAAGTTATAATCCCACGCGACACCATACCCAGGGACGACTATTTCGTCGTTCTGTTTGGCGACAGGTGGGCGTTCGTGTTTATCTTTTCCTTCCCACTTACCGTTTCAACAGCGGCAACTGCTCCCCGAAATTCAAGATTCGAAAATAATGACATCCTCACCTACGCACCACAGCCCTGTCACTTGAAGTTCTCTTCTATTCGTCCAGCTGTAGTTTCTCCTTCATGACCTTAGATACCCTCAGCCATCCATTCGCTTTGTACGAGACTCACATCATTTTGCATATACTGTACCTACTACCCCGCGCACTTAATGATTCGGCTGAAATGTATCGGGCCAAGCACCCATCTCTTTCCATTTGACCGAACCGAGATAAATACATACATAGTGAGAGCATCAGCGAACAAGCGGTTAGGGCCACTTTCAAGCTTGCCGTTCCCAGGCGAGCAAGGGTAGTAAGGGTGACGAGGAATCAAGCTTGTTATGCCTTTTTCGCTCGGGCTACGGCCTGTGCGGAGCGCATGGCCTTGGCGATTTGTCCGTACGAGTCGATCATGAGGCCAATCGGGATAACGACCCAGCTAGAATTGTATCAGCGACCACCATTCACAACGAATTGCCGACCAACATTATGTTCATAAACTGCAACAGCGTCATTATACGAAGGGCAAAAATAGAGAAAAAAGTACGCACGACCAAGTACACCCAAAGGAAGAGGGCGTTGGACGTATCCAGGTTCGGCGAGCCCGTCAACCATTCCGGACAGAACTAACCCGAACGGTAAATCCGAGAAAAAGTTAAAAGCGAAAAACCCGAACCGTCATCCAGCCACCGTAGAGCTCTGCGGTCGAAAGCACAACAATCCAGTAGTGTCTCGCGGGATCATCATTGACGAGCTGTTTGAGGATATAGCAGCACATCGGACCAGCTCCGAGGACCGTAAGGATTTCGAGTGAGACGACCGTCGGGTCCGCCGTTCCCCAGCGGAAGTCCGCCGCCGCATATTCCTTCCCTGTTTAGAGAAGCCCAGAAGCCGCATCTCAGTAATATAGGATGCGGAAGCTAGGGAATGACGCACAAAGCTCCGCGAACGGCCCGACGCTAGCGTTTACTGAACGTCCGAAGGTCGACAAGTAGAGGAAGGATCCTTCAAAGGAAAAATGGATCATTGCATCGAATGCAAGCCAGATGAAGGTAACTATTGGCCAACATTTGGCATTAGTTTATGTTGCACAAGATAAACGAAAAGCCCTTACAGCGGCTGATCCATGGGGCGTTTTTGGGGAGTAACAAGTTCGCCCCGATATATGCAATAAACCCGAGTGTCGCTACACCTGCCAGGGAGAAAGCCGATGTAGTGGTGAAGATGGTATGTTCGGGAATTTTTCAAAGGTGTTGGGGTTAGCTAGAATCAAATGCGCATTCAGCACTGAACGTTCTGTAAAGATGGTACCAGCGAACGTTCAAGTTACGGTTCTGTAAAACTTTAAACGTTAAAGTCGGTCGAAAGTCGTCCGATTCTGTGGGGAGCCTCTGCACGTGATCGTGACATCGTGTGTCCCAACATTCCGCCAGAATTTTAGAAAGCCGACTCACCGTTCACTTAATTACTGTATCACTGATTCATCCTGAACCACTACTGCACGATTCAATGAATCAATCGGTATTCGAGGCGTTGACTTTTTTCGTGCCAGCTGCCGCCACCGCCTCCGGGATTCGTTTCAACCACTATAGACAGACAGACACCGGTACGTACCCTTCCAGCTTGACGTGCGTCGTGCGACCCGGAGATGGGTGCGCGGGTAGTTCGGAGGACGCTCGGATCGTTCTTTCTGTCCTTGTATAACCGGTAGACGCAGGCACCGCCAGGGACCTTGATCTTCTATGTCAGTCTCTCAGTTTTGGCAGTATCGACTCGGAGCAGGCTACTCCTTAGGCTACCCCATCTCCGCTTTTTAATTCCAAAACTTGTTATCTCCAAGTCTCTTTTTCTTCATTAACGGTCTACCGAATATCTGGATATCTTGTCATGCCGGCCATACTTCGTTGCGATGATGTCGAGTGCCTGGATGTTCACCGAAGGCAGATCTGTTCCTGGAGCCAGCATAGCAGATGTCAACTATTCTTATAGGCTTGTTATCACAGTGCTCAAATAGCCTTGACGCGGATACCATTCAGGTTTCTTTCCTTCCCTCCCTTTTACTCCCTTTGCTTCAGGATGCTTACCTGCCTGTCCTTCGTTTCTTCCTTCGCTCTCGTTGCGTCGGCAGCTACTGCCTCGACGACCAAACTTCCTAAACGCGGGCTCGCATATGCTGCCGACAACGTCACAGACATCTTCAAGGGAAACGCAACTGCCAGCGTTGCCAGCTGGGTTTACAACTGGGGACTTGTGCCGCCTCCTTATCTGGAGGATTCCGGGATCGAATATATCCCGATGCAGTGGGGAGCTGCAGATATTGACAAACTTGCCGTCACTGTCAAAGGTCTCGGCGCGAAGACCATCCTGGTATTATTCAAGCCGACTGAGCTTTTCCGACAACTGACCGGGTACTTCCTATAGGCGTTCAATGAACCTGACTTTGCCGACCAGTCCAATATCAATGCCACGTACGCTGCTGAGCTGTGGATGCAGTATATCCAGCCCTTGAAACAGGACGGTATTCGGCTCGGAGGGCCCGCCATCTCATCCGGCGACACGGGTCGGCCATGGCTCGAGGCGTTCATGAATGCCTGTACGCAGTGCACCATTGATTTCATACCGTTCCATTGGTGCGTATTCCTTGGTATCACACCACTGTTACTCAGCCTTCTTAGGTACGGATCGGGCACCGGCGGGTTTTATGACTATCTCTACCAGCTCCACGGCCAATACCCCAACCACACGCTTTGGGTCACCGAGTTCGCCGAGACGTCAGCAAACGACAGCGTAGTGCTTGACTTTATGAATCAGACGATCACGACACTGGACACCTTAGATTTTGTGGAGCGATATTCGTGGTTTGGGTTTTTCGTACGTCGGCAGTATCTCTGCCCAATTCAGACACTTACGTCCATTCTAGCGACCGAAGGACGGTTCACATTACAGTCAGTTTTTTTTTGGCATTCTTGATATCAACTCAAGAATACCCATCAGATCTTTTGGATATCAATGGCAATCTCAACGCCGCGGGGCAAGTCTACGTCGATGCCGCCAAGAAGGTCGTCAGCGCACTCCCTAATCCTACCGGCACGGGACCGTCACCCAATGGCGCTCCTCTTACGAACAGTGCCGGGGGTTACACCACCGTCTATCCCGCGTCTGATACCGGCCTCACGCCCGCATTCGCGACCGCGACCGTAAACAGCGGAAGTGGTCTGCGAGTGGGTGGGAAGGAAATCACCAAGGTTTGTGGTATGGGTGGTGCTATGGTTTTGGCGGCTGCGTTTGGCGCCGGCCTAGTCTGGTAATATTTGGAGGGAAAAAAAAACATCAGGACCGAAACTTAGATTCGGTGGGGTTTTCGGGGGTTAGGATATTCGATACATATTATACTTGGACACGACACAACACTCATTTGTATGTTATCTACTCGACCTTGCACATTTCAGGGCATTCTCATAATATATTACCATAGACCACCAAAATACAGTAAGTATTTTATGGTGGTTTATGGGATGCATCTACATTATTCTTGTACAACGACGTAGCCCTCCTGCGGCTCCCCGATAGCTATCCTCAGTCCCGCCCATATGCAATCAGTCAACGCCGCGCCATTAGCACACGCAAACACCAAAGTCGAGGCGTAGAAAAAGTTTGCGTTGGCGGTCCCTTGATTTAGCCATAAATGATGGAATAATGGCATGAGCAGCGAGGCGTGCAAGTGCAACAATGTGGTCACGATAGGGTATCTCAAGTCTATAGGAACGTTGGTCCGAGTTTGAGTTTGACCGCGAGAGGAAGTGACGCACATGGGTATAGTTCAGGGAACACAGCAATCATGCTCAAAACAGGCCAGGATCTGCCATGGTCGCGTAGGACTTGAAGGTGCCCAGGACTCCGACGAGGATGAATGTGGCATACAACGGGTCGTATCTGCACCAGAAGGTAAGTATTTATTTACAAGGGCGTAAATAGCTTGCTCACTGAAATTTGATGCAAATCGGGGCAACGTAAATGAGAAGATGTATCTAAGTATTGGATTAAATGACGGTACGAAGAAAATGGACGAAAACTCACCGAGAACACGATCAAGAAGAATGGCCGGAAATGATCAAACATTTCAGTAAAGAAGTACCACCATAATCCAACGTTGGGTGTGAGATCGGGTAGAGTAAGACTGAAGATGTTTAGGATCAAACAATCGAGAAGCCGGTGGTGTTATTACCTCGCGCCCCATGTCTGCGGAACCCAAGCCCATCCACCAGAAACCATAGTGGACGCCAGGGTGAGCACAGCGGTATACATCAGGAACTCGATGAGAAGAGATATTATCTTCTTGCCGTTACCCGAAAATGGCCGGGGCGATGCTAACTGGGACACGGGGCTGCTGGCTATCAGCAGAATCAGCGGCGCTGACAGTATAATCGACGACAACGAGAGTTGTAGGAGGAGGGCTGCCGCCAAGAGCGAGGGAGATCCTTGTCCTGTTCGGAACCGGTTCAAAAGCAACTCGAAGGGAAGGCAATAAGACGAACCTCTGGCAGCAAACATCAAGGACAGAAGGGCGAGCATGTTTTCGAATGACGACGTTGACAGAGCTAACGTCGACAGGAACACATACGGATTCAAGAGATATCTAAAAGCACCCATGAGTCTTGCGTCGCGCCGAAATGCAAAAGGACGAACGCTGCCGCGATCAGACCATCTCTTGAGGTTTGCGCGACACGTTGGCGAGCTCTCCAGATTTGAACCAGAGCCCAAGCACCAACTGCATCGCACAATGTCCATATAATCGAAGAAATAGTCCTTGATGTTGGAAGGACTGTGGTGAACAATGCGAGAAAGAGCGGCGACTACCAGCCGTGAGTTGAAGGATCGAGGGGTCCTGTATATCTTACATGTCGAAAAACACCGCCAGAATATGGATCAATCCCATTTTTAAACAAGTAGATGCCCTCCTGTACTGTTCTTTGAGTGAGCGCAAAATGATTGGTGACGGTGAGGTGGCCCACAGTTTAGGTATGATGTTAGAGGCGACGAAAGCTGATGGTCGTGTTTCAACGCGTCGGGAAGGTTCGTCAGGGCCAAGAGTAGGCGGCCGGCCACCAGCACAGGAAACACAACCCCGACATCGAGCGAGAACTTCATGAAGAGAGACGCGTTTGCCAAACGAGCCAAAATAATCAGACTTTGACGCGTCAATTCCGCCTCCATCACGCTCGTGCGTTCAAACTCTTGCAATGTCGCAATATTCTTTGTCGGCTCAGGCCTATCTCAAAATTTTCTTCCACGCGGCGAAACATCCTCAGAGCTCTGTTAATGGTGTTCTTTTGGGCAAGGAAGAGCCCTCCGGGAAGATCAACATCGTCGACGCTATTCCTCTGCTTCACCATTGGACCAGTCTCAGCCCTATGATGGAAATTGGATTAGACCTTGTGAGGAACTTGCTTTCCCTCCACCGAACCTTGTGCCGATGGCATTAGAAAGGCTGGGCGGCATGCGGAATCAATGGGCTTGAATTTGGTGGGTTACTACCAGGCGTGCGAGAGGATCGACGACACGGCGTTGGCCCCAGTGGGTGAACGAGTAGCTGGAAAACTGAAGGACGGATTCAAGAATGCGGTTGCATTGGTGGTGCGCCATTTTTAGAGCTCTCGGCTTCACCCATACTTACGCATTCACGTAGATTGACGGGGAAAAACTCGGATCTGGGGAGGCTGCTTTGATAGTACGTGTTGTGCTCCCCTCGTTTCTTAACTTCACTTGGCTTCTTTAGCCATATATCTCACAAGGTACCACTTGGCGACCCTATTCCGGTGAAACGACGGCTTTCAGTACGGGGTCCATCTTCCAGTTGACCTCACCGGACCTCCCGCGGCGTGCGATTTCGTTGGTCCGCGAGCAGGCTCTTCATCAAAAGTTCGGGGATTTCGATGACCACCTGGAAGATGTAACAATAGGTTCGTGAGCCGTCCATCGTTGTCAATTATTCTCATTCGCCCTAGACTGGCTACGGAATACTCCATGTATACCTTCTGGCATTTAAAACATGCTTGTTTTCCTACATGAGATTCCAAGACCACAGTCGAGTGGTTCCATCATATTACTATTCCTCTTAGAGTACGCTCGCCCGCGGCTCTTTGGATGGCTCCGCGAAGAGGACAACATTTGTCACGATCAGAGAGGTCCAAAAAAATCATTGGGTGAAGTCGCTAATGAGATTTTGAGTTAACCACACGGCTCACGCTCGACGACTACTTGTATGGAGGTTGTCAGTCTGTTTTGTTCCGCACGAAGCTTATTAGTCTTTCTTTCTTTCTGTGAAGCTAAAGCTAAAGCTCAGCGGTCGCATACTATCATTTCAACCTTGGTAACTAACTACTAAATGAATGAACAACTCAATTTATTTTATTCTTCGGAAAACAGGATTTCGCAAGGCTTTTTTGGTCAAGGAATTTATATAAATCATATATATTTGCCGGCCTTCTGGGTTTGCAAACCCGTCGTTTGGAAAATATAATGTCAAAAGTCATGACGGACCGGGCCATATCGAAAACCTTCCTGTGAAAAAGAATCCTGATCCTCAGACGGAACGGCTCCCGTAAACCGTTGACGATGCATGCTCATATAACAGGCTAACTTCACCACGAACAGCTTTTATCATGTCTACCATAAGCTTGCAGGGAAGGCAAGTGCCACTACTGCCTATGCTGCATTTTCAATCCTAATCTTTCTGTGAGATTAGGTAGCTATTGTAACCGGTGTATCGAGCGGAATTGGCCTCGCCACTGCGAAAGCACTTCTTGCCGTTGGATGCAGTGTAATGGGTGCCGATGTTTCCAAGGCTCCGGACATTCAAGATCCCGGATTCGCTTTTGTGCAGATGGATCTCACGGAACCTGAATCACCTCATGCTTGGTCAAAGCCTCTCAGAACGCTTTCGGAGAGAAGATCGACATCCTACTCAATGTAGCTGGAATTATGGATGGCTTTGCCAGTGTCGCGACAGTAACGGATGCCGACTTCGAGCGAATCATTGCAGTCAATTTGACTGCACCGGTTAGGCTTATGCGCGAAGTCGTGCAAGTCATGAAGGCTCACAAGTCTGGAAACATTGTCAATGTGTCCAGTAGGGCGGGCATTAGTGGTGCTTCTATGGGAGTTGCCTACACAGCAAGCAAACACGGGCTCGTAAGCTTTGTTCAGGATCGCACGTCGCAGTTTCTGAGTGTCTATTTCACTGTCAGATTGGTGTAACCAAAAACACGGCATGGCTTCTGAAAAGCGAAGGCATCCGTTGCAATGCAATCTGCCCAGGAGGTTCGTCAATTACATGGCTTCGCTTTCTCCACACCTAACAGTTCCTAGTCGTTGCTACTAACATCAGCTCAGGGTGGACAGAAGTAAGTACGATATGCAGAGTCTCGCGGCACTTCGGTAAGTTTGAAATTTCAGGTGATCTATAGTCTTTCACTCTTAGTAGGCCAGTTCACGACTTGAGCTATAACTACCAAACGGGTGAAGGAGTAATGACACCAGAGTCGATAGCAAATGTTTTGTTATTCTCGTCTCAGATCTCAGCAAGGACATCAACGGAGCTGTAATACCAGTTGACAACGGCTGGGGGTCATCTAGGTATACCTTTGAAGCTGAATATGTACATGTATTTTGTCCCACAGTAAACAGGAAAAAGTCGTGGTGATAAGGGGCTTTTGAATCTTTGATGTCTCCAGCCTAAGTCACATGACCGCGTTTCTCCGACTCGAACCTTCGACTTTCCCCAACTTTCACCGAGTCGAAATAATGCAAAGAGCGACGTGCATCAGAGGAACATTTGTTCACACTCAACGCCTTGGAAGTCTTGAAATCCTTCATGACTACTTGTTGGGTCCTTGCTCATCTGTCTGTTGAAAATTGAGCGATCGTCTAACCGTACGTTTTACCAGTTACCGACGGCTCAGGCATCATAACCCATTTCAGGAAGCGCAGTCTGTTGAATCGCAGATGATGCTCCAAAACCCGTCAGACTGTGTTATTTACCAGAGGGAACGCTTATCGTCCCCAACTTCGTCGATCTACACCTACACGCCGCCCAGTTTCTTTACCAGGGGAACGGATTGCACCTCCCGTTGATGGAATGGCTGAATGAGTACGCTTTCAAAGCTGAGGAAAGACTCGACGGAGACCCAGCACTCGCTCGGACGGTCTATTCTCGCTTGGCCCGACGTCTCATCCACCACGGAACAGGCACAGTTTTGCTTTTTGGAACTATCAAGGAAGAAACCAAGTGCGCATCCTCATTGCCGAATTTATTCTCCTGTAACGGGAGGGCGTAGCCTAATTCTTGCCGAAGTGATGCAGCTGCTGGATTAAGGGCATTCGTAGGAAAGTTATCGATGGACATCTCCTCGCGGCCTTCTTATAAGGAGCTTTCTGCGCAAGCTTCGCTCGATGCGGCGCATTCCTTCGTGGAAAAATGTCGTGGCCTAACCGCCAGCTTGCCAACTCACGAACGGCTCGTGGAGCCCGTTTTGACACCTCGTTTTGTGCCGACCTGTTCCGACGAACTCCTTGTTGGTCTGGTCAAATGTCAGCAACGGAGAACCTCAAAATACAAAGTCACCTTGCCGAAGCACTTGATCAGGTTGAATACGTCCGTAAAGAAAGAGGGGTCGAAGATATCGAGGTGTTTGATCGGGTGGGTTACGCATTCAAACCTACCGGCGTAATGGTTTTGAGAAAAATTCACAGAGTGGACTACTGACACCAAGAACAATTCAAGCCCATTGCACATTCCTAGACGTTTCTTCGTTCAAGCACGTTCATTCCTGTGGGACAGCCATCGCCCACTGTCCGCTATCCAACTCTTATTTTTCTGCCGAACCATTTCACCTTCGCGAGGCTCTGGATGAAGGTGTAAAAGTAGGGCTCGGCACGGATATCGCTGGTGGATACAGTCTGGACTTGATGAGCTCTATGCGACAGGCTGTCTCGGTCTCTCGGATGCGCCAAGGCTCAAAGCAAGTCATAGCTGGTCCAGCAGCGGGTGACGATGAGAAAACACTGGCCATCGATTGGAAAGAATCATTGTATCTTGCAACAAAGGGCGGTGCTACTGCATTAGGGCTGACTACTGGTGTATTTGATGTCGGATTGCCCTTCGATGCCCAAGAAAGTAGGTTTATTTTTGTTCATACTGTGTATCTACCCCCTGATCACACTGCAGTCCGTTTATTTGATTCGAATGGTACTGGTGTAGGTCCCCTCGATTTTTTTGATCTAGAAGCATCAGATAATGCCGAGACTCCGGTGACGATTGAGATGGTAGAGAAGTGGTGGTGTCTGGGGGAGGTCAGGAATCGAGTAGGCATGTGGGTACAAGGCGCCAAGTTAGACATCTCCCCTCTTTGAGCGATTATGACCATCGATTCGGCCTCGCAGTTGCTCACCGCTGCACACGTTGTTTCAATGAGCTGTACTTTACTCTTTACCAATTCCATGGCAGACACTGTCGTGCGTTCAACGACAAAAATCAATATGATTCCGGAGGAAAACCGGGGGAAACCCTGGTTCAGGTGGTTTCTCTTGTTGGACGAAAGGCGCCTATTCTGACTGTTAATTCTGTTCTATTCGATAAAGGACGGAAATATAATTTTTATGACCAGGACGGCCGCTTTTAAGGCAAGTACGCACGCCTTCTTGAGGGAACCATCGTGGTAATACATCCTCAAGGTCTATAGAGGGCTCGTTTCCGAATATGCGCCTCTGTTGGGGGAAATGCTAGCAACTGAGGTAGTTGAAGGTTGTCCCGCTATTGAGTTGGACGACTCTGCGGCAGATCTTTCAGGTTTCCTTACAGTCATTCACGGATGCGAAAGGTAAATATAATTGTACAGCATCCCTTGGGATCCTCATTGCATTTGTATAGGTCCTTCCAGTTGCACTCCAAGCAGGATTTCACGACCCTTATAGGGGTGCTTCGTATCGCTACCAAATACAAAGCACATGTACTGCGACAACGGGCCTTGCTCCCTCTGCAACGGATATATCCCACAAAACTCTCGGAGTGGGACGAAGTCTTCGAGAGTAACTCGATGCTATGGCATCTGGACGGCGTCACGGTTATAAACGTCGCACGGGAGCTGTCCGCCTTGTCGCTATTGCCAGCAGCGATGGCATTCCTGGCGAACAGCACACTCGCACAGGAGGCATTCGGCGTCTCCATCTTCCAAACCCAGCCGCTCCGCTTCGCACCAGGCTTGGCAAGCGCGGAGGACCTGAAGGTGTTCACGCTCATGAAGGAGTATAACCACGGATCGATTGCAAAGACTTTGAGGTTCATCCGCGAGCAGGGCAAAGAGCGCCATATATCGTGCCAAAGATTACACGCGGTCGACGGATGTTCCTCGAAGCTGACCGCCATATTCGTAACGCTTTCGATCGTGGCCGCAACTTCAGAGGCTCCTGCTGGCTACCCGAGCTTCGTCATCACAGTGCAGGGAGTACTGCAACGGGAAGAGCTATGCGGGAGCTGCCGCGATAGGGTGGATGTGGGACTGGACAGGAGACGTCGAGCATGGTGGAGAGGTTTGCCAGAGGCGCTCGGGTTTTCCGGGTGGGACGACGCTCGTTTACGATAGCACTGTCTGTTGAGTGGAATCCGGGAGCTGTTCTGTTGTCATATAATCCGTTATAATATAACTGAGTCTAAACGAAGAAACATACCAGTTTGATTAGTAATTCACAAGAAGGCCGCCTCAACCTTGTAGATCCATCGCCTCCATCTCTTCCCAAGTAGGCAAGCCGAGAACCGAGGGGAGTTCATTCCACGTTTTCTCTCTCAACACAGCGACTTCCTGGGTGAAAGCGCGACGGCACGGACCACATACGCTACCCTTGGGATCTTCCGACAGGTCTGACACTGCCTGAGACATGTAATGTAGAGGTCCAGTCCGAGTGATCCATGAACGGCTCAGTCGAGACGACAGTCTTGCGAATCCACGAGTGCAGGCAGGGGCGGTCTGGCATGTGCTTAATGCAGCCCGAGTACCACAGAAAGAGCGTACAAAGTTAAGAATGATATCCAGCCGTTTCTGAAACATCAGCGTGTAGTCCCTGATATCCTCCGGGGAGAGAATAGATGAGGGCCGAGATGGGTGCTCAACTGTAAGCTTGGGATGGTCTCCCCGTAGCAAATCTTCCAATGGATATAACGACATGAAGTAGACCGATGCGGGCAGGATGATGCGCACATTCACCTCCCGCGCGAGGTTCACGACATGAAGAGGATGAACACGCGGGTAGGAGAGTCCGTCAACCGGAGGCAAATGTAACGCAGCGGCGACCATTTCGTCGTGGCCTTTTAAAGTGTAAGACCAAGTTTGAGCCAGATGCTGGATAGCCTGAACCCGCAGCTTTGCGATGAAGTATTTAGTTGAAAGGCGGAGAATCCCCGCCACATAGTAAAAATCTTCCAGCTTTTCGTTGGAAAATTTGCTAGATAAAGAAGCACCATGAGAGTAGCCCAGTGTAATGCTCGATAAAGGACTAACGCTCCATCGTACAGAGCGATGATGAGATTGTGCAACTCAATGGGGGGATCGTACATTCGAACGACCTGGCAGCCATCGAACGACTCGACCACATCCGTCGCCGGCTGAGGAAAGCGAAACATAGATTCGAATACTTCGGATGAACGAGCCAACACGCTGCGATGCACCCGGAAGGCTAGGGTATTCGAAGAGTCCTCCGTACTGGTTGCAAGGATAACATTTCCTGAGGAACAAGTTGAATGATTTTCTTAATTTTGTCGTAAACGTACCGTCGTCTAACCAAGGCTCTCCGCGTTCAAAGTCCATAACAGGATTGAGTGCGTGTTGAGTCCAAGTCGAGAGTGACGTAAGCCGGTCAAAGCTGTTTATCCCTGTTTCGCTGCAGCGTTGCCAACTGCCTGTTCTCGAATCCAATTGAATATTCCCAGTCGGTTATAGCAATGACCGATACACCACGGACGCGCTCTCGAACTCCATCGCGAACCCAGCTGGCCAGGTAGAGGTAAATCCCCGTCGTACTATCCTTGGCTCACACTTTACATACAGATCCTCACCTTCTCGCTTGGCTATACCCCCGGCCTTACGCCCCTCACCTTCTCTGTCCAATCTCCGCGTCCACAGCTACAGTGCAGGGTCATCTACCGTGGCGATATCTGAATCTGCCCCACAATAACATTCCAGCCTCCCCCGAACCCCGCTCTTGACAGCACGGCGTCTTCTGTGGTCAACTTGGACTTAAATGAGGGTATCCTCATCCAGGATGTGGACGCTGAAACAGATACCGTGGATGGCGAGGATGTCACTGTCATGGGAATTGTTCATACCACGGATGAAGCCTCCAAGAAATCTCTTCGTGATCAACTTAGAAAAACTTTGAGCCATAGACCGTCTAGACCTGGCAAGTCGGTTCGATTTTTCCCACTTCCCCATACTGAATATTTTTGACACCAGACATGATTCCTTCCCGTGCTCGCCGCAAGGGTAGGAACGTTCCTATACATGAAATTGCTCCCGACTCAGGTAGAACCCCGTGTATCGGGTTGCTATCTATATTGAATATTCTGGCTCCAGGGTCGCGTTACATTCCGCGAGAATATTTCATCCTCACGGATGCCGGCAAACCGGTATTCACAAGGTAGGAGTCTCTGTTTGCTCCTGAACTTCCCTTTGACTTGCCATCTTTATCTGTAGTCGTCCAGGAGGAGAAGATTCGGAGAATATGACTTCCACGATCGGGATCATGCAAGCCCTAATTTCAGTTTTCATCGACGATGGGGATAAAATACGATGCATAAACGCAGGAAGTACTCGTATCACGTTTGTGCTACGGGCGCCGCTGTACTACGTATGCGCCTCTTCCTGGGGAGAGCCTGAATCTGTCGTAAGAATCTCGGATTATACCGACAACACATCACTGATATTGATGAAGGAAGACACGCTCCCATCTAGAATACCTACATTTGCAAATTTTGAGTATCGTCACTGCCGCACAACTGCGACGAGTATTCGAACGACGAACAAATTTCGACTTGCGGCGACTGTTAAATGGTTCTGACCTCGGCCGAATTCCAGTCTAGTGACTAATGGTTTTACAGGAGCTGAAACATTTCTCACTTCCCTGCTGTCTCGGCTCGAGTTTGACCTCGCTATGGCCACATCTTCGTTGCACTGTCTTCGGCTCGAGGCGAGCATCCGGAAGCGTGCAGCAGAAGCGCTTGTGCCACCATCAAAGATGAAGGCACGCTGTTCCATCCCGGTTTTTTCAAATTCTTACTCGATATCAGGATATTCTCTACGTGGTTCTTGTTGCACGCGGTCGGGTAATTACTCTCGTTCGGCCAAGAAAACACTCGATACATCCTGCAGGTAATATTTACCCTTCTCCCCGGCCAGCCTGAAGCCTACACCTCTGCACAGACATACACATCCTGCTAAATACGATCCATGCCCCGTCGATTCTTAACTCGCCGGCCTCCGCTTCGTGGATACCCGTTTGCCTCCCCAAATTTAATCCTACAGGCTTCGTCAACGCGTACATTTCGTTCCCGCGAAAAGACGATGGCCTCGAAGCTGAGCAAGAATCGTCTTCTGATGTCGTGGACGGGCAGGAGAGCCCGGAGAGCAGCGTCACAACTGTGCAGCCTCGATACACCTCCCACGCCCTAGATTCTGGTATCGGGTTGGTATGTATCAGTGGCGGCGGGGATTTCGAAACCATACGAAGTTGGTGCGATTCTGCAACGGAGAGGATGGAGAGCGATGGCACGCTCGACGTCATCGCTCACCAATTTCGTTCCGGGCAAACGGAGTACTCGGTTGCAGAACTGGGTATACCGGGTCTGCGACATTTTTTATACAAGTCGCGTGCTCAGGTACAGATCACGGCCCCGACGTTCGAGGACCCGTACGACAATGTGGACGAACGTAGAAGGTGGGGGCATACTCCACCCTTCTGTATGTATCTAATTGCGTGGTAGGCTCACGACGTTGTACCAAATTATTCACGACGCCATTCACGCCAAGTCTGGCCAGGAAGCGACACTCAAGCTGCAGTATATACGGACTGAAAAGGAGAGCGTCATGGGTTGGGTAGGTTTCTCACCGGATAAACGCCATTCTGCCGCGCTGACTATCCGGTAAAGATTACCCAACCCTTTGAACTCTACGTCACACTGTCTCCACGTCTTCCCAAGAGCGCTGCTGTCGGTGCCGCGAACGCAGTTGCTCGGTGGGTCAAGAAGGAAGAGAGCCGTTTATTCCTGCGCGACGCGCCTGTGTTCTGATGATTGATGTACAAGTGGATTAAGTATTTAAGTAGAAGTATGGTACAGCGCCCTAATCCATGTCAAACTCAACCATACTAGGCGAATCGTTAGACCCTTTAATAGCGAGTCTCTTCGGGGTCGGTTTTGGTTCCGGACGCCAATCTAGGTCCTTGAATAAAAGATCGTAGCTGTGGGTGCTATATGTGCTTTCCAGCCTCATCGTTGCGCAGATCACCAGCACCTTCTCGCTTGAACCCGCCATCCTCAAGAGATTGACCAAGTTTGGACGCGTCCCGGGCTCACACTCTGTGAACGCCATGTTCATGTCAATAGCCTTCGTGAACGCCTGTCTGTGTTTGCCAGTCCTTTTTCGTAGGGTGAGAGTCGTCCCTTCTGGCATTTCATACTGGCCCGGCACAAACGGCATGCCTCGGAATACATGCTCTCCCACCACAGGCAGACTCCGCAGTACGCGGATTGCCTCATCGAGCTCCGCCAACGTCTGAAAAGAAACTCGATAATGCCGTCCGAGGTCGGATCTTCTCGTTTGTGGCCGATAAAGAACTGGAATATTTCGTCCGTGTAGTCGGGCACGCCCCGAACGAGCCACAGAAATTCTCCCATTTTCTTCTTGATGTCGCGAACCCCCTCGCCGTTGGTGTCCGCTGTGGCCTGCCAGATTTTACAAAATTGTTTGTGCACGGGCCAGTGCGCGCGTTGACAGTCCTGGCACGTAGTGTACACTTTGAGTGCGTTTAATTTGCATCTTTGACGACGAGCACTACCTTGTTGCAGTAGGTGGCAGTTCTACGACGCGTCGGCGCTCAGTTGCTGCAAATGAAAAAAAGTCTGGACGTCAACACATACTTGCATTTACCGCATTTCAGAAGGACTCGCGATTGACCACGTTGAATTCAGAGCAACCCGGGCTATTGCACGAACGCAGAGATCTGGGCGTGAGGCTGGCAGAGGGCATGGTGGTGAACGCGAGAAACGCGAGTTGTCACGGTGACGGTCACGGACCAAATTTCTTTCTTAAACTTTTCTACGATGACCAGCCTGCTGCTTAGTCTGAGCTCCAGCTCTCGTCTGCGTGCACTCCTCCCGATATCACGCTCGCTTTCCACTCGAGCGCGGCCAATTCCGGAAACCCGGGGTGAACATCTGCGGCTTCCGACAGCATTGCACGTCCCACTCACTGGCATCGCGGCTGCAGACTCCATCTCCACTCCCGGCGCCTTTCTGAAAGCCATAGGAAGGTCTTGCGATACGAAACTCTCGATAGAGAGCTGGGACGATTTTTGGAAACAAGATGGAACGAATCTGAAGTCGGCTGGTGTGGGTGTACGCGATCGAAGGTCTGTATTTTACCACCACAACAAGTACTTGAGGTTTGAACCATTGCCAAGATACATATTATGGTGTATGGAAAAATATAGAAGCGGACTTTCTGTTAAAGAGTTTGCTCACGAGCCGAGGCCCAAGAAAACCATACGAGGGTGAGCGCTAGGTTCGCGTTACTTTTTGACGAAGCGACTCATTACGCGTCAGATGGGGTCCCTCTGTGCAGAACGGGAAACGGATACGTTCGCGGCGAGACAAGACCAAGCGACCAAAAACTTCTTCATAGCATTTTACAATTAACAATTAAATTCCTTGAAAGTGGCTATTGAGACAGGGAAGAAGGCGTAAATGAAGATACAAGTTAAGTCTAAGGGTAGCGATGGCCTATTATTATCAGTAGGCGGATATCAAATAGAATACAGAGCGAAAGCGAAAGCAAGATAGCGAGGAACAGACGATAAACAAGGTCATAAACAGGGATTAACGAGCATCAAGGTAGGTTCCTGGGAGACGAATCAGCATAGAAAAAGAAAAACTAGATCGCACAAGCTTACCATAATTGAAATATCTTATTCGTCAGTCGGAGCGGAGGGACGACCGACACAGCTCACGTTGACATTATCCAAATGCCGCTTCAGCGCATCCCGACGGCTAAAGGTCTTCATACAGCCCCCAACCCGCTCTTGATCCAAGAAATCGTATGTAGGCGCGTCGGCACCAAGTCCCCAATCAGCAGCTTCGCTGACGAGGACCCCCTTGCATCGCCAGCCCTTCTGGGCATCCTCGTCGAAGGCCCGCTGATGGGTCTTCACATGGCGCTTGAAGTCGGGCAGCCGCCCGTTCTCTGCACCCAGCCGCACACGCCACAAACGAAGTCGTTGAAATCGTCGGAGTTTTCAACGCGCTGGATCTCGGCGATCGTTGCTTGTTTGTTGCGTGAGGGCGGGGGCAGGCGAGCGCGTTTATTGGGCGCTCAGAGGATGAACTGGCGGACGGCGACGCGGACGTGCGTTGAAAGGGGGAGGGGGAGGCACTGCGCGTGCGCTTTCGGGGAATGAGGGCTGGTGACGGCACGTACTCATCGTCGGTCGCGTCCCCAATGCTTTCGCAGTCGGCGTCGCGGTCGGAGTCTGCATCGCCAGGCGACGAGCGAACGCGCTTTCGCTGGCGGCTCCGGGAAGACGACGGCAACGCGGAGAGGAGCCTCGCGAGAGACATCCTTGGATAGAAGAGTAGCCTCGATGGGTTTGGTGATGCTAGGTGACTGCTGGCGCGGCGGCATAAATGGAGCATCGTTATATATCCTGAAGAAATCGTCACGAGAATGTTTAGGATGTACGCCAGACGCGCTTACATTACAGAATCCGGTTGGGACGCGTCGCCCTCGTCGTTGTCCAAGTCCAAAGGCTCAACGTCGGAATCCCAGTCTGAGCTATCGCTCTCCGAGTCCGAATCATCGTCGGTTTTATGGAAAGGAGACGGGGACGGAGAAAAATTGGACGAAATGGAAGGAACAATAGAGGTGGGCTGCTGGACCTCGTAGTCCTCCATTGGAAACAGGTGAGCGGCGGATTCCAGCTCCTCATAGGGGTCACTCTGAGCCTTGAGGTTGCTGTAAAGCATTGCCAGCGACGGGCGGCGAGAGGGGATGCAAGTACTGGACATGATAGTCAGTTGAGGGTGCGGGCGAAGGAGGATGAGGAATAAAGAGGTTGAACCTCTTTATTATATAGCTTACAATCCCTTTCAACGCGTCTTACCCTCGATGGTATCACAGATGTGACAGCCTCGTGCCTATCTCGTCCTAAAAAGGATCGAGACAAAGCAATTTTCGAGCATTGCCATGTCCAAGCGAGGCCGAGACAAAGCGCCACTCACATGGATACCGCCAAAGAATAAACAAGACTTGGAGGGTCAAAGCTCCGGGGGTCGCCTCGGGGTCGTTAGGCGTCTTTGTGTTGAAACATTCAAGAGAACAAAGACAGGTTGCTCAGAGGATCGACACGAATCCCATTTTGGGAAAGAGATAAGATAAGATTTGGCGTAATCTGCTATCACGATCATTCTCTGGCAAAATCCGCGACCACGACTTTTGCCTCATGGCGTAACGAACAATGGGAGATCAGGAGAGTCTCTTCACAGTCAGGAGGTCGGCATAAGATCTAGTCAGATTTACAGCGTTGAGCAGAGCAGTTGAATGATGTCATATACAAAAGGATACAGGTTTTTTAGATACTCATGTCGCATCGTCGTGCAAAAGGACGTACTCTCTCGTGGATTGCCCGAATTTAATCACTGAGATCTTCAGCTGATGTTCAAAATACGGTGCAAACCTTACCATCACTGGCTTTCAGCTCATAATACCGGGAAACCGGAATGGCTTCGTCGTTGACGTGCGTCCCGTTAGTTGACTCCAGGTCTATAATGAATGGTCTGTAGGATTGGTGAGTCAAGAGACAGCAACAAAGAGGGGAGCGACCGACTTTATAGCTCCTTTTGACACACCAAACTCGTCCTTTTGCTGTATGAATCGGTCTGCAATATTCGCAGAGTCAGAGCAGTTATGGAAAGTTACAGATGCTCTTACATTGAATCACGGCGTGTTGCTTAGAACACGACGGATGATCCACAGCAATATCTGCGACGAGGCGGTCTCTACCAATCAAGTACGCGCTCTGCCGATGGATGTGAAGGAGCTCTGTTGTGGTTGCGTCAGTACAAGACAAATGGGAGACTACATTCACATCTCACCGACTTGTTCGCTGCCTTTGAAAACATAAAGCCTCCAACCAAGAATAGGCTTCCGCGCTTCCGGAGGCTCATTATATTTGAGGACAGTGCTGTCGCCGTTGACGGCCCTGACAGTATTCGTCTCGGCCGCAAGAAGTCCTGACGGTGCGAAATCTGGTTTCGCCTTGTTTGTCGGGGAAAGCGACCGTGAGGTAGATCGGTGTGGAGAGAGTGGACGAGAAGATCGCGGCGGGGCGATGCTGACCGTCGAGGGCGAGCACTACGGTCCCTGTCACTGTCTCCGTCCCGTCTTCTGTCATATCTTTCCCTGTCCTTTGCTCGCTCTTGTTCACGGTCACGCTCCGAGTAATATTCACGTCGATCCCCGCGCCTATCGTCTCTGCTGTCTTCGCGTCTCGAGGAGTATCCTCTGTCCGCGTCGTAACCGCGGCCCACGTTCTTGTCATCGTCATGGCGTCTACCGCTTCCACGACTGAATTCCTGTCTCTGACCGGCATCGCGGTTCCTGTGGGAGGGGGAGATGCCGACCTCCTTCCAGCCATGATGATCAACTAACCGAGGGTCGTTGTGTGTGCGCTTCAACCACCAACTGCAAGTACGGAAACGCGCAGCAAACGACGAGAGAGGAACTTGAAAAGAGGAACGCTCTACATCACGTGTGATATAATACGCGCCCACGTGCACAAATACGCAATCAGACGCGTCGCGGAACTTCAAACGAAATCTGAACCCTTGGGAAAGAGCATCTAAAGGTAGACTTCCACGTTCACTGATTCAAATTCAATAACAATTCTGATCCAACTAATAACTGGCAGTTCCAGTTAAACTTGATATCATTCGAACTGTTGCTATCTTTGTAGCTCCCCTCGTCGCATCGTTGCATCGCAAGGAAAGCACGGCTTTGGGGCATCCCAAGGACCCTCAGCTACGTTCATTTCATCTTATTCTTGTTGCAAATATCTCTCTACTCAAGGTAAGTCTAATATCGCAAAAACGGAGTCGAGAGTTCGGGTAGGCAGTATTTCCGTCGGTAACGAGTTCTCGACGACTATTCAATCAATGATAAAAGAAGACATTGCTGTATTGGGGACAGAAACAAATGATTTACCTCGAACAGCGGCGGGTACAATTGCCAATTGCCAGCAGTAGCGAATTTCTAAAAAAACCTCTCACGCGTCTTAGCGCGCGCACTAGAAGCACGGTGCTCGACAGTTCGTAGCAGGACGATCACTAACATTGATCTACGCTTTAGCTCTACCGCGGCGAGTCGAAAGATTGCGACCGTGAGCTCGGCTACGGGGTGATGGAGGAGGCCCTCAGCGGGACTGTGCCGTGTAATTCTACCTACCTACGCCGGCAGAGATCTTCATTCACGTCCATGGTCGTCGAGAGCCTTGTTACGATGTTACGATTTTGAACACCACCTATTCGACATACATCAATGAGGATAGGGCTAGGCCGTCCACGGTGGGCCATAAATAAAATAATATCATCATTGTTGAAAAGAGGATCAGCATGTACTGAATTTAATAGCGGCCGGGGTCCGCGGGGTAACACAACTTTGATTAGATTTTTAGGACGCAGAACCGCAAAGTCAAGAGAATCAGTCCGCAGATTTTCGTGGTTGGCCGCGGCCTTGAATAGAGGATGTAAATCAACAGCACCCGTTCGTGGGCAGCAGCTGAAGAAAGTCCTTTACGAGTTACATACAAGCCACGCTGCGCGAGAAAATTGGAAGTCGAAGTTGAACAGCATAGGAATATCCGTGGCGCTCATTCAATACACCTGGAAAACATACGCCCAGCTGCTGTAAAACGATCCCTTCCCGCTGCTGTTGTTCTTTATAAAGTCGAATGGAAGGAAGGACTCTGCGATCGCTATCAATATCCCAAGAACCTCCACGCTATTCAGGTAATGCACCGCTCTGCGGCGCACTGGCAGTGATCGTTGCTTGTGCCTTCCGATTGGCTTCCGAGTGTCAGTTGGCGTGTCAGCGCAATAATAGGTCGCGCGCGTCCCGACGGTATTCACTTCAAAAGTCGACACCGGAGATACACTGGTTCGGACAGCGGCTAAAGCATGGAAAAAGTACCCGCAGATATTTACATATTTTCCGGCAATTTCCAAATCAAGTCTCACTGCAGGGAAAAGCCGAAGACCGTGAGAGAGCGCGCCGCCGGGCCGGATTCGAGAAAAGTTCGGGTGCGATCACATGAAGTACGTTAACCAACGACATGGGTACAATTGGGGTAACTTCGCGCTCGAGGTAACCTTTCGGCGAACCTGCCTCTCAGACTCGGCGGCCGGGGCAATATCCGCGGTCATTGGCAATCCAGCAAGCGTTCAGACGTCGGTTGGGCACGCATGGTTGGGTGTGCCATGCGGTTACAGATTAAAAACAGGACCCTCGTTTCTGGACGCTGGACATTACATTGGAAATTAAATATTAATAATAAGGTGAACCCCAGAGAAGATGAAAAAAATCGTTGTCGACACGTTGTTCAATTGCAGAATACACTGCCAATGAAGATTCCGTTGTACGGGCCTTGGAAACAGGTTAGGCGACGAAAATAGGGGGTGTTGAAATCTTACCCAAGTGGTGGATGATGTTTCCACTCAAAATGGACGGGACGGTCTTGATCTGGCACTTTTCTTGGTCGGCATTGTCGTTTCCTTGAGTACAGAAGCGTTTCAGAGACTAAGGGACATCAACAAGAAGTGTTACGAACCAGGGCACGCCACAATTTCTTTGTTGTCATCATCCACGATGTGCTAGAAAAAAAAACCAGTTCACTGCATGCACATATTTAAATGCGGTATCGGTCACGAACTATTTCGCCCTGAGGGTGAGCGAAACCTAAAAATCTGCCAGGAACGATGGGGACCAAGTCCTACAGTTGCTGTCAGTGAAGAAGTATTGATGGTCATTGAACTCCACATACATTCTCATTATTAACCCGTTTGAAATCGGTGACCTAATGTACGATAGATGAACAAAGTTTGATAAAGTAGACCGAAGCACGGACCTGGGAGTCAAAGAATGAAACAAAGTCGGAGGTACCAACGCGAGGAGTTCCATAGGTGACGGCGTTCACGCCAACCTCTTGGGGGACTTTGGAAAAGCGCTGTGAGTTCAACGAATGTGAACTGCGGACCACCAACTTACGAATCAATCGCAAGGATAGCGCGTCGAGTTCTGCCAGGGCACCACCGAGGCTGTGTCCGACCTGTTATAGACACAACGTCAGTCTCTAGCAACAAGGGGAGAGGGAAAAAAGTATTTTTACAACTGTCACTTGGTTTGCGCCTTCCTTTGCAATCAAGCGCTCTAGTCTCACAAGTGCATAGGGTATCATATAGTAGTCAAAAAGCGCACGTACCTACCTCCGTTCGGATTTCATCTGCTGTGAGGGCATGCTCGTCACGGAAACCGGAATGGATCTCAAGCCCGGCAGGTGCACCGGGGAAGAGGGTAGAATTAAGTTCCCCTTTCAGGACATTGAGATCGGTCAAATCCGACATCCTGTCATTTCTCTCCGTCAGTAGCAGCGAGTTACTGTATAAGGGAGAAGCTACAATTTAACTGGATCCGTTCCCTGATGGGATACAATCACAGAATTGGACTTTGGGTAGTAACCAACGAAAACTGAAAGCCGTTGTCAATCAGCTGGTAGCCTGCTAATTTCGTGGAGAGGTAACATACAGAACTGGACTGCATTGCCCATTCCACCGGCCAGAGTAGCCTGGAAGTCGGGGTTGGCATCACAGGCCTCTGAAAATAATAATAATTAGCGGTTGGAATATGTACGATCTATTCTACGCACCACCGCAGGTCCAAGACATCAGTTTGTCGACTGGGCCTGTGAAGATATGAGCATTGAGGCAAAACAATGTTCAAAGACAAATATTTACAGTAAGCAGCCTGAATGTTTGAGCAGCAAGTTGAACATATGGATTTGACAGTTGTGGGGAAGAACTGACCCGAGCAAATTGAGTGAACGAGTCCAGCGCGTTGAGATCGGCAGTAGTCAGAGCCGTAAGCACTGACGGCGCCGTCCTCGCCTGAGGGCGAAACTTGGAAGGCGCTCCGAGAACAGCCGTGAACGCAGTGAAAAGAACGAATGAAACAGGGAACATCTTTGGAAAAAAAAAGTTCAAGTATTTAAAGAAAGTGAGCAAAAAAATGTCTTCAAGACAGAAGGATTCCGGTCCAGAAAATCGAAAACGAGGGAAAGAGGAGAATGGCGAAAGACGGGGCCCATTTACATATAAACCCTCACTGGGATCAGTGACTACCTTTGATGCCGATCACAAGCAACATACGGAGACGTCACAGATAGCCTTGCCCAGGATGCGCCAAGCGACCCTGCAGGTTTCAGAATCAAGCTCGAGCCTCGAGGAAAGTTTTTGAATTTTGTTTTCTTGTAGGGAAATGGTTTCCAAGTACAGTAACCCCTGATCAGCTCTGTCGTTGTCAGCTGATCGTCTTCTTTCCAAGTTCGCAAGGCTTGGCGGACCCACGGTTTTCGCGGGGTCTGAAGCTGGGCCTGAAAGGTGGAGATCAGATGGGAGACATGGGTTATGTAAAGGGAGCCGGCGGCGAGAGAGTGATAGACGAATGGGACATCTCCATGCGCTTGTATAGATGGCAGGGAGTCAAAACAATCGTGACACGCGAGACTTCTTTACGAGATCTACGATTCGATGCCGTCTTTTCGTTGTAAACAAATCAGACATCCAATCACCTTCTTCAAATCTATTTATTCCTTTCCTATCCTTCATTCCATAAAGACCAGTGGCTGACGACTCTCCCAAACAAATGTTTTCTCTCAGGTCCCGCGACGATTCTCAGGACTCTTACATCCACAGAGCAAGTCTCCAGCTCCCAGACGAGCCGAGAATGTACGCCCAACCCCACCGTAGTCATGGATATTCGTCCTCGTCCGAAGACATATCTGGACACTACGGTCACCGTCGGTTCGCGTCGGACAGTCCGACGGCCCGTTTTCAGGACCACCTCGATTATTCTATCCCTCAGGCCATGCCCGCCATCTCTGCCGGTTTGTCGCGGATCGACACTTCTTCGCAGTTTCCAAGACGCGATAACCAGCTCCAGCCAACCTCGGCAACTTCTGTAAATATTTCTCCCGACTCAGAGGCCTGGTCCCCGACCCAGCAATCCTCTCGACCGCGCAAGTCGCGGCGCGAAAAACCGCGTATTGAGCTCGCTCCAGATCAGCCACCCACCACCCAGGGAAAACCCAGGGCACGTGTTTATGTCGCATGCCTCCAGTGGTACGCATCAAAATAATAAACCCAGGCTGATGCGCTTTTGCTGACTGTCTTACACCCAGTCGAACTCGCAAAATTCGATGTGATGGGGCTAAACCCGTTTGTCATAATTGCGGTAAACGCGCCAGTGGCAGCACGGAATGCAATTACGACCCGTTACCCAAACGTCGCGGTCCCGACAAGACGCCCGGTGCACGTCAACGTGTGGCGCGAAAAACAAATGAAGGCACTGCGAGTCGAACCAGACGTCGAACCACTTCGTCCGATGCACAAGACTATGCTGCTGACAATAACGGTAGTCAGCTTCCACCGTTCTCGTTTCCATCTCCGTCTTCTAGCGAAAATGCGCATTCCCCGGAGTATATTGTGTCTCCCCACGAAGGTGGTCGCGAACCCCCTTACATCAGTACCTGCGCTTGCCATGGTTTACCACACTGCCCATCGTCGCCAGGTTCTGGTGTTCTCGAGCATGCGGTTCCCAGCTCTCAGGTGGGTAATGATATTTCCTCCCGACTGCTCGTAATTATGAACTGATTAACCTAGATTTCAGTTCCTTATGACAACGCTTTAAACGTCTTGCTGTCCTCCCCTCTTGAAGCAGTTTCTTGTGCCTTTATATCCGACTACGATGAAAATAATGACCAACATCGACGCAAAAATAAATCGACGATCATGACCATCGTCGGGCAGCCATCGCTTGACTTTTCCCGCAAAATTTGGTGGGACAGCCTCCTATCCCTCTACCTGTCCCCCAATTCAACGCGCCTTGAATCCTTTTCCGCCTCTCAGCGGAATCTCGCAACGCAGCATATAGCAGCCGACCTGCGCTTTCTTTTCCGTGCCTCGAACTACTGGTTTTCCTTCCTTCACGCCCCCACTTTCTTTAACAACTTTTATGATCCCTCCAAGCGAGAGCTCATTCAGCCTAGCCTCATATTAGCAACCCTTGCCTTGGCCACTTTCTGGCAAAGTTCAGAGATCGGTCTGGACGATCCGGCCGAGAGCGAGCACTAAAGTTCAGGGATGAGGTTCGCAACTCATCTCTTTTGATTTCAATGGAACTGATTTAATTTACGATTTTTTCAGGCGCAGAGCGCCATGGAGGCTAGTCTCAACGTCGGATGGGTGGACGACACCCTGGCCCAGGCGGCATGGGTAAGCGCTTGTCCTTGCATCCTCTCATCATCCAGGACCGACCAGCTTGTAGATTTTAGCCATGTTCGAGATCTGCGCCAACCCGAATCACACCACTGATCGGTCATCGTCTGCGATGGTCACACTCGACTCGATCATCCGCTCCCTCTCTTTAACAATGGTCGATGCACACGATCCTTCCACTTCAACCTTTTCGCCTGGAAAAGTGCCCGCTGTCGCCTCTGGCCCGACGATCAATGGGTACGGCCCGGGGCACCACAACTACCCTTATTCGTCGGCTTTGCCCATCTCCACTGATCGCGGGTGCTCTTGCAATTCACTCACGCTGAGGGACCAATGGCCCGAAGCCCTGGAGCACACCCCTCTTTGGGCGCAAACTCCTGCGTGGAACGCGTCTTGGTCTGAAGCGGAGATCAGGAAGGAGTCCTGCCGCCGGCTATGTTGGAGTGCGATGTTCCTTGCTGGGGGTCACAGTGCCTATGCTTCCGCGAACCGCGTTCATACCGTCAATCTTTTCATCGCCGACCCTTCCAACGTAAGCCGGCTATCGCTTTACCGCTGGTTCTCAATTTCTCACCTTTTTTTTTTCACAGTACGCCCTTTTGTTCTCTGGGAGGCTATGGTCCACTCGCCCGCATTGGTTCACCCGCCGTCGGCGAAGGACACGATCTGGGCCTTGTATGACCGCTCCTTCCTTCTCTGGCACGCCTGTATCAAGATGCGGAACGATAACTCGGCGCCTGTGACCGATAAAGGCCAGTTCGCAATCAAGGCTTGGCTGAGGCCGACGCCATTGAGGAGGCGTTGAATCGGCATACCTGCGGGATCGAACGGGCTTTCATCTTCCAAGGACGGGAGTTTATTTTCAAGTGCGTCATTACTGTCCGGGAGCATTCAATTGTGAACTAATAATCTCTTCAGCACCCGCATGTGTATCACATACGAATTCCAGCGCTTCGTGCCGATGGTTTCGGCGTATGCTTCCCTCATAGCTTTCATTTCTCCATGCTGACCCTTTCTCATTCAAGAAATGTCAATGGACTTTTCCACCGACATAAAGCCGAAGAGTGGTGTATGCACTTTTTTCCCTACTCTTCATTCGGAATGCTCACAACTGGACTAGTGAACCACCAATCTACTGTAGCCCAGCAGTTTATGAGTGGCTTGCACACCGTCACTGGCAACGCCGGCAACGACTTAGCCAAGCGACCCTTCTACGTATTTTGGTTCATGGCCCAAGTATCCCGGTTTGTCTTTCGCATGTTGGTTCTACACTCGTCCTCACCGAAAATCCCAGGGCGCTGACCTTGTGGCAATGCGACAATAACATGACAATCGCCCTCAACGTGTGCAAAAATCTTCTAGCCCCCATCGACTACCTGACGGCCTTGTGGCCCTGTGCAGGTAAATAATATTCGTGCCATGAGACTTCCAGTGTGCTCATTATCCTCTTAGAGCAGCGGTATCGGTACGAATCTCTGCGAGAACGCCTCCGCGATGCCTGCAAGTTGGCCGGAATCTCACCACCTCCCCCATTAAACCTGACTCTACCGTCTCCGTCCATCCAAGAATTTGTGTAGCCTTTTGACTCTCTTTATCTGGTTCCCCTGCTCTGCTGTACACCACCCTCTGTATTCTTACTTTAGCCTAGTATTGTCTCTACATATCATTACCAAACCAATCAATTGCTAAATGACTGAAATTTCCTAATACGGACGCGTTGCGTATTTGCATCATTTCGGACTCTCGGAGCACACCGAGCTTTTTGTTTCTTTGTCTCCAACGCTCATGGCGGACGCTGATTTTACGCCCGCCCCCACTCCATCTGAATCTGTAGAATCTCCAGTATCGCGTGCACCGCAGTCCACCCTCAAGCGAAGAGCATCAGCCTCGTTCACCGACGGCTTGGAGGTATCGGTTAGTAGGAAAAGAATGAAAGAGGAACGCGAGGACTCGGACGTCCCCGAGCAAACTGTCGGTACGGTCGCCTCTGCCGACGACTCTACGCTTGCAGACCAGCTGGCACAAGAGCTCCAGTGCGGCTGCTGTTCTGAGCTCGTATATCGGCCGGTGATCGTCGCACCCTGTCAACATTTTTTCTGCGGAAGGTAGGCATAAATTCACACCTTTGAATCACTGCGGCTTGCTAATCTGCTTGGTACTTACCCCCAAGTTGCTGCGTGCTTTGGATTCGTGTGAGTGATTTTGGCGCTATCGTCGTCGCTGGGGGCTGCTCTCGTGCCACCGTCTACGCGTTGTGCGCGGGTTCTTGAGTGTCCTAACAACGGGTGCATCGGCGCCACCCTGATCCGTCCTTTATTGGACGGTAGTTCCCAACGCTGCATGATACTGATGGGCCTCATTGCAGAATGGTGGTACCAACTGCCCGCATTGTCGTGGTTTATCTACGAGTGTCACCCCCTTTCGCGCTCTACAGTCTGTACTCGATGTTCTACTCCGAGCAGCCCCACAGAAAGCACGAACCGAACGCGAGCGCCAACAAGCGGATGAGATTTATACAGGCACGTCCATGCGCGTATGTTATATTATCGTCTTTCTTTCCCTCCGCGTCTCACTAGGACTTCTCTTCAGCTTCCTACTCCCCGAGAGGCTTCCCCAGAACCAGATATCAACCCAAGCGACTTCGTTCGACCGTGCCCAAATTGCGTACTGGGGAATCAGTACGGCTGGCGCTGCCCTCAACCGATAGTAGATCCGAACGTCGACCCCGAAAACGCGTGGCCTTTGGAGGACGGAACGCCCCCAGGCCACGGGCTGTGCGGGAACTGCGAAAACCTACTCGCGCTACCCTCGCCGTTGACGACCAAGTGCGACTTTTGCCAGGTCTCGTTTTGTGGCATTGGGGTTCAAGGGCGCTGCATCGCCTCGCCTATTCTGTCCCAGCACCCACATGGTCTGTCCGACGTCGGTGATCTTATACAATCCTCCGCGGTCTACGAATGCTTCAATAGGTCGGTGTTTAATTATTTTCGATGATGTTCAATTCTCACTTCTCCGTAGTAATACCGTTGAGGTAAGGAAAATTCCGATATCTGAGAGCTACCTGACACCAAAGGTGTTATCAGGTTGAAATAATGCTCGACTATCTGACTGCTCAACGAATTACTCCGCGTCACATTTACCGCGAGGTGCGTAGTCGGTTCTGAAGTTCCTCCGTCAATTTGTTCCTAATGTTCTCGATTTAGATTGTGACTCATATTCAAGCGCAGCCACGGGCGTTTCTCCCTCTTATACAGCTAGAACTGTTTGTCGATGTTCACGCCGTGCCCGCCGGAGCGGATCCCGATCCAGATGCGCCCCGTAGTAGAATATGCAGACAATGTGCTGCAGAGGTGTTCCTATATGGTCTTCGCGATTGGTTCCTCCGAGAGCGTCAGAAAGGCTTCTTGGAGGAGAATGTATTAAATAAGAAAGATTGTGTGGATGGCGCTGAGTGCAACCGGCAAATAGATCTTGGTTGGTTTTTCCTCCTATTACTTGTCGTGGACCAACTCTCACACGTTTCCGTTCAGCACATGCTAGAGAATGTAATCCCTGGCTGCTCTCCTCCTCGCTGACACTAACAAATCGCACTTTTCTGCATAGTTAATCATATGATTCCGAATACTCTTCCAGCTCAACCCGAGACGCAGGAACAGGCCCCGGTTGCCCAGGAGGCTGTTGACATGCCTCCTCCTTCCAACATCCTTGCGCCATCCTCGGATATAAACACACCTAACGAAGCAGGCACTCCCTTGGTGTCCGTCACATTCACCGGCACTCCTGCCACTGATGTCCCAGTTGTTCACGACACGTCTAACGTTCTTAATCAAGCATGACGCCATATACATGTCGCCCTTTTTTCTGTCGCATTTTATGATTTCTACTATTACACTCAGCATTTCTACTATTATCGGTCTTCTTGTACATGTATTAAATCAGATATCCGGGAATATGTTGGGGGTAAGAAGGAGAAGGCAATAATAATTAGGTATTGTAACTATCGAACGAAGAATGCCAACCTGGATTCTTGGTAGGACCAAAACTCTGAAAAGTGTTCTGTCAAGGAAAGCTTGAAAATCCATGGTAGCGTCCTTGATCATAAAGGAGAGGAATGACACGGCGGATATTGGGCTCGAAGTTCTCAAGCAACTGAGAGAGGTATCTAGCGAGTTCTTCATTTTCGATCGCTGATGTGACGAGACCATATCTGACCGAAGTGTCAGCAAGATATTCTGTGGATAGGGTGATCATGACTCACAAATTGCGGAAATCTTTTTCCGTGGGTGATGGGAAAATGTATGTTGCAATGTTGCATTGCCTCGCCCAGCGACTATAACGCTCGTGATGGTGATCAGTCGCTGCAACTGCAAAACAGCGATTATGCCTAGATAACACGGAACTGGAGAGAGGCCCGCTGGTCTCCCAGTCCATATCAATGAGACAGAGCACTCCTGAGAAAAGCTTCGCTTGCAGGATACAAGCCTGGTCGGAGCCATCGAGCACGTAGACGGCGTCAGGAGACAAAACGTAGAGATTGTTCTCGCAAAATAAGACGACGGGCTGGCCATGGCAAATTGTGGTCACCAAAAGGTACCAGAGGCATGAAGTTTTTCCTGGTTGCAAACCGGTTGAGAGCAGAGTAAATGTAATATTATCGAACACGTACCGATGCCTGGGCCTCCGGTGATCAAAAGCCCTCTGGAGGCGAAACGTTCGGTATTGTTCCGTAGGGAATGGATCCTTTGAAGAACAGGTCCATATCCTTCAAGTAGTGCCAATTTTCCACGAGTCCAGCGCAAATCCATGGAACCAATATCCCAAATTTGGTCTTGAGGTATTTCTTTCTCCCAAAACTGGTGTCGGAGGCGGCATAGCCAATCCCTAAATGTTCCATGAATGGGGGAGTCTACTCTTTTTGCACCGACGAGTGAGAGAGCCTCGTTTAAATCCAGAGAACTCATGGTGGAGGTGAAGGGAAAGGGGGTGGCAGTGCTGATCAAAACGGAGATAAGTAGCTTCGATCAGCTTACGTGAGCTCATGTTCCTTGCGCCTCAATTGCAACATCCTATCCAAAGCGTTCAACTGCGCTGTCTGTTTGCACAGTTCTGTTTCAATGAAAGCCCCGTTGAAACCCACGAAAATCCTATCTTCGGACAAGGAAATCCGAACCTTTCCGAACCCTTGGGCCTTGGCGCCAACGTTATAAAACTATGTTTTCAAGACTGGTTGATAATACATGGCTGACGGCAGGCCGTCTTTCGGCTTCGGGGTGACGCGGCCGGCTTAGCCGTCCTTGACAATACATGGCTGAATCATCGACGGATGAAGTACCGAAGATACAATTAATACGACTGCCTACGCCAATTCAACGGCAGCGTAGTACGATCTACAGTATGCGTGAATCTGAATGACTGTCTTCAGAATTCCCGCAATGCATTTATAGAGGCTGAAAGGAGCACCTACAGTTAACAATGGCCCACCCAAACTTCCTCTTGGACAGCTGTACTCTCATTATTGGTGGTTCCTCTGGGATCGGCTTTGCGGTCGCTTCCGGTGCTCTCTCCAGTGGATCTAAAGTCCACATTACCTCTGTCACTCCTAAAAAGCTCGCAACTAAAATTGCGCAGCTTCAATCCCTCTACCCAAACGCGCACGTCAGCGGCAGTTCCGCAGACCTTTCGAGCACCGAGACGCTGGAAGCGAATCTGCAGTCCATCCTCGACGCTGCGGTGCAGGCGACCGGCGGACCATTGGACCACATTGTCTACACCGCGGGCGACGGCTTCAACAGGACCCCGTTGGCGGAAACAACCGCTACGACCGCGCTCTCGTCCTTCACCGTGCGCTACCTCGGCCCTTTGCTGCTCGGCAAACTCGTCGCAGCAAACAAGGGCCGCTACATAAAAATCAACGCGTCTTCCTCGATCACTCTGACTTCCGGAATACTCGCCCACCGCCCGCGTCCGGGCACCAGTTCCTTCATTGGGGCTGCCGGCGCTGTCGAGGTACTAAGCAGGGGACTTTCTGTCGATCTTGCCCCCATCCGGGTCAATTTCATCATTCCAGGCATTGTGCACACGGAGCTCGCAGAGAAGATGGGCGCGGGAATCATAGATATGTTCAAAGCGGCGACTTTGACGAAAGAGGTGGGCACGCCCGAGGGGGCGGCGGAGGCGTATCTGTTCTGCATGCGTTCCGCGCTTGCGACGGGGCAAGGTTTCAAGATTGACAATGGGTCTATGATGGTTTAATTTATGGAAGGCTTGTACCTCGAGAGTTGAGCACAATGATTGACCGGAGTATTGATTTTTGACCCTTTGGCCAATCTGGCTCCAAGTCGCTCTTTCTAACTCGCTGTCGTCGCACTTGAACTTTGCAAGCATTTCGACAGTAAAGTTTCACTCTAGACAATAATTATAACTTACACACAACCCAGCATAAAAGGAGATAAAAGGCTGTTAGTTCCAACAAAAAAAGTGATACACACTAGTTAGTAAAACAATGAGGATACTAGCACAAAAATATAAAAGAGCGTGTCAGAGGCGGCATAGCTTAAATGATCCATGAATGGGAGAGTCTAATCTTTTTGCACCGACGAGTGAGAGAGCCTCGTTTAAATCCAGAGAACTCATGGTAGACGTGAAGGGAAAGGGGGTGGCAGTGCTGATCAAAACGAGCTTTGATCAGCTTACGTGAGCTCATGGTCCTTACACTTCAACGCTTCAACATCCTCTCCAAGCATAAAAATTACCTTTCTGTTTGTCTGTTTCTTTCTGGCCTTACTAGGTCGCAGAGTGCAGAACCATCAGTGATTGTGCCATATAACCGTTATGTGGACTCGGACCCCGCTGATGCGTCGGTACACCGATACAATGAATACGACTGTCTACCAACTGCCTACGCCAATTCAACGGCATCGTAGTACGCGTAATCTTTATACGTGAATTGAATGACTGTCTTCAGATTCCCGCAATGCATTTATAGAGGCACAAAGGAGCACCTACAGTTAACAATGGCGCACCCAAACTTCCTCTTGAACAGCTGTACCCTCATTATTGGCGGTTCCTCTGGGCTCGGCTTTGCGGTCGCTTCCGGTGCTCTCTCCAGTGGATCTAAAGTCCACATTACCTCTGCCACTCCTGAAAAGCTCGCGACCAAAATTGCGCAGCTTCAATCCCTCTACCCAAACGCGCACGTCAGCGGCAGTTCCGCAGACCTTTCGAGCACCGAGACGCTGGAAGCGAATCTGCAGTCCATCCTCGACGCTGCGGTGCAGGCGACCGGCGGACCATTGGACCACATTGTCTACACCGCGGGCGACGGCGTAAACAGGATCCCGTTGGCGGAAACAACCGCTACGACCGCGCTCTCGTCCTTCACCATGCGCTACCTCGGCCCTTTGCTGCTCGGCAAACTCGTCGCAGCAAACAAGGGCCGCTACATAAAAGTCAACGCGTCTTCCTCGATCACTCTGACTTCCGGGATACTCGCTCACCGCCCGCGTCCGGGCACCAGTCCCTTCATTGGGGCTTCGGCGCTGTCGAGGCGCTAAGCAGGGACTTTCTGTCGATCTTGCGCCCATTCGGGTCAATTCCATCATTCCAGGCATTGTGCTCACGGAGCTCGTAGAGAAGATGGCGCGGAAACATAAATATGATCAAGGCGGCGACTTTGACGAAAGAGGTGGGCATGCCCGAGGGGGCGGCGGAGGCGTATCTGTTCTGCATGCGTTCCGCGCTTGCGACGGGGCAAGGTTTCAAGATTGACAATGGGTTTATGATGGTTTAATTTATGGAAGCTTGTACCTCGATAGTTCGAACACAATGAGTCCCTTTGCCAATCTGAACTCCAAGTCGCTCTTTGAACTGCAAGCATATCGACAGTAAGAGTTTCACTCTAGACAATAATTATAACTCTACACACAACCGCAGCATAAAGGAGATAAAAGGCTTGTTAGTTCCAACAAAAAAAGTGATACACACTATAGTTAGTAAAACAATAAGGATAGCACAAAAATATAAAAGAGCGACGAGGTAGATGAGGTGTGTACAAACACATAAGAAAACAGATACTGAGAGAGTGAGTGAGATATTTAAGATGATAAGGAGAGATAACTTGAACAGCCGACGGTCCAAGGGAAGATAGCTTTTACATCGTCATGGCGCTGATACCGCCAAACATGGCGACCGGCTCCCGGTTCCTTTCCTTCGACTTGGTGGAATTCTTGTCCGCGTCCTCCTTCGCCTTCCGAGACCGCTCTTTCAGCGTCCTCGCAAGCTCTTCCATGCGCGCCTTGGAAGCCTCCTTCTTCCTCCGCTTCTCCTCCGCCTTCTGCGACTTCGAGTCCATAAACAGCTCGCTCGACGCGCTCATCGGCGGCGTTATTGGTGAGCGGGGGGACGTCGGCGACCGCGGCGACACCAGCGACTCCGCCGACGGCGAGCTCGGACCCGTCGACTTCCTCGACAGTATGCGCGAGAACGTGCTGCTCACGCGCGGCGACACCGTCTCTGCGTCCGACAGCGTCGGCGACAGCGCCCGCTCGCGGCTCGGCGTCGCGGGCCCAGTCCGCGTCGGCGCCGGCGCCTCCGTCGTCCGCAGCTCCGTCACTATCCGCGACTCCGGCTTCGCCTGTGTCTGCGTCGGCGCGATCCACTCGACCCTCGACTTCTGCGTCGGCCACGGGTTCCCATCGCGCATCGTCTGGTGCGGGTGCACGATTGCCGGGCGTCCGCCGGAGTACATCCCAATACCGGAGTACATTCCAATACGCCTCTCGAAGCCCGAGCGGCTCTCGAGTTCGTCGTTGTCGTCCGCGTACAGCTCCTCGATGCTGGGCAGCTCGGGGGACAGCGGCGGCGTGACAGGGCCAGCGTAGTCGGTGCGGCTGTCCCGCGAGTGCGAGCTCTTTGAGGAGGACGACGAGGCCGACGTAAGCGACGGGGTGAGGCTCCGGCGGGTGTCGATCGTCGCCGTGGTGAGGCTCCGGCGGGTGGTGTCGATGGCCGCGGGGATGCGCCGCGGAGGTGGTAGGGGATGATGTTTGCTGGTTTGAGGGAGGAGGGCCTAGGTGGGGTGACGGCGGCGTCCGATTCCGACTCGGACTCATCGAATCCAGAAACAGACGCCTGCGAGCTCGAGGGGTAATACGACGACTCGTCCTGCGAGCTCGACGGATAATAGGACGACTCGTCGTTGTCGTTGTCGCTAAACTCCGACCCGTAGTTGGTCTGCCCGTACGGATGCGTCAGGGAGCTGTACATCTCATCCATGATCATCTGGTCCGTCTTCCGAGCGGACGGCGGGGGCGAGGACGGCGTCATGAGCTCGACCAGCTCCTTAATCTCACTCTCCGTGCGTACAGACACGACGCTGTCGCCGCGATTATGGCGCGGTCTGTTGGGGTTGAAGACAGGGAGAGTGAATAACTGATCCTCCTCCTCGATTATCGCAAATTCGCGTTGTGTGGTCCCAGAGTCTACATCCCCGTCCCATTAGCGGAGGTAAAACAAGGAAAGAGCCTACTTACTGTAGCTGTAGTTGTTGTAGCCTCCTCTGGTCCCACTATCGGAGGTGTTGGTCGCCCACCGCGCGTCAGAAGTACCGCGCGGCCGCGATGTGTATTTAGGCTCCGAGGGACCGCCCCCGCCCCCGCCCCCACCGCCGTTGCGATCATTCGACGACGGACCCGAACCCCCATCACGGCCGCTGCCGCCGCCATCTCTTTCCGGTTTAGAACGTGATGGTTTTTTCTGAGTGTACGACTTGAAAGCAAAATATCATTAGCCGACGACCCACACAGACCAGGCACACGACCCACCATCACCGTCTTCAACGCCCTGAGAAAATAAAATCATGAGCGAAAACAATCACGCGGAGAGTGAAAATAGAAAAAAACTGAGTGCAGATCAGGGACGCGTACCTGATTTGTAAGCTGCGGCAGCTACAGAGTGTGGCGACTTCGTACACGCCGACGGACGTTGAATTAGAAAGCGCGCGGTGCATCGCGTGCTTGACCAGAGTCTGCAAATGGGTAATCCGATAGTTTGTCGCCAAGACCAAGAGCTGGCTCAGCACTGCCGGCGCCGTCTGCAACGGCGTCAGCAGCGCCATCGAGTAGAAATACTGCAGCAGCGCCAGCGTAATCGGGTACGGCTCGGACAGATTAAACGCGCGCGGCGTGAGCCGCGGATCCGGTCGCCCTTCGTCGGGGACGTTTCCAGGCAGGCCAGGGAGGGGGATGTCCATGGGGGACGAAGGGAGTGAATCTAACGTGTTCATGGCGCTCTGCAGGAGCTTGAGGCGCTGCTCCTTGAACCACGGCCAGCGGTCCTCGAGCAGCTTCCGCGAGCACGGGATCTTGCGCCCGTCGTCGCACAGAATCTCAAAGTCCGCAGAACTTGCTCCTCGAGCGCCGCGAGGCCGAGCTCCTGCATGGGATGTCGAGCTTGAGCGGCGGGGGCTGGTAGATGCCGAACGCCTCGAGGTCGACGACCGCGACGTGGTCCCAGCTCAAGAGGCGGCGGTTGTAGTCGTCGACGAGGTTCCCGTTGCGGTTGCCGAAGATCATGAATTTGTTCGCCTCGGGCCAGAGGCAGCCGCGGAACCAGGAGCCCGACTCGACCGCCTTGCCGGGGTCAATCCGCGACCAGACCATGGTCTGCAGGTCGAGCACCCAGATGGAGAACGACTGGTAGCTGTGCGCGAGATATATGCCGGCAATGATCAAGTGGGTGCCCAGGATCGCGCCAGTGGGGAAACGAAGCCCGGGCGGGAACGTCGAGCCCGACATGGCCGCAGAGCGGTCTTCAATGGTGAAGCCGGTATCTGGCAGAGGCGAGAATAATTCCAGTTCGCGTTTAACATCAGTAAACTGGGGAGGTTTTATTTTAGTACGCCAAGAAGTAGAAGCAAAGATTGACGGACGTTGTAATTGCTATAGAGGTAGATATCGCTAGGGTGCTCGTCGTTGGGGACAGCAGAGTAAGGAAGGTGGGTCAGCGACTCGGAGGGTGTGATGTCCTCCGACTGAGAAGCGCCATCGGATGATTGGAAACGGGTCCCAGCAGGTCCCAGAGATGAGGGCATTTGAGAGTTTCGCATTTCATCTTTAGGAAAACGGACACATTGATTGGAGGACACGGCGACGCTGCGATACGAGCCGCAATGCCGAGGGTAGTCGCGTCGCTCCGACCAAGTTTTGGCGAGGAGATCATAGACGCATACGTCGTCCAACCAGGTGTTGTAAAAGTCCTGGCCCCCGATAATGAATAGACGGTCGCCGGTGACTGAGGACAGCTGGGCGTAGCGGGCGCGGGGCATCAGGTTTTCGGGGGTGGCCAGGCGCGACGGGGGCAGCCAATGACGGGATGCAATGTCGAAGAAGCGGACGTCATTCAAGACGCACAATTCGTCGGGATTGGGCGAGTCGGGCTCGTTGCTCATTCCACCAAAGACGATCAGCTGGTTGTTCCCTGGATCGTGTGAGCCTGGGACAAGAGGAGGCTTCGGCCGCGCGGACGTACATGTGTCGACACTATGGAAATAGCGGGCCCTGGGAACATCGTCTTCAGGGAAGGGGACTATCTTTTCCCAGTTGTATGTCTCTAGATCGAAAACATACAGGTCCGCGACCATTCTGCGCTCGGTGACCAAACGACCTCCCTATTCATAATTCAAGTCCTGGACGATACAGATATAAACTAGACTCACGAAGAGGTACATCTTGGAACCCACGACGGTAGTCGAGGCACCCTGGACGTAGACGGTTGGAACACATCGAAGAGAGACAGAAACACATGGAAACCTACCACAAGTTTTGCGGGGACATCGCCAGTTGTCTTGCGGCAGAAGGTGGTGAGGTCGTATATCGAATGGAGCTCTGCAGGCATCGCAAAAGACACGCCTCTAGCGGGGGGACTGGGGAGATGGTGGTAGTAGTCGGCAAAGGGAGTGGAATACTCGATCAATCGACCCTTTTTGGCAAGTGTCGGTTGATTTGAGAACTCGTGGAAGTCCGTGGCGCTCCACTCGGCGCCCAGGCACTTCCACGCACCGCATCCAATCACCCGTGTACAACTATTGCTATTAGGAACCTTCAAAAGAACCCAGACGTAACAATTGGCTGAATTATTAGCACAACGTGCAGTAAAATTAAGTATATATCTCAGTCTGCACCCAGACAGTGACACTCATGAACATGATCGTCCACATACGCTTTTGCCGATTTTTAATCATCATAAGGTCGCACGGTGGCCCGGAACACCTAAGTTTCGCAAAGGGCCGGTGGGGTTTCCCGGTTGGGTTATCGACTTGTTTTTTTTTCCAACTTTTCTATAAACGCCAGAATTTGGCAACCCCGACCGATTACTTTCTGAACAGGCACCATCGATTTTTCCGAGCACTCGATACGGCGATTCACCGGCTTTTATAAAGTTATCAGTCTTAATTTGAACACGGCATTTTACAAATGAGCTTCCTAATCCGGACAGCTTTTGCGCCCCGCACGGTACGGACAGCGAGCGCAAGATCGTTAGCAATGGACGTGGTCATCTCGCAGCCCTCGCCCAGCACAATCCAAGTCCTCCCACATAACCAATATCACACCTCCGATGCACTTTCACCAGCCTCTGTCTCCTCCTCCCCGCTCGACCAATTCCGTGCGTGGTTCTCAGACGCCGTCGAAGGCGGCAAGGTCCACGAGCCCGAGGCAATGTCCCTCTCCACGGCCACGCCCTCCGGCATCCCCTCCGCACGCATCGTCCTCTTCAAGCAGCTCGACGCCCGCGGCTTCGTCTTTTTTACCAACTACACCTCCCGCAAATCCCAGGAGCTTCTCGCGAATCCACACGCTGCCTTGGTCTTCTACTGGCGCGAGATCCACAGATCAGTCAGAGTGCTCGGTCGCGTCGAGAAGATTGATGCGAGGGAGAGCGAGGAATACTTTAAAAGCCGGCCACTCGGCAGTCGTCTGGGTGCGTGGGCGAGCAAGCAGAGTACGGTCGTAGAAGAGGGCGAGGTGTTTGCGCGCCTGGACCGCCTCAAGGAACGCTTCGGTGCAAGCGCTGACAGCGAAGCAGCCCAAGACGCCGTTAATGTGCCTTTGCCCGATTTCTGGGGCGGCTGGCGCGTCGTGCCTATGTGCGTGCTGCCATTCCTAACCCGTGCCCCTTGCCCCTGTGCCCAGCCTCGTTGATGCTTGCTAACCCCGCATTACAGCGAGATGGAATTCTGGAGCGGAAAACCCTCGCGCCTACACGACCGCGTTCGTTACCTGCGGCAGGACAATTCCCCCGACGACGAAAACCCAGTGTGGAAAATAGAACGACTAGCACCTTGACCGGACCAGCATAGAGAAGCAGCAAAATTTAAACATCATCTGTATCCGTATCAGTCTGTCTAAACATCGGACATCCATAACAGAATTCTTTGATTCATGTTCGCGCACCGGTTGGTATACAGGCCTGCTGATATCTCCCAGTTTGAATCCTATGCTATCATCGCTAACGTTGACGGATGTCGTTAACCCAGGTTTGTCGACTGTCCAGACCATTTTGGTGCCTACGATGCCCACATCGGGTTCCCGGATGCTCACATTCCGCACGCACCCATGCCTCTTCAAACTCAATTTTAATTAGCAACGCCCGCGCGCCATCAACCAGCGTAATTTTCGCCAATTAAGATAAGATAAGTCCTTAAGCTATATTCCCCGTAAACTCTGCTCTCCGTGTGGGACCCAAGCATTACGGCGCACATGGCGCACGGCGGCCGTGCCCGTGCGTGCTAGCGGACTCGCGAACCGAAGCGGCAGTTGGCAGTGGAGCTCAGACTTTACCGACGGCTGCCTACATATTGTACTCGCGCCCGCTCCACTCTGACTTTGTATCATCCATATGCGATGAATGTCTTGTCGTTGAAACTTGACGATCAAGCAGAATCATCTCGGGAACCCACCTCTGACACTTAAGAGACTTCAGGCGAACGCCCAGCACTGTCAACGATAGATTCCTTTTTTTTTACTTCGCTTTTGGTTGGTTAGACTCCGACTTCTGGTTAACCCTCAAGCATTGACTGCCAACCAATGAAACTTCACGACGACGCCCACTCCCACCCCCTCTACTTCCACTTCCACTTCACTTCAGCGTCTTGACAAGACATCCTTCAAATTCAACTGTTAACTGTTCAACCCTCTCGCTATCTTCAGCTTGCCTTCTCTAGCCTTCCTTCAGCTTCAGCCTTTCTTCTGCAGTGATAAAACGTCCACATCCTGTATCCATGGCCTCAAGCTCGGCGTCGCGTGACTCGAGCCCATCCGAGTCCACTGCACGAACCTCTTTGTATACATTTCAGCATCACATGGAGATACAGTCGCAATCACCGTCGTCGGACCGTCGGTTGCCAGTGGCTGAGGAGATTATCATTCTGAATCAATTCTGAATCTTTAATTAAGGCCTTCGGGATTAGCGCGCGCGCCGCGCGGATTGAAGGCTGGCATCAGGGAATCAGGGATTGATGATATGACGCGCCGAGACGCGTCGCGTCGCGTCGCCTATCACGAAGCTTCAGACGCGCCATTGCCAACCGAAGTTCGGTCCTTCGGTACATACGTTCCCGACACCCCGCTCATTCACGAGGTCCACGTACGCACTTGTATTTCTAGCTGCGTGTACTTTACTAACATTATCCTGCGTCTTATCCACCTCTAAACGCCGACCGGACAAATTGCGGAGGTACCTAGGGTCCGCAGTCTCTTCTAAGTTAAGTATCGGCGCGCTACGCGCGCGCGAATTTTGGGTGTCCCATTAAGTAACTTACTTACGGTATGTCAGTCGACGTCGCGGCTCCGATTGTCCCTTTTGTCGAGGAAATCCGAAACTCAGTGGGAAAATTTGAGCTGGAGAGGTGGACTCGGAGGCCGTCGAGGCTCTAATATTCACTCTTTGTGGGGAAGACATGGTGGTTTTTCAGTCCGACTTGAGCAGGTTTTCTTTCTCTCGCGGACGGTAGAGGAAAATATAAATTATTTAACTTGGGCCAGCGGCTAGCTTCAGAGAATATCTCAACTATCTCCCATCGGATATCATCGGACAGCAGTGGATAGCGTGAAAAAGCCAAGGTATATCGAGAGCCTATCTATGTACCTGGAGAATATTTTGCCTGTCGGCCCGATCGCCAGAGGCGATGAGTACTCAGCATTCAATATCTTTGGCCACACAAATAGGAGTCACTGAATTATCTACTCTTCACCGGTGGCCGCAACGAAACACTCGTCAGACTGAATATCAACGTAGTTATTGCAGATCTAGGCGAAAAATTAGCAGTGGCAGAATCACGGAGTGAATTTTCTCACAGAGTTCGCAAGAATGGCTACGATTATGTCGACAATGCCAGGAGAACGCACCGTAGAAGGTTCACCTATCGTATGGTCAAGGTCAATGGTTAGTTGGGGGGACCGTCGATAGATGACTCCTCCGTCTGGTTTGCACTTTACGATTGTGAAAATCCAACGCTGCCCGTCTGTGAGGACGCCGCGTAATATGGTTTTGCTAGCATAGAAGGTCGTGATGAAGTCTTGACAGCATATGTAACAGAGGAAACATACTTGAGTTGTAGTGCACATGCATACTGCTCTGCCAAAGCTTGGGGTAGATGTTTTGCGAGGGGTTCAGGCGAGGATTTGGCTTCAGCAATGAAGAAGCCACTGAACCGTTTCTGCTGAGACTCAAAATTTGCGGATCTTGCAAAACGTTTACTTCTCCACATGAGATCGCAAACATTTTATGGAGAAAACAACCTACTGAGTTGTTTCTTTGGAACAGTCATTGCGACATAACCAATAATGCCCGATGTACTAGTGTTGGAAGGGTGCCTGGAAGATGGTTCAAGATGAAGCACCATGGTATCCGTCGCGGAACTTTCACGCAGTATGGCCGACGCTCTAAAAAAAAGAGTGTCGATCCAAAGACGAGCGGAAGCCTCGGACTAATGAGCACAGAGTGAGCACAAAAGCAACTAATTGCGGATAGACACACCATTTGTGAACTGTTCTCAAGAGATAGTTCAAATGAGCGTGCATGTTGCCCGAGCTCCAGAAATCCTGCGCTCCAAGGTGTGTTGTATTGGACGCAATAATTTTACATTCGGCGTCGGCCTTGAATGATAAAAAATAGTGGGGGTGTCAGGGCGAACGTTCAAAACGTTGTGCAAGTAATCCAGCGTCATGCTGGAGAACGGTATTGCCTGCTTGAAGTTGAGGATTGGATTCGTCGACATGACACAAACATTGGGAGACACGGCAGCCGCGAGGATTTCTCTAGACGTTCCACGATGTTTGACACCTCAGATTCGACTTTCTCTGCTTTCTGAGCCTGAGCATCAGCCTCAGCCTGAGCCTCATCTCCCGCCCCTATCTGCTCTTGTGTCTCGAGTTTGTCGTTAGGGAAGGTAAGAAGCTCTTTTTTCAGCTCCAGGACCAAGTCGAAGACGGCGGTGGCCTTGGTTCCGGTCAAACCAGAGCGCATTTTGCGTTTGGGAGGCATGGGGTGACTAGACGCTAAGAATAGGGAGCTCAAAGTCGTGATTGGTCCAATGTGTCCGACGCTGCCGACGGGTTCCGAATCACTCTTCTCCATTAAAACCATGTTCCCTCCCGCGCCGTATGTTAGATTTTTTCTTGTCGAGCCCGTGCAGGGGATTATACTACGGCAATGAGATGGTCAGCGTCCCAATCAGAGGAAACGCATGCTCAAGGTTATTGTTGCGAAGCATAGCACTTAGATCGACGGAGGTTGCAGCAGACGTTGTGTCATATTTTATTGTCCTACCGGGGCATCTTTCTCTCTCTAATTTTACATACTCGACCAACACATCTAATGTACCGAGCGAAGACCGATTGCTCACCGCATATCTTTCAGCGCTGCCAAGGCACAAATTCCTCTGGATTCTAATACCCTCCGTACGAACTCCGGGGTCAACAACATAGCGGAAGATTCATATATCTCCTTTGACTGAAACTCGGGTCAGAATTCTCCAACATGGACCTTCACCTCGACAAGGGTGTACATGCATGTCTTAATACAGCTGCGGAGAAAAAGATTATCCTGTTCTAAACATCGACCGGACAAATCGCGGAGGTACCTGGACCAGGTCCGCAGTCTATCTCTTCGCCAAGCGGTACTTATAGCGGATTTGGGTGTCCATGGCATGAAGTCCGATTGTCGAGGAAATTCGAAACCTAGTAAACAGCCGCAGGAAAATTGAACTCGAGGGGTTGGACTCGGAGGGCCGAGGCTCTAATATTCACTCGGAAGGTGGTCTTTCCGTTGGAATCCACGACTTCTTAAGTCACTTAGGGGCTAGTCGCGTCGCGTGAACACGGTAACGTGATGCGAATGCACGGAGCAAATGAACACCAAGTGATCGCATACAAATGGGGTTTCTCTTGATTATTTTTGGACGTCTTCAAATATGTGGTGTGTGTACAACGAGCACTGGGATTTCAAGATAGTCTCGTATCGAGTGATACATACATTTCGCATTATCGAAAGTGCCGTGTGCGTTATCCCTTGCCGTTCAATTTGACGCGCTTTGCTTTGGCCTTCGCATCGTCATTGACGTCGAGCAATGGCTCTAACAAGCCCTCATTCTGCAAACACACCACGAATTCCTTTAAGAAAGGCTCGTAATCGTGCGTGCGCTTGATGTGCTCAGTCTGGAATTTTTGTGAGAAAAATAGAGACGGGGGTGGAGAAACCGACATTCGCCCTTGTTGCCTTTGCAACCTCGTCCTCCACCGCGACCTTGGCCTTCACCGCGTCTCGTACGCACTGTTCCCATGTAGGGACAAGGGAACGTTGCGGCATCTCCAGAATCTCCAAGTCCCGAGCCATGCGCCGTGAACCAAAGTCTCGTGCATACGTCCGGCCAGGAGCAGAAGAACCCACAGGAGAATCGAACGCGAACTGCGCTTGCTCTAGAATATTGCTATCGACCTGGAACCAAAACGATTAGTCCCGAAGTTGAAAAATGGTCCATGGAACAGCCGAACCAGGGATTCCCAGCCCGGGTTCATCCTGCGCTGGATGGCTATCCGCTCCCGCTTCAAGAACTCTAGATTGTCGCTCGCCTTCTCGTACAATCCATCGACGAGCGCTAGCAGACAGAATCGGATGTTGTTCCCGCCTTCGGCGCCACCGTACTTTTGCATCTTCATACGCAGCGCCGGCCGCACGACGTCCATCCACGTTTTCTTCTCTGCGTCCGCCTCGTCTGAAAACTCGCCAACCTCCAAGGGCCCCGATTTTAGACCGTCGAGTTCCCACACTTTGCCGTAGGCGGGGACGTAACCAATGAAGTGGTAGGCCTCCTCGTCATCGGCCTCTTCTTTTTTCGGTTTCGCGGACGATGAAGAAGCTTTGGGTTTGGCTGGCGAAGTGCGCTTGGTGGTCGGAGGGTTCTTTTTCTTTTTCGCTCCGTCCAGTGTGGAAGTGGCGATGGCATGGAGAGCGCCTCGGAGGTCTGAAGGACTAGGGTCTGCACATAAATATATATTTTTGGGTTATTTGAGCACAATGAAACGCACCGCGCCAGTGACCGGTGGGCTTTACGGATAAACGGGGAGCTCGAAATGGCCAGTCCTTTCATCTATATTCAAGTCAGAGCTTGCATCCATCGCGAGGTCGAGAAATCCCACCACAGGGGACATACTCTCCGTCTCCTGCTTGAACATGGTCAGTTCCCCTCAATCTCGATATCCGGGCAATTCAGCGCGATGTTCAGGATGGCAAGCGAGGCGCAGGCGTCGTCACTGAGCTGGTTCGCAAACCACACGTGTTCGGCGGCGGGGTCGTCGAAGTCGCTGGGCCGATGCGCGTCCTTGCGCCACATAAAGCAGAAGACCAGCCCGCGAGGGTGGAGGTGATCGACTGCCCATGGCTCAATGTCATACAGCTCGACCATTCGAGCCCGCGAATGCCGAGTTTACGCGTCAGAGAAGTGAAGACGCCTGAAGGTCAAGACTCGGCTGTGAGTTTCCGGCGTCCGCACTTCTCCCATGCGCACGCACCTGGGTCCGACTCGATAACTGCAAATGGTTCACCAACAAGATCGAAGCCTGGACCGGCCTCTTGGTGAGTATTGGGTTCATCCATGATAGATGACAAGAGGAAGAGCACTTTACGGTATTTTGTCCCAGGACTGATGGTGAGCACACTTGACAGTACGAGAATCAAACCGAATTCGAGTAACACATAGTATGTACAGTTTTCTTCGTTAAATCTATTAAACTTGGAGATGGGCTCAAACTACGGCTTTGGCGCTATCCGTCAGAATTTTGTTCAACCCTTCTCTCTTCTGGCACGCCTCAAATTTGAAACTTGCCGCGATTGCGTCCAACTCTTCGGTACTCTTACCAACGAAATGTTCCGCCCATTCCTTGACCAGGAACTCGCTGATGAGGATATTGCGCGCGAGTCTTGTAACACGGTCCGACAGCCGCCATACTGGGGCCGGGTATAAGTCGCGGAACGACGGGGGTATTTCTTCGACAACATGATCCAGCAGAGGCTGGTAAACTGTTTTCACCGCAGTATCATCGGCGCCCCACGCATCAACCGCGAGTCGATGCTTCTTGGCGAGGAAGGACTGGAATAGAGTCATGTAGGGAGTCTCCAAGTCGAGATATACCATTCCTTGGAAGCCGATATCTTTGTAAAGCCAGATAGACCAGCTCAGGCGATCCTACCGGCAGAAAAATCAGGACATGGAGATGGATCAGAAGAAGATAATGACCTTGTTGTAGATATCCAACTGGTCCTTTAAGACTTGATATCTTGCTTCATTGATCTTCTCGGTCGCCTCACCCTCGTACTGTTTCCTTGCGTACACTGGCCCCCATTCTCCGTTCCAAACACACAAGCCCCGCTCGTCCATCCATTCTCGTTTCTTCTCATAGCTGCGGCGCAGACGACGCAGCTGTTGTTCATTTCCATCGTACGGCTCTGGTGATGCGGGGAATCCAAAGACGGAATAATCGTGGATGGAATATGCGGTGTTGTCCCAGTTCTTGTGCGCGTCGCCAAAGTGGGAAAAATCGGAAGCAAAGGTATTTCCGTCGAAAAAGATAATGTGGGTAGGATCAATAGCACGGATCGCGGAATGGACTCGGCTGTAAAATTCAACCACACGCGTATGTGTAGGGTCGGTAGGCTCGTTGAGAGGATTATAGCCTGGTCATATGTAAGAATTGAATAATTATCTGGGAAGAGGGAGACAGACCTGCGATCCATTTATTGGACTTGTAATGTTCAGCGAGCTTTTCCCAAGCCATATCGTACGGTCCTGGAAATCTTTGTGGACCCAGACTGGAAAGTGTTAGGTCCAAGTTTCTCGGTCAGGGCTGGTGTTTACAATTTGCAATGTGGCCACCATGGTCAGCATGCCAATCTGTATTTTGTCCTAGAATCCGACGGTTAGAAATCGCTGCTTAAATGTGAGCGCGAATTCAAACCTCCTGGGGCGGTATGAAGATCCAGAATTGTATAAATGTTGTAAGAGCACACAGTTCTATGACCCTATCAAGATGTTTAAAGCCAGACTCTTTCAGAACTCGAGGGTTCATATCGTCTGCGAAGTTCATGTAAACGCAGGGTAAGTTAGCGACAGAGATGGTCCTACCTTCAAAGTGACGGTAATTGAAAGGAAGGCGAATACAGTTGAGCCCTAGACTGCTGAAGAACTTTGCATCGGAATCCATGAAGAAGTACTCTAGAAACTACGACCATTAGTCTTGGAATAGGACCAACAGCTGAACTTACTTTGTCGAAGAAGAAATGGATTTTTCCTGTCCGATCGTTGTACCCAACGCATGTCGGATCTGGAACTCACAACCGGGATAACCTGAAAGTGGCAGAGTTCAACAACAAGGTCCTCCCAAACGCAAGCTGATTGAATACCTGAAATAAAATTCTCCATGCTAAAAAATGAGAACGAAAGAAAATTGGCATGGCAAACAACCCACTTCATCCAACCACCAAGACCTGCACCGCGCAGAATGATTTCTTTCCCCTCTTCATCTACGACTTTCGTTCCAGAAACTTTGAGTAGCGACATGACTTTTGGTCTGGAATTTTGCGGCAAGCCTGAACTTTGCAACGAGGACAAGTTGCGATTGAAAGGAGGCGACGACCTGTTTAAAGTACATCCTGTTCCCCCGACGATTTACCGATGAACGGGTGAGGTCCCATGGGGAACGGCCCGACCATCCGTAAGCTCAAGGCGATCTCGGACGAATCCTGGTAAAACTTTTCAAAAGCCACTACTCGCATCGAATGGATAGCTGAGACGTATGAGATAGGGGCAGAAGAGCGACGCGGTTCTGTCACATCACGCGGTGTGACTTCGCCCCTTACGTTACTCGACTGAGGCCACCAACGAGGACTTGCTCAGCCCCCGACTCAAGCCCGATAACCATCCGATACAGTTCGAAAACCTATGAAATGTGGACTTTGAGCGCAGGATTCGATGGTACGAATCAAGACGATGCATCCCCACCTACAAGTTCGTTTTCAGTCTTCGCCACGATCAATCCTAATTGCAGGCACCCAGAGACGAAGCTTCTGAAAACAGACAAGGCTTATCCTCTGGGAAGAAAGGATTCTCCACTATGCATTAACGTGAAAAAAATTTCCCGAAATCACGGAACCTTCACTGTCGACAAGTTTACTGTGGACGATGTTGTAAGCGCCACACCCTGCATATTGCATTCGCAAACCAAGCCTCAAAATTCATTTCCAGAGAACCCTACCACCGCCCGAGCCTCGAGTACACCAACGGGGGTAAGAACGTCAGCATTCAACGCGGAGAAGAGCACCACCTTGTGAATCCCGGTTCGACTTTTGAGCTGTTGGATGGAGATATTATTTCAGCTACAAGTCATATTTTGATACGGTGCGTTTTCATTGGGCTTATTTTCCCTGTATCTGGATATCTCGCAGAGTTCAGTGGCATCCTGTGTGTTGTTATCAGCAGGCTGCTCGGGGTAAATCCAATGCATTATTGGTGGCTTCGTGCGCTTCTTTAGGCAAGCATAATTTACAGAGGGTGTTTTTTTCTCATTGCGAGATAGGCATTCACCTTGTACACACGCCGGTACAGAACATTACTCATCACCTAACTAATGCCTTCGCCGCTACGACACTCCAGGCACTCTCGCTTGTGTTGGCCACCGCATTCGTCAAGTCTGAATGGTTAGATGAAGTCGTTCGTCTGGGCAACTTACCGCTCAACTCCGACCCTTCTACTGGTGTATCATTGGAACAAAACTTTAACCTACCTCTGACCGCCAAGTACCGGCCAACATTCAATCCGGCTCTTCCTTCTGAGCAGAAAACTTTCAAGATCTGGGAACCGAATGAAGAGAGGCTATATATGTTTTCTTCCTATCGCTTCCTTTGCGTAGGTGAAGCCAAACGGCAGATCGACAGCGACTTGCGTGAGCTCGTTACGCGGGCCAGTGGGAAGGTTGACGTTTTCGACGTAACGGGCACGGCCACCAAGTTGAGGGAAAAGCTCGTCCGCGCGAAAGCAAAAACGAACGAGAGTTTGGTTCTCATCGCAAACCAGGAGGTGTGCAAGGCTGCCGTAGGGAACGACAGTTGGAAGGAGCTTGTGGAGCAGGCGCATATGTTCGTCTCCGGATTCCGCCTTCTTGGAGCTTGAACCGAATTTAACTCATTGCAGCTTCGGACACGATTTTTTCTCTCCTGGGGATATTCTCCAAGCCGTACTCAATGCAAGTGCTTCTGTGTTCAAATCCGGTGACATCCCTGACCGCGGTTCGAAATGGCTCCCAACTTCTTGATTTTGTTTTGCTGATACATTTTACAGCTCCCTCATCGTCCCCACTCCCCAACGTTGTTCCAAATACTCATCCAGATGAAGGCTCCCTAATTTCCGGAGACGAAGAACCGGCACCAGACGTTCCTCCGCCCCGGAAACTCACCCGTCGCGTTTCTTCTCGGCAGGCATCCCAAGAACCAAAGCCCGCTGTTGAGGAGGCGCCCCCACCAAGACGAGTAAGCACATGCCAATTTTCGGGTGATCTGCCGTTCACGGGATATAGACCTTGACGCGGCGGGCGCAACCGACAGGATTTCCCATCATAACTGGTTAGACGATGCGTCCATTCTCCTCAACAACCTGCCCGATACTTCTGTGGCAACTCAACCAGCAGTCGAAGTTGATCCCAGTGTAGGTGATTCTGTTTATCGGATCCTATATATTATAACCTCTTATTTCTCAGAAACCTCGTTCAAGACTTAAGCGGCGCGTTGGCGTCTCTGTACCTGCGGACAACGTCGAAACTTTGATTTCGAATGCGATTATGTCGGGGGTCGAGCCCGAAACAGGAGAGGAACCTCCACTGAAAAAGTTCAAGGCCCTCTTCGAAGCGAGTGATCCAAGGCGTAGCGGTGCTGAAAGCTTTGTGCAAGAGAGCGGTGCGTTCGATGAGGATGACTTGATGTTAATGGCCAGCATGGGAAGCCAAACGCAATCACAGTCGCAGACCCAGGGTGGAAGTAAAAGGCCGACACGCAGCGGCGGCGGCGCTGCTGCACTCCGTACCGTGCAGGAGGAGGAAGAGAGCCAAATCCCTGGCGATGACTCTGGTCCTACTGACAGTAGGAAAAAACGAAAAGAAAGGAGTTTCGACGCAGACGATGTCGAGATGGCCGGAGTAGAGGATGTCTTGAATGGTGCTTCCGGGTCAAGCTCTGGGAACGGGCTCGCGGCCAAGAAGAGGGCGATGGAGGGCAATGCCGTCGAACGCACAGCAGCAAAGCCACCCCCCATTGTCGCACAGCCTTCGAAAGCCACCAAGGTCCAAGCCCCCGCCAAGTCTACTGGGAAGAAAGGCTCCGCTGCTACCGAGGGTGCTGCGACTGGCAAACCAGATACAGACAGCGTATTTCTCAAGGCTATAGCGTCCACCAAACGAGGAAAGAAGACCGAAGATAATTTTGATCGCGATTTTAACAAGCTGAAAATCTCCAAATCCGATTTGCGAGGAGAGGAGGAAGAGCATCGCCCCGACTGGGAGCTGCTCGAGACATTCGGCGATGAGACCAATTTACGAGGGAATTTTATGGTCATCCACGATTTAGATGTTTTCAAATCCGACAACGGACCCCGAAAGCGCGCAGTGGCGGCTGATGTACGTTGGGACGGGAAACCCGATTTCAAGAAATTCAAGAAAGTTTGTTACCGCAATGTGATTGTCACGAGTTCTACTGAACTTTGTTCATGCAGCATAACAGCCTCGACGCTGCTGCACCAAAGAAAAGAATCGAGCTTATCATCAGTGACGAGAATGACACTGGCCTTGGACCAGGTAAGAGCGAATTATCTGTCATCGTTCTTGTCACTGACTATTCTTGACAGGCTATTGGAAAGGTGGTAGTTCCCCGACGCGTTCTGAAGAAGACTTTGGCCCTACACAGAACCGCCAGACCCAGCCGGCTAAGAGGGCGACTCAGGTGGCAACGAAAACCTCTCGGTCAAAGGGTAAAAGCCAGCCCATGATAGTAGATGATTCCGAAGACGACGTCGAAATTGCCCCTAAAGAAAAGGCCAAACGCAGCAGCAAACCTCCATCCAAAGCGGATCCTCCGAAGAAGCGGGGTACAACGCGGGCAGCATCCAAAGTCCCCGATACTCCGGCTGCTCTTTTCTTGGACTCCGACTCTGATAGTGGAGATAAAATGGACGAAGCCGAACCCGGGCGAGGGCGCACAATGGACGAGGACGATTTCGATGCAGGTCAGACGCTTCAGTCGAGCGCTGACACAACTGCGCCTACGCGACGATCGTCGAGGATGCCTGCCACTGCGAAGAAGAAAGCTGCCCCGATTATCGTTGACGATGACTCAGACGACGGAGCTGTCTTTACCGGCTTTGGAAAGAAGAAAGCGAGAAGATGAGCCGGATCTGGCGCGTACATATGTATGGAAACGACTTAGGAATACTGATTTCTTGGAATGGCACGCAATTGCGCAACCACCTTATCTTGAGCGTGCGTTCTATATAGGATGTGGGTGACCGATCGCTCGGTGACTCGTCCCGATCGCTCCTGGTGACTTGCATTTCAAACTCCGCTAGGCGTGTGCCGAGCCTCTTTGGCAGGTGGGTCACCGCCTCTTCCGCTCCCCGCCTCCTCTCCGGTCACCGTCGTTTCGGTGGCCAGGTCACTGTCCCGCTAAGGCAATTCTTATTTTTTCAAACCTCCTGCGTCCATATATGGCAATTTTCGCAATTTCGCTGTTCTGCTTTTCGGCTTTCTCAATCTCAAAGGTCTCCTCCTTTCGTCGTTCTCTTATATCCAAATAACCTCGGTATTCCTTATCTTTCACCTCCCTCCTCCCTCCTGAGTCCTCGGTCAAGTCTTCTCTGTCTCTTGCTTGAGCTAGGCAGTGGCGATTGTTCTCAGGTGGCAGGTTCGTTTTTTCAATCACAGATTCAAAAATATTTTTGACAGTATTTATTACAGAAAGCAATCCTTAGGCTGAGAAGCGGGATACTACTTAACGGCGATATAATGGAATTAGTAGAATATTTAGAGATCAACGCTCAGGTCTATGATCCCTCCATCCATCAATGTGCGATGCGCCCTTGCCAGATCCTCCTCATCTGAGTCATTAATATCAATCACACTACCGTCGTCGCTAGAATCAATTGATATCTCATCCTCGTCTGATGAATTGGTTGAGGCGGGAATTTGGGTCAGCTGCAAGTGTGCCAACGTCAGGTATTCAATTGTCAATCATACGAAATGAAATGCTGGCGTACGTTGGTAGAGGGTAGGGCTACATCTCGCATAGCAACTGCAAGAATCACTTTCGGGATCGAAACAAGTTTGATATCGGCCTTGGCGGTCTGCGGGAGGTTGTCTAGCGACGCCAACTGGATGAAATTATCTGTGGACATCCGGACACGGTAAAGTTCCAGGCTGGCAGAATCAATGAATGCGGGATTATGCTTTGCGAGCGGAAAGTGCTTGAGAATCCGGGCCCTGGTTATGGGTGATACGAGTAGGTTTGTAGCTCGCTCGCAAAGGACGTAAGGCTAAATTTTTGTCAGTAAATAGAATGAAAGCAGCTCAAATTTCTTACCGAGGATATCATCCTGAAAGCGATAGCAGGCCACAACGTAGAGTTCAGTTTCTTCAGCAATTGGTCGCCATTCCATCCAAAATGAGTTGAACAGAACACGGCTAGCTGAGGAATGGATGGTTCGGCGGGTCGCCAGAGCTGTGCAAGCGGGTGGGGTCCAGTAAATCCAGGTGACCTGGATGTCAATGGGTTCAGGTACAGGTCGGCCACCTGTATGTCGGGGAATGTATCCGGGATGCTATCAGCTAGCTTCAACTGACGCTTTGCAAGGTGCCCAGAAGAATTCGTTCGTAATTCTTGTCGGAGCCTATTGCGCCAAACAGTGAGCCGACGGCCACGCTCCGCACCTCGGAAGTTTTTCAGGACCGTGACGAGATCCTTTCCGAAATCGGCTGCCGCTAGAGCACGAGCAACTGCAACTCCGGCTCCTGTTACACCAGAATCATAGTCACCCCCGAGGAGAAGGGCGCACAAAATAAGACCATCCTGGTCCAATGCAACAGCGTCTGTGTTTTTGATAGACTCGGAGGTAAAAATCAAAGAGCTGTGCTGAACGGATGGCCTTTAAACGGAATTAAGGTTGGCGGTACGAAAGAGAAATTGAACTAACCCTTGGGTACGAATCACACATTGTGCACCAAATAAGAATGCATCGCTATCTTCGGTAATGATACCGTCGATTTCACCATTCTCATTGAGCTGTGCTAGTTCCGCTTCAGCCTCTCCTGGTGCCTGTCCTTGATGAGCAAACCGAAGATCAAGAAGGATTTAAACATGTTCCGCCTGCTCACGTCGTAGAAGTAAAAGCCAAAGGCGGTAATCATCGTTTTCAAGTGCTGTACGAGCCATGGAGGGCGATAAATTACTCTGGTACCACGTTTGATAGGTGGGCGCCCCGTGCCATCGAAAATCCACACCATTGTAAGCGGAGCCAGCGAGAAATTGCCGAGTTGGTAGAACAATTTCTCGAGAACAAGCTTTTGGCCTCCCAGGCCTGGGTTAAAAACGTTGGCAGCTTGAAGCGCAGCGACGATCGCATGTATTCGAATGCTACAGAGATCCAGACTATAGTCAATGCAAGGTCAAGGCTGTGAGTACTTACCTGGCATCAACACCGACGACTAGAGTTCGGAGTCCTCGGTTATTCGCGCGGAAGCCCTCAATAGTTGCAAGATTAAGCAATGACCTTGTTTCGGCTGCTGGCCCAATAATCTAAAGGATATCAATTGAAGCTCGGGGTTTCCGACAGTCCAATACGTACCTCCCACAGCTTTGGACTTCCCATCTGAATGCGCAGGTAGAGAGGAAGGCAAGAGGAGGATGAATGTCTCAATTCTCCTGTCTCAGACGAATTGAATCGAGGAATAATTATAAGGATAATGTATAAAATAATGAGGATACAAATTAATATATGTACGTTCACATACGAGAATACGACTAGTTAATCTTCTGTTTTTGTCTGTTCCCCGACGTCGTGCATCTACAGCAGCTGCTCGTTTCCTCGGCTGGCCGCTAGAGCCATCTGGAACAGAGTTTGAGGATGATTGCTGAAGTGCTGCAGCCTGCAAAGAATTTAGACTCGGACGTGCCGTAGTAGCAACTGAAAGGCAAACCTTCTTGCGTCTCTCAGCTAACTCTTTTACTAGCCAGTTAATCCCTCGGGCTCGCCCCCATCCTCGCGTGAACGCAGATCTTCAAGCTCTGCGATAATTACCTCAGAAGATGTACGCCGTGTAGTCGACTCGCGATCTATCCACTCCGGTATTTCACGGAATCGTTCCCAGGTCTTCTTGAGGTTTTGCTTCGCCTAAAGCCGGGAGACCGTGAGTAGAGTGTTGCGCATGATTTCCTAGTTTCCGCACCTGCTTTGAATCCGATGTGCGCCACTTGTGTTTGAAGAATTGTTCAACAAGCTTGAGCGGAGGCTTCATATGTGTTTCGGTGCCATCATGATTCACCGCTATGCGCTCACCGTTCGCAAAAATTTCCCAAATTTCCTGGACGTTCTTGAATTGATCCAAGGTCTTGTTCGGTCCCCAAACGCTCCAGCACATCTCGGGCTGCTGGATTGCTGGGAATACATCTTCAACCCATCGCGCCGATTGCATACCGAGAACCGGATGAACTAGACCAATGGGAGCGCCTAGAGAGAAAGATGTAAGCATTGATTTACCAATAACAACGCAACCTGACCTTTTCCGTAGAAGGCTGCAAGAGCAGGCAGTACGAGCTGCACTTGGGAGACTAATCGAGGTGTAGCGGCCGTGCGAGGGGTACGGGGAGAAGAACGAGAAGAATGAACTGTTGAGCGTGGAGGGGTCGTGGCTGGGGTCGTCGAGTTTCGCGGGGAGGCTTCCGGGACTTGCACCGCAGGTAAAATCAGTGTGCCGGGATTCGGATTGGGCACGTCATGATCTAGGAAGCTGGAGGCAGCAAGCACTGTAATGTACATATAAACATCATACATCGAATAGAAAATTGAAGATCATACCATTCTGATGGTAGACCGACGCAGAAAACCCCCGAGCAGGCGTGAAGACTGCGGTGCGACGTTCTAGCATGGCACGAAGCTCACGGATCTCATTTGTTGCTGCTGAGAGTATGTTATTCATCCCAGTCAATGCCCTAACCAAAGCGACATTCTGGATCCTTTCTAGTTCGACAGGGTTCCCGGCAGCTGCCTGCAGAGCAGACAGCTCGGCAGGATAGCCAGTCGACATCCAGTTGCGGACGTCTGTGCTCTGGAATGCCGGGAGGCGAAAGATCGAAGATCCGGGAACTAATTGCCAGATGGCGGCGCCACACTGTAAACTCGTGAATAATGCGATGATTTTATACGGCACCAAGCTTACTTGAAACAAATATTCACGTAGCTCAATCACCATTTCCCAATGATGGAAGGCACCTGAGAGGTGCTCGTTGCCTAAAAGCAAGCTGATTGTCAGCGGCGTTTAATTATTAAATGAAGATTTCGTGCGAACCAGCAACTTTCTCAAGCATGCTCTCTGCCATCGGGCAGACCAAGAGCAAAAACTGTGGTGGGACACGAACCCTGCGCCAGATAGGATCATAAACCTCGTCGGCCTGATACCCTGCCGCACCGAGAATGGCCTATCTACAATGAGTGAAGGAAGGACTGAAGAGAAACAGGAATTACCGTCTTTGGCAGTGCAGGTGCATAGGTATCCATGTATGTTTGTCCACGGACCCACCCGAGTTTCGACGTCTCCAAGGGATCGACACTGCGAAATGGAAAGATTAGGTAACCATGTCACATTGCTTGACCAACCGAAAGCGTAGTACATACCCAACAGCTTCCTGTCGGTATCCCAAGAGGTGCCGAGGGAGATGTGCCTTCAAGCGCGACTTGAATCCCGCTCGTGCGTAGGCACGACAGTAGAGATTGTAGAGATTTTGCTCATTGAAGGGCGTTGTCGGTGATTTGGGCCCATGTAGAACTCGGACCTGCCGAAAACCGGTCAGCGTACGCTTCGAGAAGAGCGAAACAAAAAGATTACTCCACGCCAACTTTTGTTAACAGTATAATCCAGCTCCATGGTATCGATGATTTTCTTCTCGTCGTAGATATAATGGAAATAGAATGCGAAGGCGCCAAGGGGGCACATCTCAGGCTTGAGATTGGCGATGAAGACGGAGTACACGGGGTTGATCACCTAGAAATGAACGGGTAGGTCAGTAAATGTAGCAGGATATATTGTGGTCTCACCGTCCGCATCCCACGTTTGCCGGCCTTCTCCTCACCTTGCATTCCAAGGACCGCATACATGTCCGTCCGCTTGTCCGGGTGCTTCAGCTGCGTGGGCTGCAGTGGCGAGTTGACGACGGCATCTTGATGAGCAGAAGGTCCGCCAGTTTGCTCAGGCGTGTGGGGGATGGCGGATGGCAGGAGAGAGGATGTAGAGGGTGTAGAGCTCGTGGTCGGGACAATTGTTGATGGCGCACTCAGATTAGTTACACGCGGGCGGGGTTTTGCCCTCGGCCTGGGTGCAGCCCGGCTTGAAGACGCAGGCACTTCGGTGTTCGATGCGGCGAGATGGACAAGTGGAATGCTGCCGCGCAATTCCCCACGTGCATTGGAGGATACTGTAGGGAGAGCACCAGCCGGCGCAGAGAAATTGAAGGATTGGCCGGCGGGCGCCAGAACAGACGCCAGCACGTCGTGTGCGTCTGTTGCACGTATTGCAGACCTTCTTTTAACTGTCTGAGCAGGCTGCTGCGTCGATTCTGGTGCGCGGTTGGGTAGAGACGTGAACCTGAATGCACGAGAGAATGATTCATGAGAAGGCAGAAGGAGAAATTGATTCATCGCGCACCAATGCTTTGACAACTCTGCACGTAGTCGATCTAAGTTCGCATTCTTGGGGACCTTAAGTTTAAGCTTGTTGCATGCCTCGAGGAGGGGTTCTTGCGGGATATGTTCGTTCTGTTCTCCGTTAGACAACGGAGGTAAATTAAAGCTCAACTCACAGCCGCTCGTCATAATCTGAGCGCGTCTCATTTGCATCTCGCCGAGGAGCGTAGTTGGATGCTGCCCACGTCTCGATCTCGGCCTTGGAGTATGTTCGAGGGCGACCGGGAGGAGAGGCTTGAGGCAAGCGAGAACCGTTACGCGACGTTGTTGCCCCATTAGTCGTCGGCGGCTCTGGAACGTTGGTGCTTCCTCCTGGGAGATTTACAAGAGCCGGATCAATAACGCCTAGTATGGTACTCATCCTGCGGCGCAGGCGAGCAAAGAGTTGAAAATGCAAAGAGAGTGTGCGCTGGTAGAGCACGGAAGAGAGAGAGACTGGTATACGGTAATCCGCCTCCTATCCTGGACCTCACAGAGGTCACCGATCTCGGTGACCTGGCCGAATCGGCATTCGAGCGGTCACCCGATTTGGGTGACCTGATCGAGTAAAATACCATTGGGGTCTCCTCGTTCCTTGTTGGATTGCAAGGATAGGAGTAATTATCGCGATTCATTAGAAAGGTCCGACCCGATGACCTCCACGTACACCGAACGGGCCCGAACGGGATCTCTTCTAGTGTGATTAATTCGTAACCCCCGACAGCTGCCGACTACTTAAAATAGGAACGCAATTAAGCAACCCACAAATCCGCAATCGCTATGCCTCTCCCTTCAGACCAGAAGCTCATAACGCTCGCGCAAGTTTTCTAACTCTTTGTACAAGATGCACCACTAATCGGCGCTTCAGCGAGGAGATAATCGCCCAATTCGATGCAATATTTGGTTTGCATCCAGGCTCGAGGCCAGCCCATGCTCGTGGTCAGTGTTTTATTTGAGCCATGAAGACAGTCCGTTCACACCCAAATAAAGGTACAATGTTGACGGGAACTTTCACCCCTACTGCCGAGGCAGCAGCCCTCTCAACCGCTCCTCATTTTAATCAATCGACCACCCCAGTGACTGTTCGTTTCTCGAGTTCTACTGGTATTCCTCACATCCCCGACACCGATCCCAACGCCAATCCACGGGGCTTCGGCCTCCGATTCAATCTCGCCGAACACGTCCACACCGACATCGTCGCTCACAGTGCTCCAGCATTCCCGGCGCGCGATGGGGCTGAATTCTTGGGTTTTTTGCGTGCCTTGGCCGGAGGCACCATCGCGGATTTTCTTGGATCACACCCCGTAGCTTTGGCCTTCGTGCAGACCCCGAAACCCTTCCCTACCAGCTATGCTCGCGAAGGATATTTTGCCTTGAATGCGTTCAAGTTCACCAACAGCGAAGGCGTCACCCGCTTCGGGCGGTACACGATTATTCCAGACGCGGGACTGGAGTACCTCGACGAGGCCACTCTCAAGTCCAAGAGTGAAAGTTACCTCCTCGACGAGCTCCGTGACCGTGTCGCACAGGGTCCCATTACCTTCCACCTGCTCTGCCAGATTGCAAACGATGGGGACGTTACCGATGATGTGTCTGTCCACTGGCCCAAGGATCGCGCCACAGTTAACCTCGGGAAAGTAACGTTGACGGCGCTTGTCGCTGACAATCATCGCGAGCAAAAGAAGCTAATTTTCGACCCCATACCCCGCATTAATGGCATCGAGGAGTCTGATGATCCTCTGTTTGAATTCGGGCAGCACTCTATCTTATTAGCGGTCGTCGCCGACGTGCCGCTCCAGATTCCTGAAGAGAACTTTATGTATCTTGTCGCTCCTAGTTGTACCATCATCGAATTCAATGAATGTATCTTGTCACTCCGAGCTAGTTGTACCATCATCAAATTCAATGAATACGATCCATTGTGTCTAAGATGGCCACATAAGGGAGACTAGTTTGCCTTGTCACTTATTCACTTGACCAGGTTGAAAGCGCCGTAAATCGCATCTACAGGCTGATGAGGAGAGAAGAGAGCTAGTGGGACAAAACGCACCCCAGCCCAGCTTCCGATGTTGGGGTCAACGAAAGTAGTACGTGTTTGCCCGGGCGCATGACAAGGACCGGAATAGCGGTCTTCCAGAGCCGACATGAAAAACTAACAAACGATATTTGATTCAATACGGCGTACCTGTTCTTTTAAAGCAGACTTGATCATGGCCTGGTACGTGAGTGGTTTCAAATCTCGAACCGGCGTTTCGCCGAATGATACAATGAGATCATCCTCACGCAATCCCTGGGTGGTATTTCAAGCGATGACCACGAAAAGGATTGTGAAAGTTTACAGCAATGGCAGCAGGTCCTTCTGGGACAACGTCCTTGACCAGAAAGAACGGCTTGAAGAACCCTCTAGGAAGGCCTGCCGTGGACAATCCGGAGGAAAACGGATTGCTCAAAAAGCCTCCTGCCGTGGACACTCCGGACGCGTCTAATGATGGTTCTTCCCCTTGAAGTGGCGGTATGACCAGGCCCGGAGTGGCCAGTTCTTGCTCTGGTGGGGATAGACTGAAAAAGGCGTCTTTTTGTTTTTTCAACCACCGTCGTGCCTGAACAAGATATAAGTACTTGAAGGTAAATAGGGGAAAGACTTACAGGTTGAAAAGCATGTTCACGGTCAGCATTCCAATCGTGGTAAAAGGCGGCATAGATGCCAACGACTGAGTAAGGACTGAGAGAAGTGTTGAGATAGCATCTGTCGAGACAGACCTGGGATGATTATGAAGTTAGCGACGCCCACTGCCCTGAAAACCCATGGACCACGGAAATCCTTAAAAGCGTCGCCCTTGACGTCAGGAGGTATCGGTTCACCAGAAGGCGTCGGAGGGTCGTGCGTAGGCGGCTTAGATTTGGGAAGTTTGCGTGAAGAATGGCCAATTGACCGCCGTTGTTGAAGCAGAAATTGTGAGCGCAGACGCGCAAACATAATGTTCTCGGCAATTTGCGGAGCCAAACAGAACCAATCTATTCAACGCCAAAACCCTAATTTGGAAGAAAAACTAGGGTCAAGGCTCAGTGATCGCAGTCATTTGCTGGAACGTCTATCTAGGAAGAAAATATCTATGTAGGCTAAACCCTCAAGCGGCAGCGTCCGCTTCGAACGCTTTAGCCTGTATATCGTAAAGCTTAAAATATTCCCCTTGAGGAATCTTCATCAATTCTTCGTGGTGGCCAGCTTCGACAAGCCGGCCATCCTTCATGCATCTAAACAATGTTCAACTCCCTAAGCCGGATATTTCAAGTGCAACTCACAGAATTAGGTCGGCATACTTGGTGAGATGCCCGAACCTATGTGTAACAAACACCAACGTTTTCCCTTGCCTCTGTGGCCTCGTGATGAGAGAAATGAAATCAATCGAATCCACTGGGCCTACCTCTTCTCTGAGATTCTTGAACAATTCCCACTCTCCCTCCGGATCTAAGGCAGATGATCCTTCATCCGCAATCATCAACTTGACCGTTCCTGACGCGAAACGCATGAATGTTCGAGAGCTAGGGTATGTCAGCCCTTTCGATATAAAAAATTAAATCCCCCTTACGCTACCACTCTTTGTCTTTCACCACCTAAAGCTTTTTGTTAATAAACGAATCCTGAATATATACCAATCCTTGCCAGAGATGTCAATCGTCTTCTCGAGTTTCCCTGCCTCCTTTGCAAGCGGTGTTTTGTCTGTTTCATCGACGTTCACGCTGTACTGTACTGTTTTCGGATCAAGGACCGTCGAGAAGCCTTGTTTTAATTTGGAAACAAAGCCGTTCGCGCCACCTTTTTGAGCAGCATGAATTATCAAGTCCATATCTGATGACTGATTTGGATGCCCAGGCCAATGTTCTCGGCAAGTGACAAAGGGTAAAGATGATGGTCTTGGGTAAGTGACGCAGTAGCCCTGCGAAGATCCTCGATATTGTAGTTCTGGATGCCTTGGCCGTCCACAAGCACCTGGCCGGAAGTAGCATCATATAAACGGGCGAGAAGTTTAACTATGGTTGATTTTCCGCTGCCATTTGAGCCGACCAGAACAACCAATTGGCCGGATTTGATAGAGAAGGTGACATCGTCCAAAGCTTTTGTATCTGACTTGCTGCCAGGGTATGAAAAGGAAACACTTCTAGAAGGGCACGATGAACATTCGAACGAAGGATACTCAGATTTGGTACCTAAAATCAATTGTCATCCCGGCCTGCTCGTTTTGGTCCGATTCCGGATATTTAAGGCTTCCGTCTTGATAATATTCGTAATGTCTCGCACTCCGTAAATTCGCTTCATAAAGTTCATTGATTGACGAAGTTCAGCGATCTGTTCTATGCCGCTGTAAAAGGTCCTTCGCAGAATTGACTCGGAATGTTGAAGCATCGCTATCGTGGTTAGAGTGAACTTGGCAGGATTGAAAACAGCGTTCGCAGCATAGTAGAGCTTGAGAAATGTTGAATACAAGGCGATGAACCGGAATTCTACACGCACCATGGTCAGATCGCCAACTAACTCTATCATGACAGTCGATTCGAGAGACTGCTGAATTGGGTATAACATTGAGGGGTGCGCCATCTCTGTGTCCCCGAGTTCTTCTCGAGCTGTATCGTATTCTACAGTAACATTAGTCTCATACCGACAAAATATTAAGCACAGTACCGTGAAGGATATAGTGACCGAGGTTGCCGCTTATGATATCTTGTCTATACTTGCTGTCTCCCATCTCCTTGAGCGCACGCAAGCGGAGGTAGTTCGAGTCAGCCGCCTCGGCCACGTGGGCTAGCACAAAATTAATACAGGCAACGACACTGCGGATTCGCAATCACCTCTTTCCCATAAAGATCGGCGGAAGACGAAACGGAGAAAGGGTTTCCCGAGACAAAGTAGAACAAAGACGGGACCGTGTCGGCTGGAAATAGCGAGTTGGAGTATGTACGTGAGCAGGCTAACCGCTTGAATGCCTGTCGCTGCCACGTCGATGAGAACCGTGAAGTTGTCCCAGACGGGCATCGCAGAGAGCGAATTGTCAGCGTTGTTGTCTGAGAGCGAGATTAGTGATTGATCAGCGTCAGGAAATCGATCTACCTTGAATTGTTGGCAAATCCTTTCCTAAATTTGCTGTATATTGTGAGAACAAAGAAAGCATCGAGACATGTGGGATCATACAGGAGAAGATCAAATCTTCATAATAGTGAGTGCAGCGGTTCTGCATAATTGGCAGGGCTCGAGTCCTTCAAACACGCTGTCAGACTTTGGTGACACGAACGAATGAAAGTAAGTACCTCCACCACTCAACTACAGCGGAAATTGCGACAACAAGGATGCGGGCTATGACAGCGTTGACAATAGCCCCCGTATCTGGCTGTCCCTCCCGCAAACCTACTTCGATCTGACGAGATGCATACTGCACTTCATAGAATAAATGAAAAAAAGCTTACGATTGAGAGAATTTTATTGGAGTAGTGTAAGCACAATACGTCCTCGAAGCCGGACCACACTTTGGACAGGAATATGAAGGAGAGTAGGCCAGGTCCGATCATGTATACATCGGTCACAAATTTTGGATAGTTGGAAGCATAATCGTGATTTTCCTCCAGAGAATCGCGAATCCGATGGAGGTCTGAATCTCCTTCTCAGTCAACACGCGCCACACCCCGAGCCTCATTTCCTCGAGCGAGCTGCCTGCCTGCCTGGTTTCATCTTTCTTCATTTCTTCACAGTTCGGAGTCGCTGCCAAAATCAACGATGTGGGGGTCACTAAGAACGAGAGGCTGAATGTTCAAGGGTCTTATATACGCGGCGGGCGCCCAAGTAAAATCTGACTCGATAGGCGCTGTTTTATCGATTGCGCGCCGATATTTTGACGAGTTGGAGGCCGGAACTGTAAAATGACTCGAGTTGATCCATGTTCACCGGCATGAACACTGCATAGAAGAGGTGACCGGGTCCGACTAAGACCAATTGTTCTGTTGAAATTCCTCCATCGGAGCGAATCAGAAACGAAAGGCGCTGTGAGCAAGTTGCGTGAGTATCGGTGACTATTTATGGCACTGAAATTGATCGCCATCGAAAGCCCCTATCCTAGCTTTACATTCCCGACCCTCGATTTTATTGTAAACTCATTTCTCAATGTATCACCTAGTAGCGTAAAAAGGACATGCAATTTACCTTCCATGGATCTCCCACATTTATTTGAAGCCAATCCGGCACGAATTGAGGGAATTAGATCAATTTTTTGCAAGGTACACACTGCACAGGTGGGCAATCGATAGTATTATAGCTATACGTTCAAGCTAAACGACGCTCCAGCCGTTGTCAATTGGCATTACAATCCCATTGATGCCTATGCTGAGATCCGAGACGAGGAATAATAAAACATTCGCAATTGTCTCTGGCGCCATTACCCCTTCGCCAGTTTGGGCGTTAGATTGCAAGTTGTGGACTGGCCTACACAAGATGAGGGGCTATCGATGACTTGGAACGTAAAACTTACTGGAGTGCTGCAAGACTCTGCATATCCCATTTACTCATATCCAGGTTTGCGGCGATGTTGGTGGCAACCGCTAAGAACCGTTAGACGTGGTGATAAATTTAGGAATATTAGAATTATGCACCTCCGGGGCAGATTGCATTGCAACGGATGCCTTCGCTTTTGAGAAGCCATGCAGTGTTTTTTGTCGCACCGATCTAACAGTAGTGACGTTCAGAAAAGCGACATTTTATCCAGAGCGGAGCTTACGAGCCCGTGTTTGCTTGCTGTGTAGGCCAGCCCTGAGGCAGCACCACTCATTCCGGCCTTACTGGCTACATTGACGATAACACCAGACTTGTGAGACTTCATGACTTGTACGACTTCGCGCATGAGCTTGACGGGCGCAGTCAGATTGACTGCTATAACCCGCTCGTATTCGGCATCTGTTACTGTTGCAGCGCTAGTGAAAGAGTCCATGATTCCAGCTACATTGAGCAGGATGTCGATCTTCTCTCCGAAAGCTTTCTGAGAGGCTTCGACCAAAGCACGAGGCGATTCAGATTTTGTGAGATCCATCTGCGCAAAAGCGAAGCGGCTCTCTTTAATTTCCGGAGCCTTGGAAATATCGGCACCCATTACACTGCAGCCAGCAGCTAGGAGGGCCTTGACGGCAGCGAGACCCATCCCACTAGATGCACCGGTCACAATAGCCACCTAGTCCCAGAGCAGTGTTTGTTAGAACTGCACATTGACATGGAGCAGAGGAACTTCGACTTGCCTTTCCTTCTAAGTTTATGGTAAACATGATGAACGCTGTGGGTCAAGCCGGTCAAGTGTCATTCAATTTATTAGCGGCTTTTTACTCAAATAAAAAGTAGTGCCATGTTCAATTTATGACTAAATTTATTGACTAACCGGGCCCGGAGTATCTTGGATAAGATAAGATGTGAATGCCGCTTAACAACTCGTACATACAAATAGCCATGAATCGACAGCAAAAAATACCGGTATGCTATCCTTTCATTAACCAGGGTTTGTTGGCTGTTGTCCATGTGTCTAGAGTTTTCCAGAAATGAGCGACGACGGACTTGTCGACATGCCGCCGAAGGGGATCGATCTATTCATTGAACATTCAACGCAGGAAGTTCAGAAATCACCAGTGCTCCTTACTTTGAGCTCTGTTACATTCCAATCCTTGATCTTCGTATTTGGAGGTTCATTCGACCACGAGACGTATATGCCTTTAACTACACAGCCGCGTGAGGGCTGAATGAGAACAATACCATTACGCACCATGATGGAAGAGCTGTATAGGTTCATTCCACTTGTACGGTCTGAACTGCCACGCCTGTCCCGTCGTCATAACGCACACAACGCGATCCCATGCATCGGGACCGAATTTTCCAAGAGCTTCCACGCTATCGACAACGAAGTACCGTGCCTGAGTTTCATGCTCTTTTCCTGAGGAATCAATGGACGTGCGCTTGCGGTAGATGGGAATCATGTCCTCGGGACGTGGGTTCCCTTCAGCTGCAGCGCGTTGGCGAGCGTCCTGGGAAGGTTCGAATCTTATTGCCCGAGATCAATGGCTGTGAGCGAGGATAGATTCCGGCACCTACGTGGACTCTTGCAGGAACCGTTTAACATTGTGCATGGTAATAAGGGCGGTGGGCGAAGAGGAAATCATTATGATCGGGTAGTTATTTTTTGCTTTTCGAGCCAGTGATTTCGCGTCTGGGGTTGCGACAGCGGTCGTGCCTCCCGACCTACTCGACTCCTTGAGTTTCTTTAATTTGTCCGAATACACCGATCGGATATTGGAGAAATTCTTTCTGGTTGGTCGGCATCCAGTGGGATAATCAAAAACATAGAAGACGTACATTAGGTTTTACCCCACGTAAAACCGAGTTGCGGTCCCGAAGCTCCACCTCATTCTGCTTGATTTTTTTAACGACTTCCATGTCACGAGAGTCAGCAACATAGCGTCTTTTGGAAGGCGACAACTGCGTTGTTGTCGTCGACCGATGAGGTGTTGTAGGCAGAGCTTTTGAAGTGGATGGTGGGGTTCCGGGTGGTGTTGTACTTTCAGCTGTGAAAACTGTAAATGAATAACAGGCTCAGAAAGTACATGTTCGTACCGACAAGGGGTACTATGCGCTCGTTGTCGGCGTTCTTGCCCTCCAGCCACTCTACAACATTTTTCCTCTCCGTTACGCTCACGAAACCCACGGCCAGACCGTTCTCTCGGGCTTGTTTCATGTAGTCGGCACCAGCAGCACTTTGAAGAAACCAGGCCAGATAGACTGCTTCAACAGAGAAGAAATCATCGGGGCCGGAAGTCATCATGACACCCGGCTTTCGATACCTTGTCGGAGCGGATTTCGGCAGTGTGCATGTCGGAGAGACTACAATGTGCGTTGCTGCAAGGAGACTTTGACATGGTTCGCCGTTTTGGGCATAACTGATAGAATCTTTGGCCTTTATTGCCTGACGAAGAGCAAGTAAAGGGTCCTCGTTATTCATCGGGTAGCAAAGACAAGAAGATGCGGTTCAGTTCGAGGCAGAGTCCAAATCGAGAATGTTTGGTGACGGCCTGAGCTCCAAACAAGGCGCCTTCCTCCGAAAATTTCTTTGGCCGAACAATGCCTACTCCGAGCAGCGTACTGCAGAGCTCCCTGGAATCTCATAACGAGACTTTCGAGTCCCTTCTCAAGCTCATACCCGCCAAATACTATATTCCTTTGGAGCAAACAGAAGAACAGGTTCTCCGTCTCACCTATAGGATTCGACACACAGAGCTGACTTGCGGCAGGCGGCTTCTAAATATCAAAAACATAGCAAGAAGCAAAAGGCACCCAAGCAGGCTATCAAGGAGGCGTCCAAGAAAGCAAAGCGGGAAAAGGCGCGTTTTCTCGAGTTCATACAAAACTTTAGCTCTAACAACAAAAAATTATGTACAGCTCGACCCGGAACACCACAAAACTATCATCGACTTGCAAAATGAATCGGCAAATGGTGAAAGGCAGGCTAAGTCTGCGTCTGCCAAAGGCAAGCGGAAAGCCGTAACATTCGAGGAGGACGAGTCCGGAGAAGACGGTATTGCCATGGATGTCGATGTCGACCTTGAGGGTGATTCCGACGGAGACGACGGAGACGACGAGCCGGGTGACGACGCCATGGAGGATATCGTTCCTTTGCCCGAGTCGGGTGGAATCGAGGCCTTGCGCGACAAGCTGCATGCGCGGATGGCCGCACTGCGGCGCGGCGGTGGACCACGATATGATTATGTCAATGGCAATTCATCGGGAGACAAAGACGCGTTATTAAATGAACGGAGACTGCAGAGGGCAGCAATGAGAGAAAGACGGAGGAAGGAGACCAAAGAAAGATTCGTCGAGAAGAGGAGATGAAGGGAAAGGGCAAAGGGAAGGAGAAGGAGAAAGACAAGGGTGCCAATCGGGACAAGGGGAATATAACTCAGGTCTGTTCAGACGTTCTTTTTGATTCGCCTAATTTATATTTTGCATAGACGCAACTCCTCGTTCCCGACGACCACAACTCTCGCTCAAAACCATCATCGCACGGGCATACTTCCGCTACTATCACCAATGTCGCCTTCTCCTCGCTAGCGGGCTCGTCCAAAAAATCACAATCTCTCAAGACTAACTCTAATCCGACCCAAGCTCTCTCTCAGCTGGCTTCGCGTAAGGAAAAACTCGCCGCCCTTCCCGAAGAAAAACGCAAATCCATCGAGGAGAAAGAGAAGTGGGACAAGGCAACCGCACGCCTGGAAGGAGTAAAAGTGCGCGACGATGAATCCCGGCTGAAAAAGGCTGTAAAACGGAAAGACAAAGAAAAAGTGAAAAGCAAGCGTGATTGGTGGGTTCAATCGTTGCATCCTTAACTCTTAAAATTAACATGATACCCCAGGGATCAACGCAAAGAGCAAATCACTGCATCCATGGCCGCCAAACAAAAGAAACGGACAGACAACATTGCGATGCGTAACGACAAACGCAAGGGGCCGGCTGTGGGAAAAGGGAAGGGAAAGGCGCGACCTGGATTTGAAGGCAAGTCGTTTGGGAAGGGAAACAAAGGCAAGGCCGGTGGAGGAGGATCCAAAAAGACGAAGTAGTTGCTCAGATGAACCCTTTCTAATCGATTCCTTCCCCTGTCTGTGGCTTGGAATAAAGCGTCAACCGGATGTATACCTTAACCATGAGTGCGGATTGCACTCGTTGTAATTTTCGGTCGCTCGAATTCTCCGTCTGAAATCGACGGGTATTTTTCTGCCACTTTGCATGTACCGAAGCAGACAGGCTCCTTGTACACAATGTCCATATCATTATTGTTCTCCGTTTCATGCCGTACCATCCCCGACGAACTCATCGAACCACTTGAATACTTCGTAGTGCCACTTCATGCTATTCCCGTGATTGAGCACCCTGTAAAATTTCAATCGGTGAGCAAGAATCAAGTGGGCAGGGTGCAGCACAAACCAGTGGTTCTCATCGGGGAATATAACGAGGCGAGTCGGAATTCCAAGCTGCTTCAACGCATGGAACGGCCCGATGGATTCTGTCTCCGGCAATCTGTAGTCCTTCGATCCGTGAATGAGCAGTTGCGGAGTTGACCAATTGGCAACATAGTTGGCCGGGCTGAATTCTTCAGACAGCTTTTTGCTCTTCTCGTCCCAGGGTCTGCCTCCCCACTCGTGGTTGAACTATATTCACCCGTAAGTTGAAGATCAATATTCAATCGACAAACTTACAAAGAAGAGCTCATCGGTCGTATACCTAGAGAATCAGTTGCATGAGCATCGGGCCGTCAGCTTGTAGATATCATTTACCCGTTGTAATTACTGTCGAACACGCCGTCGTGGCAGATGAGGGCCTGCATAAAACAACTAAGTGTCCATTCCACAGGCTGGACGGCGGATGCATTTACCTTGAAGTTGAAGCCAAACTCTGGGTGACCTTGGATCCAACTCAAGAAACATTCGTAGTAGGAAATAAAAGCAGAAGGCAGTACACTTACTTGATAGCGTACCCTCCCCAACTGGCGCCTGCGGCGACCGCACGATCGGTATCGATCTACTGTGGATTAGCGGGCGCCGACTCAAACTAACGGACACGTTGTACCTGGGGATAAGTATCCAAAATATACTTCCATCCCGCAATGAGATCGACGAATGGTTTTCCTCCCCAATCTTGCGCGATAGCGTCCGTAAACTCTGTGGGAACCCGAATTGAGTATATGAAGGACCGAGCGAAAATATAGCGTAACGTTACCTTGTCCAAATGTTGTGCTTCCAGTGGGGTTGATCATGACCGTGAAATAGCCTTGCTGCGCAAACACTAACAAGGGGGTCAATGAAAAGTGTGAACCAGCTTGTTCTCCGCCAACCGTTTGGATTCCAGCGGTTAGACCTAACAAAGGGTAAGTAAAAAGCGAACTAAATTTAGTCTACTAACCATTGATCCTCCCATGCGGATTGAGGCCACCGTGGATAAGGAGAACGATCGGCCATTTCTTTTTGTCATCTTTACTCCATCCTTCGGCTTCAAGACCCATCCCTGCACATCCTTTCCAAGGCGCCTTTGAACCAGAACTCTTCGCCCTGGTCAAGGTCCTTGCTTTCCAAGGCATCGGCGGTAAAGCGAGTGACTTGTTCGATCTTGCCCTTGAACTCCAAAGTCGTCTCACTTGCTTGAATGTCATCTTCAAAGGTTTTTAAGTCACGAATGAGGTAAACATCGTTGGGCGACGTGAATGATGAACGCGAGAACAGTAGGCGTCCGTTGGGGAGGGTTTGGATGCCGGAAGCCGCACCACTCTTGACCAGAGGAACCGGAGTGTAAAATTTGGGGGCAGACTGGATCAGTGGTCGACGCCTCTGGCGTAGGAGGGATGGGCAACACGTAGACCTTGATTTTTGCGTGATCACCGGCGGTAAGATACAAGAGCTTCCCGTCCGAGGAGAACTGTGCAGCATATTAAGGCTCGAAATTGCATAAGAATCTGCTACACTTACGGCCAGAGAATCAGCTGACCGATCCCATTTCTGCGTCAGAGTAAAGCGGACCCCTTTACGATATCGTATATGACAATATTTGCTCTGAGCACGGCAATAAATCAGCTAAAACCAGGACTTGAACCAAGGACGTACTTATCCGCCTCATATCCGTCTTCCGCAAGCTCAGTCCACGCTGCTTTCGTTGCATCGGAGTTTAAAACAGGGCTGTGGGTTGCACCCTGCTGTCCAGAGGTCAACTCCTTTGGATTACCGGGATCCGTAGTGCTGACGAGATAAACCTGGAAACATTGCTCCAGAGTGAGGGAAGTGGATCATAAAACGACTGACGTTCTGCTTCGTATGCCAGGCTAGAGGTAACGTGGCGTCCTTGGTTGTGTACAGTACTGAGGACCTACGACGGAGAAATCGTCCGTCCACCGAAAGGTTCTACAGGGCAGTTCTACGGTCGCCATTAAGAGCAGGATAAAGTGCATTTAACTTTTCTACATGACCTGTGCCTTTCAAAAGGTTGCTAAATTCCGAGCCCATGGTCCATTTTCCATGGCTTCGCGACGCAGTTGAACGCTAAATAACGACGGGGTCTTTGGTCCTGTCCTGTGAATAGCTTCGTCTCCATCACTCCTTTTACCGAGGGCAAGGTATGACCGACCATGTATCCCAGTGGCGTTCATAAGTTTCCTTTTGACGTATGGAATGGACCTTTAGCATAAACTAGAAAATCATGGGTTGTAAAACATACGTCAAACACCATAGCAGTTGTCCCGCGAGCTTCCCATGCCTCGTCTTGCTCTTTGGTGAAGACAGGTTCCGTCCGCGTAAACCTGAGCCGCGATTAGACAGCGGCAGAGTTACAAGCTAAAAGAGGCAACATAGTCGGAGAAGACTAATGTAGAAATCTCGGCCGAGTACTGAAAGTTTGTAGCGGTCGTCGTAGGAAAAGAACCAATTAAAGTGGGAGGCTCAGCACTCAGTACGCAGCGGGTTGGTCTCAAACTTGAGGTCAATGGCATAGAGGTCTATGTTTCCTTCATCCTCAACAGCGTGTGCCAGGGTTCTAGAATCAATCCAAAATGCTTCACCGCCCTTAGCGAGCTAGGCAACATATGAGAAGAGGCTGCGACGATATGCAGGCAGACCCACAGGAATTTCAAGCGGTTTCGCCGTCGACTCCAATGGGGCAAGGTATATAAGTTTGTTGTTCCTATATAAACGCGTCAACGGATGATGATCTGGCGAGTGAGGGAGCTCACTTCTTGTCCTTGAATGAATACTTGCTGTACGGGACTAGAACCAGGTCTCCAGGTTCGTTGGCAACTCCGGTGCCGGGTCGCCCGAGTTCAACCAGGTTCTTGGGTGAGAAAATATCCGCTCCCTCCTTGAGCGCGAAATTGGAGTTTTGGACTCTGCTTGGGGCCATTCGGGAAGAGGTCTGTATGCCGGACTTGAAAGCGACTTGGGTCGACGACAGACCCAACAAGCTGAACGGGAAACGCATGGATGGCAACTTGTTGCCGGAAGCAGTAACTCTCAAGCTCGTCAGCCGGACAAGCCCCGTTCCGAATCGCATGGCGTCAACGGTCTCGTGTCAAAGCGAGTAATGTCAAAGCGATAAATCCGTATATTATTACAGTACAGCCAAAAAAAAAAAAAGTCTAGTCGTCCATCGCGTCGGCTTCCGAGTCCTCGTCGACGTCTCCCAATTGCTCAGGTAACGGTTGACCCTCAACCTGTACGACTTCCCCGGTAGCAGCACACCACCGTGAGATGAGTGATACCCGGAAGACCACCATTTTTTCCCCAATCAACTTGAGAAGTTGCGCTTGTTCACTCGTTAACGGCTTTCCCTTTTCGCATAATTTATGCGGATTGTGTAAAGTAGGAACGCCTTGTTCATGGAGGTCGATAGACCAAGCTTGCGCAGCTGGGGCTCTTCATTATGAGGGAACGGTTCGGTGGGTCTGAGTGATTGCGCATAACAGGACCGCCGGCAAAACAACGGTCCGACTGGCGATATTCCTGCCGCGCGAAATCTGGTTGCTGAAAGTCTGCGAACCACGCGATAACCTCGTCTGGTTCTGTGTCTGTAAATAGCACGCCGATTTGGCCTTGTATTTGCTGTAGGAAGGTCAGAAACGTCGGCTGAAATTCAAAAAGAGTTGACTACGCACCTTAGCAAGATTATGTAGGCCCATGCGATGCTCTTCTTCTGGCGTAGTACCAAGAGCTTTTGCCATAACTGCACTCCGTCCAAAGAATATCCGCGCAGAGCTGGTGCAAGAAAATTAGAGGGCGGATACAATGATCGGTGCTGAACTTGCTCTTTCCATAGTTTGCGGACAGTTTTAAGATGGGTATTGCGCATCGCGCCGACTTGGAATAGCCAGCAGTATTTCCATTTTTCCGAGTTTTCTTGAAGCTGATGAATGCATTGGGTTGAAGGGTGCAAAACATAGTGAGGGTGGGGATGCGTACGTCTTTAATCATAGCACCCTTCTGCTCCTTGGTCTTTTTTGCGACCTTGGTCAGAGAAACTGAGCACTTTCAACATGGAATATAAGGACGAGATGATGAAGCTCACCGAGCTTAGAACGCTTGGACTTGGGCATTGTAACGGATGAAGGAAAGAACGATTTGAAAAAAAATTGATTCGATCAATCTAGCGATCACTTTTCAAGCGATGACCACCATTAGCGAAACGGACCTGAAAGTGCTTGAGGATTCTCTCCTCAACAAGCCTGGCAATGTTCTCTTACACAACAGATTTCGCGCACTGTTCACTCTCAAGTCTCTGAAGACGGAAGATGCCGTTCGGGTCATCTGTGCTGGTCCATAATTGCCGTTCGGAATTTCTGAATACGGCTAACCTTCGCGTTAGGATTCAAGGATCCGTCGGCCTTACTCAAGCATGAGCTGGCCTATTGTCTTGGGCAAATGAAGAAAACGTCCGCGCTTCCGGTACTCGAAAGCGTTCTCAAAGACACGTCCGAAGATCCAATGGTTCGACATGAGGTTGGGTGTTCCCAAGGCACATTCGGCGGGAAATTTGACTGCGCATACGAGATAGGCTGCTGAAGCTATGGGCGCTATTTCGGCCTCAGAGTCACTACCGATACTCCAGCAATATCTGAGCGATCCTAATCGATCGGTGCGAGAGACGTGCGAGATTGCAATTGCAAAGATACAATGGGATAATTCCGACGAAGGGAAACGACACGCAGAGAGTTCATCTGAATCCACCATACCGTACGTTTTTCTCTCGTTTTTATGAACCGACCACGATGCTGCTTTATAGGTTGTATACGTCTATCGATCCCGCTCCACCGTCGTCCGGACTGCTTTCCGGGACGCCAAAGCTGAAGACGTATCAGAGGCCGGAATTCTGGCATTGAAAGAAAAACTATTGGATACTTCTTTACCGCTGTTCGAACGATATCGAGCGATGTTTGCGCTCCGGAACGTCGGCACGCCTGCGGCAGTAGATGCTCTTGCGGCTGGATTCTCGGATGACAGCGCTTTATTCAAGTACGCTATTCGTGTTGTTATTTTTGGCCTTGAACGTGCATTAATCTCAAACCAGGCATGAAATTGCGTTCGTTTTTGGGCAACTGCTCTCTGTTCATTCCGTTCCTGCACTTGTAGAAGTTCTGCGAAATGCTGATGAGTCCGAAATGGTACGTCACGAGGCTGCAGAAGCTCTTGGTGGAATTGGAACACCAGAGGTGCTCCCGCATCTGAAAGAGTGGATGGCTCGGGAAGATGCGCCACTGGTTGTTCGCCAGAGTTGTGAGGTTGCTATCGATATGTGGGAGGTAATTAGTTCCTTTCCCTGCCGTGTTCGTTGTCGTTGAACCGTCTCCTAACAGCACGAGAATTCAGATGAATTCCAGTATGCCAATGGCCTTGGAGCGGCCACCCAATGGTATCTATTAGCGCTTAGTGTTCGTTTATGCAGTATGCAGTCTTGCAGAAAACTTGTTTGCGGCGCAGTACTGGTGGACCTGCTCACCCAGGTCTAACATATTCCGCGAGTACATCGCGAGGGTATGGTGATGGTGGATAGCCCCTATTCGATTATTGGTGGCGAACAATTACGTGGGATCTTCCGATCACTCACCTCTTGGGTCATGTCGTTGGTCCCCGCTAGTACCCTTGTCCGCTGGAGGAGATTATAAAGCAAGTCGATACATGCGGTACCGTTGATATATACCACCCGAGGCTCCCAGAGAGCTTTCCATTTCTCAGCTTTGATGCTTTCTCCTCCAAGCCGGACGGTGATGTGCTTGGCGGCGTCCCCTTGGGCGTCGTCCTCGACGCCTGCTACGTTGTCGCAGGGAACCAGAGGGGTCAGCTTCACCTCTCCGCTCAGCTGCAGGAGCGGGTCGCCGGAGACGATTCCGACCTGGACGAGCTGCTGGCGCCGGGAGAGTATCAATTTGTAGTCGTCCAGGACGGAGGGCTGGACTACAACTACGACCTTTGCACGTTCTTTGCCGCTTGGACGCCGCCTGTCAACATACCCGCCCGTTGGCAGGGTGGCGATGCCAACTACGCTCCACCTCTCCCGAGCATGACCGACGTTAGCGTGGCAGTCAAGTTCGAGGATAAGGCATGTATCGTGACGGGCGCCACCACGGCTCTTCAGGCGAGCCACCTGGTGCCTAAATCTGAAGCAAACTGGGTGCGTTCCGAGAACGCTGTCGTCGTCCCCAATCTGATCCGTCACGAATCCTAGGTGGGCCTCCATTTCAAGATCCTCAAGGCATATGGGGGGGACCCCGGCGCAGAGCTAAATTCGTTGCGCAACGATGTGACGCTCCGCGCAGACCTGAATGGGCAGGGGCTCGACCAAGCCCTCTTCTTCTTCGTCCCCTACGCAGATAGTACGATAGCTGTGTTCGTCAACAACATGGCCCCAGACCTTGCCTCCCGTTACCATTTCAGAAAGACTCGTTTTCCGACACGAATCCGCCGTGGCTACCTATTCGTCCGTTTTGCTTGGAACGTCTTCAAGCTCTGGGGCCCTAGGCTAGAGCAAACCGTGAAGTCGATGGGCTCAGGCGGCGGAGACCTCAAGCGGAAACGCAATGACGACACAGACAACGGGCCAAAGAAGGCCAGGAAGGACGCCGGCGGCAGTGGGCCTGGCGGCGGGAGTAGGGGCGACGGTGGGCCCGGCGGCGGCAGTAGGGACGGCAGTCGGCCCGGCGGTGGCAGTAAGAGCGGCGGCGGCGGTAGGCGTGGCGGTGGGAAGCAGGAAGACGTCGAAGGCCCAATCGAGGACGCGGGTGCCCTCGAAACAGACGACGAAGCTCAGCTCACTGTGTATGAGCTTCAGGATGCTGCGGTAACGAGTGAGTACCACCTCTCTTACTTGACCGACTCATGAGCCTTCCTCTTAGAGAAACCCCACCTCACCGTCGACGATGTGGAGGCCGGACGATACCCTGGATTCTCTACAATCAAGCGTCTCGAGCTCCAGTACTGGCGGGCCCATCCGGAGATCTCCGCTGTGGGGGGCTCGTGTGTGTGAAGATATCGACGATGATGCCCTCTGAAGGCGAGATGCGCAACGAGCGCATCGTGGCCGACATCAAAGCGCAGCTCGACAAGGCGTACCGCGACCTTCAGGTATGGCTTCCTTCCCGCTCCCATAATATGTACATCTCACGTTAGGCGTCCAGGCGGCCTCGGTGCTGCGCGTAAAGCACAGCAAGCCCAAACCCAATCCGAAGTCCAAAAGATTTCCTCTGTGGCCGTGCGTCCTTTTTCTGTCTGCAAGGGTGTGGCACTCATGTACCCGCACAGGACACCCTCCCCCGCTCCTCCGTGGCATTTTGTTTTATTCCAGAGTCACCGTTTTTTTGGCCGGCCCCTGACGTGTTAGTTTGACTCGTCCATCATCGGTCGCTTCCGGTCGATCATGCCTACTCTGCTGCGTGAGGACCCGGTCTTGAGATTCCGGAAGGCTGCGTCTGTGGCTCACCCTCCGTTGATACTCGACCACGGATCCCGCAGCTGCTTGCTAGTTGACACGACAACGACACAAGACTCAGGCAGAGCTTGAGGCGCAACATCTCCCTCATCCGATGAGGGGAGTGCGTGCTTCGCCTGTCTCTGACGCTTTCTTGTACCCCACCCTCTCTTACCTGTCGCATGTCCTGCATAGTCTCGAATCCTGACCCAGCTTGAGGCGACGACCACTTTGCTGTGGTTCCGTGCCTCGCGGGATAGGGTCGAGGAGAAGTTGTGTTTTGACTTTGAGATGCGGCCGGGACGAGGATCTACCCGTTTGCTCGCGAGGCGGAGAGCCAGGGGAGCACGTAGCCTACACGCCGCAGGTCGGTGACAAAACCAACCTCTTTAAGTATCGTTTACTTCGTGGATTGTTTGATTTATTCTAGTCGAGTACGTAGATGGTATAACCCTCCATTAAAGCCACCACCCGTACACCGTTCTCTCTCTTCCCTTTTTATCTCTTCTGACTCATGTATCCAAGAACCGATTTTTGACTTGAATATTTCCCTTCGCTTTAAGTTTCCGGAAGCCAGGCATGAAATTGCGTTCGTTTTGGGGCAACTCTCTCCACTCATTCCGTTCCCGCACTTGTAGACGTTCTGCGAAATGGTGACGAGTTCGAAATGGTGCGTCATGAAGCTGCAGAAGTTCTTGGTGTGCTCCTGTATCTGAAAGTAATTTCATGACGAACGTCGTGGTTGCTGTCGTTAACTCGTACACTAACAGCATCAGAATTCGGATGAATTCCAGTATGCCAATGGCCTTTGGAGCGTCCACCCTAACGGCATATATTAGCGCTTAGCGTTCGTCCATGCAGTATGTAGTTTTGCAGAAAAACTTGTTTGCGGCGCAGTACTGGTGGACCTCGAGTTTTGGCATATTCAGTTAGTGCATCGCCTATCCACTCCTCCCCTTCACGCCATAATTCATTTCATCCCACGATTAAACGAGGTGTACGCATCGGAAATCCTCCGGCTCATCTCCAAACCTCCCATGGCTCGTCGTTCACGGCGTCAACATAGAGAAATCGCTGAGGCTAATTCAAAGTTTTTTTGTTGTGGTCGAAGAAACGAGTGGGCTCATCGATCCTTGAGGTACGCAAGCACAGTCTTCACGTTTTCGTTCCGGCTACTTTCGACAGTTCTTTGGAAAGTAGCTCTGCTCATGGTGAACATTGGATCCTACAAAACGAGGGCACCAACCGCTGTCAGAGCCTGTCGGGGTAATAGTAAAATAAGACGGCCCCATCCGTGCAAAATAAGTTGAACACCCTCAGGACCTTCAAACTTGTTTTGGTAGAGACGCGAGTGTGAGGGGGACACATACCTTGATTTGGCTTCCAACCGAGAGCCTCTGCCATTTCACGAGTGATATAAATCGTTTGGTTATCCAACACAACTTCGTGTTTGGTGGCAGCTGGACTTGTCGAGAATCGTGTGCAGTTCTGAATCCAGTGCGGTCGTCCGTACGGTCTAAATAGAGTTCGCAATGCTCGTAAACAGAACATGGCGGAAAAAAGCAAAAGTGTCGATCCCAACTTTGATCGCGACGCGTGTTTACGGCACTCACAACCTCCTCCTAAAGACCATGGCCGCTCGGATGGCAAAGATATTCACACCGACATATGTATCACGCGTTAATGCGCAACTGGTATATCCTGCGCCATCTCAAGTAGTGAAACCGCACGAGTTGTTGTCTGCTTTGGCGAGACCTTCCAACGTGTACTCGTCGACTCTTTATCCAGAATTTTACAACTGACAGCCTCCGCCTCCGATAGAGCTCATTACGAGCCGGAAAAAGACAGTGCTTTTCTTGCGGCGAGTCTGGCATACGGGCTCATCCTCGGTACGTATCTATACTTGGCGTCGCGATTTCTCCTGGCTGAAATATTTCAGGGCACCCGTTCTTGGATGGTAATAAACGCACAGGCGAGTAGATTCGAATAATCAGCGCCACTCTTGTGTTAATTTTCTGACTACAGCGTTCTTTGTCCACAACCAATATCGCAGAGCATGTGGACTTGAAGATCTTACTGACGCAGAATCTACAAAGGAGTTGATTACAATGGCGGATAGACACATCGCTGTCGCGTGTGGATCACAAGCCGTCGAAGCTCTGCTGAACTTGAACAAATAGTGTGGTGTGTTTATTGAGCGCACACGTTCTGTTTAAGTTCAGGATGTCTTGACTCACAGCGTGCAAGTATCTAATCCACACCAAATCAGCTGTGCGCAGCAGCTCGGACAAACGCTTCCGCAACCACGAGATGTGCGGTTCCCGTCCATCTACAGAATAAGCAGCTACATTGTATCTTATAATTACAAGCTGCAGTCGGTTATTTGCGAAAGAAGAAGACAGGAGTAGGATGCGAATTCTTAAAAAGTCGAGTTTGAATTAAATTTCTTTGTCCCCGGTTTTAGCTCTTTTTGCGGGATTTTCAGACAATTGAGGACGGATCCACGCTGCGAAGGCTGCAAATAAATGGCTGTGTGGGTGTTTGTTGCAGAAGTCCAGAATCGCTAGGTATCTTCGCTCCGGGTCTGCGCCAGACGCGTGAAGCATTTTGGCTAAATCCACGGGACAGAGGAAGGGGGGTTGTCTTGCATCTTCTGCTAAACCTGCAGTGCCCTGCATGCAACAGGCGTAGTACACGCAATGGTCGATGCCTAAACAATGCCCGAGCTCGTGGCTTGCAGTGCGACACGCACGTCCAAGCCACAGCTCCGACAAGGCGACAGAAGATGGAGACTTCTCCAATGAAGGCAAAGCATCGTGTGCGATCACAGCAGCATGCAATGGTGAAAGTGCAGCATATGCCGCCGGCTCCAGTGACTCTGCGGGATCAGACGAACCAACTCGATTTTTTTTCTTCTTCGACGTTGGATTTCCTGCTTCGGAACAGCAGGCATCCATGTATTTTTTGCAATGCGAAGCCGGCCAAGAATGAAGTCGGTCTACGTTCTGGTGTCGGTCCAGACCAGGATGGTATCTAACCTAGCTCAAACTTGGACCGCGTGGAAGATATATAGACGCATACCTCGCGGTTGAAATAACTGCCACGCGGCTGCCCCCATATGCACGCCCACAGGCAAAGTCGTCGTCCGGGCTTTCATAAATGTCGTACGGCACCAGTAGTAGCAACGCAAATGCATCGTCGGGCAAGATGCTGATGGCAGCATCTAAGAGGTCGTCTAGGTTGAGTTGCCGGGCGAATACGCCATCCCGAGACGCTCGTGTACGAATTCGTACGCATTCCGTTGCGGTCTTTAAGCCGATGTAGCGTGGGGTCTTGGACGACTTCGTACCCCACTGTGTAAGACGAAGAGCTGGGGGTGGTAATAGTTTCACAGGCATCCCATGATAGAACGCGGTCAAGTAGTCGACGACGTCCCGAACATTTGGTGCCTCAACGGATAGTTTGTCTGCATGCTCTGGCTCACTCCACGACTTGATGAACGAAACGTTCGAGTCAATGGCAGGAGAGGCAGCTACGTATATGGTATTTCTGCCTGGCTTGACTTCATTTCGATCCTCATCGGTTCGCCATTCCTGGATGCTTTGAGGGGGATATTCCGGATCCTCTGCTAAATCGTCGCCAGGGAGCAGGAGAGGAGAACAAAAGGCTTGTCCAGAATCCCCAGCGTCGCTGGGAGCTGCCCTCTTCATCTTTCTTTCCGAAACCGGCAGCAGGGCGGCAGCATCCGCTCGTTGTTTTGATGTGGGTCTGTTATACCCAGCCTGCAAGGCATGCGTAGAGGATGTGAAGCTTAGCGTTTCGTGACGACATGAAACTGCCATAGTATGCACCAGGTCGGCACGTAGTTTGAGACAAGAGCGCTTGAAACTGACTCGACATGGCCATGGCTCCGAACGACGCGACAGTGGCAGTGCAGATCCCGAAACGCGACAGGCGCCTGTTTAAACGCTTGCACCCTCAAACACTTTCTTCCGTAACCTGGAATTGTTTCTGCGTCGAAGTCTCGGCGACGATACGTTCATCACAAAATAATTTATTTTAACATCTCGGCAACGCAAACGATTAAAAGGTGCAACGTCATAAACGAATTCACAAAACAAATCCTTTCAAATCAATTTGTTTGTGCGCCGACCGCCTAAAAGTAAGAAGTTAGATAGAGCTGATGAAGGGAACCAGAGACTTGCCAATCGTTTTAGATGTTCCATGAACACTTGCAAGCTGACATCGTCCGTGAAGATGGCCTGCCCGGCACCAGCGGCTTGCGTGGATCCGTACATGTTGTTGGTCATATGCGTCGTCGACGGGTTGAGTTTTGAAAGTAAGAACCGAGCTTGGCTTCCACCCTGATCACAGACGATGTATCGAGGGATGGGGAAACGGTCTACCAGAAGATCCTAAGGGAAAAAATAATGAGAGAAAAGGAAAAAATAAAAGCAGATTGCGTACCTGAGCGTCAGCAACGGGCACTTCAAGCAACTCCTTGAAATTGTCGTAGCCTTCCTGCTCCTGGTATCCTTGCTTACGCCACTGCGCCACAAGCTCGCCGTGGAAAATGAGAATGTGGAAGAACGTGTCCAGCAAGAGAATGACATCGTGTTTAATGGAGACACTGTCCAGGAGAACCGGCTGTGGGGGGTGTCGAAGGTGTACGACATCAAGGTAGGCTGGATCATGATTAGCGAATTGTTAACATCCTCCTCGTTCAAGATGTGCCTAAAATGATGTCGATCAGCACCATAGTACAAAGCCACTGGGAGGGACGTACCTATAAAAGGCGGACTCATCCGGACTATTGTTGAACACCTGCAAAAATGACTCCTCCGCAAATGGAACATGAATTGAGGATATATGCTGAAGTTGTCGGTCAACCGGAAACTTGTGGGGTCTTCCTTGCGGTAATCGGCAAACTTCTGGCACAGTCGTATCAACATGCGGTCGAGCCACCTCAGCACATCGGGGGAGTCGTCAACCTCAGCCTTGAAGACGGCGATTCGGGCCATCAGGACCGCGGCAGTCTCCTGATCGAACGACGCTGCGATACTGGGAGAACCAGCTTCAGCAAAGTTGCGGGCTATCGTTGTGACACGAAGACGTTGGAATCCGGAGGCGTGCTGATAATGAGTGACAAATTGAATCAGACCGCGCGAGCCGGGCTGCAAGGGTTGACCGGCAGGAGTGACAACTTCGAAATAGACACCAGTCGAGGTACGAGGAGTGATGACATTGATTTTCCAGGCCGAGGTCTGACCGATTCCAATCTCCGTCTCACCCACACAAGGGGATTTCTTTCCGGCAGAGATGGCGTGGCCAATGAGTCCAGAGACTTTGAGTTCTTTTGTTGTCTATTCGGTCGTTAGCGGTAGGCCCCGGCAAGATGAAAATTATGCGTACCTGCACATCAAAGGTCGCATTGAAACCCATCTGCAGGTGCCCTTGATCATCCTTATTGAACAAGCGTAGGAAACTCTGCTTGAATATCGACGTGGCGAAGGAGTCAGACAAGACGATCACGCCGTTTGTGGAATTTGGCAGCGACCTCATCTCCAGAAGCCCGACTTGGTCAAGGCATCCGGCGAAGAGATCTACGGCATGCCCATTATTTGAAGCGCGTTTAGCAAGACCTTCGTAAAACTGAACAAATCAATCAGCAATCGCTCACAAGCATGCGAATTCGGACTCACTTTGGTAGCACGCTTGAAGTGCTTGACGCTATCCCTATCAATATCGTGATGGGATCGGATGGGTTCCTTCAGCTCATTGCTAACGACCATCCCAGGACCTTCAGTGGCAGGCCCACCAGCGAACAACATGATACGGGCACCGGTGTTGGGGTATGTGGTCTGAAGAGAGAGAAATAAGCAGTTATGACGATGCAAAAGGTGTAAAACCTACCTCAAGTAGCCCCACGGCGACACTCAGTGCAACACCCGTGCATCTCAGAGGACGTTTATCATTGGCAACAGGCCAAGGGTCGCGGGTCAACCCTTCCAGAATACCAGTGAGCTGGAACTCGCACTGCTGTACAGGGAGCAGGAATCTCGAGGCTCCAAACGACTGCTGCGGCATCGGCTGACCGGGTCGGGGAGCAGCGCGCGATTGCGAGCTCAGCCCAAGCATGTCTTGAATTTGCTTAGGTTGGTACTCCTTTCCACCGCGGAAAACGTAGGATTTGTTGCATTCCGCGTACCCGATTTCGTGCACTTGAGTCTAGTAGATTGTTATAGAGTGGACGATAAGAATGGAAGAAGGGCACTCACCATGGTTCCATATGTAATAAGTCCTACGAGAGAGTAGGGCGGGATGAGGCTCAAACTAACGACAAGAGCGTCGCGGAGAGCTTTCAAGTCTTCCTCGTCGAGACAGGTATCTACAACGAAGAGAAAGATGGGGGGAACCTGGACAGGGCGGGCAAGGGTGTATTCAATAGTAGTGTATTTTGGTAAGAGTTCCGCGGGAAGGTTGGTGTTGGAGATGTCCTTGTAATGGGGAGGGAACGCATTGCGCGATAAACAGAACGGGCAGATCCAGAGCTTCCCCCGAATGTCGATTTGGCTGATTTACGCGTGCGTTAGACACAGATCAACTAAGACACGTATCCAATGAATGAACAGACCAGTAGGGGTTGAGGATGGCGCGACAAGGTGGTTTGCAGGCCACGGGCTCATACAAGACCGGAGGGAGGTCTTCTCTTGGCTTTAGCGGGGTGTACAATGCTGAGATCGGCACCACGGTTCTCGTCGCTTCTATACGCGACGACGGCCACACATTCCACGATAACCGCACGCCTTTTGAGTGGGCCAGTCAGTCGAATGAAAACTGAGAATCGCGCCCAAAAAAGTGGCTCACCATCGCGTTCTTCGACGTCTTCAAAATCGAGCATGGTAGTGCTGTGAAACGTGTATCGCGGAGAGAGTCAGAGGAGGTGTCGCAGACAACTACTACAGTGTTCGTGTCACCACGTATTTTGATCGCATGCAGAAGGCTGTTGGCCTCGGATTCAAGCACATGCAAACAATTAATTCTGTGCATTTTATTCGAGGTGCGTTCAACTAACTACAATGAAAGTCCTTCAAATGCAGACTCAATTAGAGCCTTCTGCTGAGTCCCATAGATTTTCCCAATGCCCGGCGCAGGAAGGGCGCTCTCCTTCCTGCCCCGGTACACCACCTGGTCTGGCTTCCCGCTGCTCCTTGACGCCAACTCGGACAAAAGGAGGTCAATTCTCGAGGAGACGTGGGTGAACGCGCCCTGATTTTGGGCTCTTCTTGCAGCCACATTACCTCCTCAACTGCATCGTAGTCCTTCAGTGCTTCTCGCAACTCCACAAACGGGAACGGCGCCAATTCTTCGAGTCGAATGAAAGCAACCTCTTTCTCCAGTGATCGCGCCTGCCGTTCCTTGAGAAGGTCATAATAAATCTTCCCAGCCATCAACACAACGCGTCTGGCAGACGACGTATTTTCCACTGGATCCCGGAGAACAGGTTGGAACGACGTCCCAGGCTCAAGATCGCGAAGGGACGATGATGCAGCCTTGGAAAAGAGGGTCAGAACTTTCGGAATGCAAGGGGAAGGGGCAAGACATACAGATAACCGCAAGAGCGCCTTTGGACCCGCCACAATCAAAGGTTTTCGAAAGTTGCGCTTCATCTGCCTTCTCAGTAGATGGAAATATTGTGCTGGGGTCGTCGGGAAAGTAACATGCATGTTGATGTTATAGAACGACGGCTCCGATTCATCGTAATAGTATCGATCGTTGGATAGCTGTCGAGTGAGTGAGTCGATAAGCAAGGCAGAGATCAGGAATGCTCAGACTGACTTGCAGCATGCGCTCCAGACGAGAGGACGAGTGCTCTGGACCAGCTCCATCAAGTCCATGCGGCAGTAGGAGAACAATCCCGCTTTGTTTCAGCCACTTGGCTGTCGGACCAAGTTGGCATTTGGCAACAGAGATAAAGGGAAGGCAGAGACGTACTTTCGGCCGACGAGATGTAGGTATCGATAATAACCTACCACAAATCTAAGCGTCTATCCAACTAACTAGATCGGCTTAGACTCACTTGTGCACCATTGAAGAAATCCCCAAACTGATGGATTGGAAGAAATGAGCGCAGACAGATACCACAGAAGACTGACCTGAGCCTCCCAAATGGGTAGAAGATTGGGTCGCTCCCAGCTGGCTCCGTATTCAAACTACGGAGGTCCTGAGTATTGAGACAGGAAGACGGGTTTGGAAGACCTACCCCTAGTACAGCCATCTCGCTCAAAGAGCCTAGAGATGTATTGTGAACAGCACTCTGCGACGCTGGTAAAGGTCCACCTACTATTTGCAAGTTCCAGTTTTCCAGTAGCATCCAAAGCATCATTGAGCGGGACTACTACGCCCTCTGTCTTTTGGTTAACGAGCATGGCATGACGCTGGCTGAAGTCCCTCGCCCGACATCTTGACCGGAGATCCGCACGTCATAGCCCTCCTGCATAAGCGAGCCGAACGCCAAGGTCTGTGTGGATAGTATTGGCAATAATTTCGTACGAATGTGGATAAAAAGACCTCTGCAGTGGCCCAATCCAACCCTGTCCCGGAGTCGATGCTCGCAAGGCGATTCTTAACATGTCGTTGCAGCTTGGGATGGATCTCCTGTGGGATTTGTCGGTATGGAACACGGCCTTCGTTAATCGTGAAACTTACGAATCCGTCCGGAATTTTGACGCTTGCCCTGCCGACGTTCTCCAACCGTTCCTGATCGACACCGGTCTCCGGGTTTCTGTCCGCGGATGCGCTGGCGGGCCAAACCATGCCCTTCCACTGCTTTTCAAGCATAGAGGCTGAAGGGACATGAGACGAAACGCGTGAAAGCGCAGCTTCGAGTTCGGATTTGTATGCAGTACGGATGGAGGCAATTTTGGTTGGATCGAGAACCCCTTCGGTCTCGGGTAGAAGTCAGCGACAGTGGTAAGTGAGATGGCGAGGATTGACACACGGCGAGTTTCTCCTCGTAGAGTTGCGGCACAGATCGCCGGGAACTGATTTTCTCGTACATGAGGGGGCTGGTGAGATTGGGAAGATCAAGTTCGTTGTGTCTGTCACACAGGTCAGTTTCGTCCCGCTGGAAAATTTTATTTGTGTTACCCCCTAGAAGCGATTCAATAACAACAGAGTTTGAAGAGAACCAGGAACATACCATCTTCGGTACACCAAGAGGTCAACAATGATATCCTGCAATTAGAGTAGTATTGAGCTCGGCGTGAGATATCCAATGGCTTAACTGTACCTTTCGGAAATAGTTGCGATACTGGAAAGCTACTTCCATTGCTCTCACTACATCTACAGCCGGGATTAGTTATCGCTATGATCGGATAGACGCATCGTACCCTCTGGATGGTCTCCGTTCACGTGTAAAACAGGTGTGTTTATCATCTTGCCAATATCGGAACAGTACAGAGACGACCTGGCGCCGGTAGCTGGGGTGGTGTATCCGATGTTATTACTTTGCACCGTTTTTAATTCGCATCAAACCGCATAATAACTGAGACTCACTCCACTACAAGATGCACACTTCCACCGCTCGTGAAATGCGGAAGGTTGCCTACGCGTCACTGGTAAGAACAAAGATGTTTGGGGCGCACAGGGACGCAAAACGCACTCAATCCTAGGCTCTCCATGACAACTCCTTGACCAGTGAAGCTAGCATCACCGTGCAACTGAACGCACATCACCTTGTCGCCCAGGTTGCAGTCCTCGGGCGACGTCTTGAGGAGGGAATACTGTTTTGCCCGCGTTTTACCCAGCGCTACAGGATTGACGGCCTCTACGTATGATCAGTTTTGAGTAGGAAACCCTTCACTAGTTAATTTACCGAGATGAGACGGGTTGGGAAGAAGAGAAACATGTATTGGGTTCGAAGCACCGTCGTATTTCAAGATGGGCGAAGCAACTTGAAATATTTAATTGATTTTGTAGAAGGTCAAAAGTAAAGTGCGTACCCAAATGACTGAGCACATCACCCTCTGCTCCCAAATCCTCAGGAATCTCCGCGCCGCCTTTGATCTTATGAAACAGTGAAGTTGCGGAATATTGGAGGAGATCGGTGAGGAGATTTAGCCGTCCTCTGTGCGGCATTCCGAGTACAATAGTCGATACACCACCTGAGGAACAAAGCTATTAGAGGTCGTAGTCAAACCTCTGAAAAGGCTATTGACCTTTTGCGGCGGCAGAGAATAAAGAATCCAGTGCAGGTAACATGGATTCTCCACCCTCAAGGCCATACCGCTTCAGGTTGGGAAACTTGAGTTGTAAAAAATTATCAAACACTTCGCTTCTTGCCAGAAGCCCATGTATGCGTTCTTTTAATGGAACGGATAGCGCAGTTCTAGTTGAAGCTATTTGTTTAGATTCCAGGGTGTGGGAAAACCTTCATCGAACGAAATACGAATTTAGAATGTATAAAACGGCTGTCAAGAGAGACGAGGACAAACCATAGACGTTCGGTTTTGGAGGGTGAATGCATATATTCATATGCAATCGGTCCCGTGTAGATATTGCGAAGATGCTCAGTGACTTGGTTCAAGGTCCACCAGTCCTCCGCATCTTCTCTCTGGGACGTGTCGACTGGCGCTGTCCACACGATTCCATTGACATTATATTTCTTGTGGTCATCTACCAGGCCATAACGACGTGGATCCAGGGCGGCGACTTCCTCGCGCTGAATCAGGTCCAGTGGATCGATTCGTGCTGCACGATGACCATGAGTGCGAATTGAATCGACATAGCGAAGTAGCGCCGCATTTTCGGCCCTATTTGACGATTAATTGTATTCCGGTACGGTACGGATGATGTGAATTAGTATGCACCTGTTCTTCAACTGCGCTGGTGTGTCTGAACCAAAGTATGGGCCTCAAAAATAGTTCAACACGCTCGGTGTGCACATACAGTCAGGGAAGATAAACTCTCGTGGCTTTCGAAACCCGAATGATTCATCGTGGTATTGACGTCGTTTACAGAAGTTCTGTATGAGCCGCGCTTGGGTCGAAGCATAGCCGTGGTCCGCTCTGAATCCGGATCTTGGCAAGTTGAGAGTGTGGGGAATTGATCGGAACATAGTGCCGTGATTGAATCAGTGGCTGTAGCTGTCGTTGTCGCCACCACAATTTGACTCTTTTCTCGCCCCCGACACGTCCATGGCTCCGTACAATGACTTCGGTGGCGACGTTGCTGTGACTTTGACTTATAAGTAGCCAAAATATTTTCTGTCTGTTTCAACACAACATGACCAACCTGAACTCGTTACCCTCACTCCCTACGGACATTCTCATTCTTATTTTGCACGAATTACTCCTTGTCGGGATCTGTCTACTCTATCGCGAACCTCTCGATTCTTCCATGCTCTCGTCAGTTGTTGAAACAGGTTTGAGTGGCTATTTTGCTAATCCGCGACTTTTTTTCGCGCAGGTCAACGAATTTGGGTGGGCTGGATATCAGCGTGACAACCCCAGGCCCTCCATGAGTCTGTCGAAATCGCGTACGGCATGGACTGCAATGGCTCGCGTCAAGTACGATGTCTTCGCTGACAAGTCCTGGACCCACTCCGAATTCATTGCGCGGCCTTTGTCACCGTGGACAGGGAAAGAGCAGCCCATATTGGCGATAAATCCTTCACGCCTCGTCGTTGCTACTGGACCCTCCCTTCATTCGTATACATTTGGAATCTCGACGGACGATGCCGCCCCGCCAATTGTCCTGGAAGGGTCCTGTTCCTTGACCACGCAGCGTGATAGAAGGAGCAGTATCACTGCCCTCACTTCTATTCCAGACGGGGGTTTGGACCGAACCTTTGTCGTAGGATTTCAGGATGGGACATGCGAACGCATTGTGCTTTCGGGTCCCTCGAAGCGCCAGACAACTGCCACTTTGCGCGTGCACCGGTCTGCCGCGCAACCCGTACATCTTCCCACCGGCAACAAAGACCTTCTAGAAAGCCTGTCTTCGAGTTGCAATTCATTGCTTTCACTGTCTGCGAGCGGACGGGCGACACTCGCTGATATCGACTCCCCTTTGCCGTTGAGTTCGACGATCGACCTGAAAAAGCGGAGTTGGATTTCACACCTTTGCATGGAATCCACCTCGCCTTATGCTGCCTTCGGCACATCTTCCGCCACTCCTCTCACCATCCATCCCATAACAAACGACCAGCTGGCTCAACTCCCGTCTGCCGTACTTGGCCAGGCAGAGTCAGCTCGCACTGGGTCCGCGGTTTATGGCATCTGTTCAGGACCTCCCTCGTCGTCCTGGGGCTCATCACCCCAGGTCGTGGTATCAGGGTGGTACAACGGAATAGTCTCCATCCACGACCTCCGCTCGTCTTCTCGGGGTTGTGCCTCTGATTCTCTGGCCCCTCTTCGTCCAGTCCTGACTCTCGCCAACTCTTGGTCTATTGAACCGATCTATTCCGTCTCCTCCGGAGGCGGAACCGGCAGTCATATTGCAGCAGGCTCTGCTCGTCATAGCCTCGTCTCATTCTGGGATGTCCGATCTCCGGCCGGAGGATTCAGCGTCCATGCGCCTTTGAACGACCCGTCGCCTGTGTACTCCTTAATTCTGGAGAGTTCCCGCTTGTTTGGCGTCACACAAAGTCGACCATTCGTCCTTGACTTCGTGCGTTCCTATTTCTATAGTCTCAGCTGATAAGGATTCTCACGGTCAACAACAGGGTTCAGGTATTACAGAAAATACCTATCCAGACCTGGGTTCCAGCTCTCGGGGGTTACTCAGAACGGAATAGATGGTGTAGGGTACTATGTTACAAAATACCCGCATCGTCCAGCGCGCGGATAGAGCCTAATGATTTTTGGCGGCTCAATCCAGTCGCACAACACAACTTTCTCGGGTTCTATAAGTCTTCACAGTTGTGGCGAGGTCGCCGGTGATAGGTGTCAGCCCGGAAGGATGAGTAGGGGCCGGGAAGGTGGATGACGACGTAGTTCGTTGGGCTGTAGGGTTCTTGTAGCTGATATTAACATCATCCTGGACGGCTCCTGAGGGTCTGTTTCGGGCATAAACCGGGATCTCTGTAATTCGTAAAGGAGACTTTGTTGCGAGTTCTTTAAAGCTAATCGGGGGTCGAGCGGCACTGAATAATTGGGCGATGAGGCGGTCGTCTAGTTGGAAATCCGCCGTCCCCAGCTCTTTCGAGACATCTGTTGTAAAGATTGTCACAGTTTTGTTCGCTATAATGTGCAGTAACATATGTCTGATTAGATCTAAACTCGTCACATAGCGTCAAACTGACTCACAGACAAGCATTTCTACAGTTGACCCAAAGGCCAACATCTCTGCCAGACGCCCTGCCTCCCCGATACCATTGCTAGCGTAAGTAGCACTATCGATGGTCTTCTCGGGCGTGTGTTTGGTTCTACCGTGAATCTACAATGAAACATGAGGATAATGTTAACAACCATTTCGAGAAAAAGGTATCGTACCGTAGATCGAGCAAGATTTACAAGCTCATGGAACAAAGTGACTTTCAAATGAGCGTCTAGTCGGCTCTGCTCCCGGAAGGCTTTGTTTATCCCTAGACTCGATTGCCACCACCGCGGCCAAACGACGTAGCCTCCCGACAAGAATATGAAAAAACTTCGCACGTCCTTGCCGCGCAGGTTCCAGCCCCAATCGCAGACCCAGGGCCCTTGGTTTTCCTCCCAAGCCTCTGACCAGGGTGGGCCTTCGAACTCGTCCTCGTTCTCCATTATTTCGATTTGAATAGTGTCTTCATCAGCGTACGCCAATTCTATGGCAGTAGACGGCGAGCTATGGGTATGGCGAGGACGTTTATGACCGAGGAATACGACGAGGGGTGGGGCGGTCTGCGGTTGAAAGATCTTATTGGCACCACACCGGGATCGAAGGTCGGCTAGGTCGTCCTCGTCCATCTCTTGGAATTTAGCTGGGTCGATGTCATCTATAGCAGCAGCGAGAGCGTTTTGAAGCCTCGTGGAAGTCGAATCCTGCGCGGTGTGCCAGAGGCTGCGAAGAACTTCGTCGTACGACGATAGAACGAGTTCGCCCGCGTCGTACAGATAATGCTGCGCGGTATGCCGGAAATATATATGGTCTTTGAGATATGGTCCGCTATCCCACGTATAGTAAAGCTGGGACATGGCCGGAAACAAGAAGGGCGTGGAATAGAAGGAGTTTTGTATCAGGCGATTAGGGGTAATCTGCACCGCAATTATAAAAATGGGCAATTTATGGTCCACTCACCCCTTCTTTGGGTGTACCCCACGGGATCCAGGCAATAGGCAACGCGCGGATAGAGCCTGATGATGATTTGTGTAACATTGCACTTCCGAAGTCCACGTACATTTACAAACAGAAAGAAAGAAAAAACAGAAATAAATGTAAATGCAGGACAGATATGTGACAGATGATGCGAGACAAGAGACGGAAAAGACGGGAACACCGTCAGCAAGGAGTATAGTGTGTGTGCAAAGCGAGATGAGAAATGGAAACGGGTTAGGCTATGATGGTGTCGTGGCTTGGGACCTCGTCGCCCAACTGAACAGTTGTCGCATGTCGGCTGCTGTTGTGGTATCAGTAGCTTGTCTGGGTTCAACGAGCAGACTGAACCATCGATATGAATCAGTACAAAAACAGTCCCCCAAAAAGGTAGAAAACAAACCTTCGACGGTAGAGGTCCTCAAGGTCACCGTGATGCCGTGAATTGTCAAAGGCACCTTGGAGGTACTGCTGAACCTCGGGTATAGCCCGCAGTTGATAAAGTACTTGGAATCGCTGCATATCTGGAAACATCGTCAACCACGGAGCTAAACATGTCGGGGGACATGCTCACCCTGAACGATCCGGGCTAGTTTGTGGTACTTGTTGAAGTTGAGCAATTTTTTATCGGGATTCATTGGTGACACCCGATGAGAGGGGTTGCCTTCCCGACAAAAAGTGACATCCGTCAAATAAAGGCCTTCCGTGCCGTCAGTCTGGGGACCAAAATCTCGAATAATGAAAACGTACCAAGGAATGGTACCGCAGGGGGAGCAGTGTTGCGGAGTTTTGAGCGATATTCGTGATAGTTTCGGGAGTGATCGGCGAGTCGTCTGAGTGCGTCCAACTGTGACTTATTTTTTTGAGGAAGACCCTGAGGAGGCCGTCAGTATGCCTCATACATTCTCACCAACGCAGAACTCACAAGCCAGGTTTGGTGGAGCCTAGAGATTGTCGAGGAGTCCAAAGCAGCGAGCATTGATCGGGGGGTACTATAGTTATGCAGCGAAGTACAGCGCTAAAATAGGGACTGTAAGTGACAGAAAGAAGCAATTGGCAAGATATACATACGTCCGCGACTTTGATGAAGAATTTGATCAGTTGCGTCCGCTTCTTCGTGTCAGGCTCGCTCAGAATGCTCTCTGCAACCCAACCCGTAATAGCGGTGCTCAGCGTCGAAACCGCCTTGACATGAACTGGAGACTTCGCTCCCTCCTGACCCGTCTCCAAAACCTCTTCCGGCTGTATTGCGCAGTACAGGTTACACTCCATGATCGTCAGCTGCCGCGCCAGTTCCAGAGGATCAAAGTCTGTAATGGCTATAGCCGCAAAGCTCCTGCTGCGCAAATTCGCCAACAGAGTCTTCGTCATCAACGGCCGAGGAATTTCGCCCGCCGGTATTGGGGCAGAAGGCGGGTTGATCGACATCCCAGGGTCCCGAGTGCGCTCGCTCTTGGGGCTGATCACCGACGGCGCAGTCTTCCGACGCAGTTCAATCAAGTCTTGGATCCGCTGTGCAGGACCGGGGAACATCACCGCCAGCCCCTCTCGAGTAAATGTCCCCAGTGGTTCCAGAGCAGAATCATCCACACCTGGCCGCCAATAGATTTCGACCCAGATTTTGATGAAATTGGAGACTCGTAACCGCACGGGAATCCCCTTTCGTTGCTGCCATAGTTGCCTATCCTCATTCGAGACGCCTTCCGGTGGAAGGAGATTATATCGTTGAATGATAGTCTCCACGAGCTCGATCGGTGTTGAAAAGAGCCGGAAGGTAAGGAAAAAGACGGCGGAAAATGCAGGGTCAACGATACTGTCGTGCGGCGTCATCTTCTCGACCAGGACATCCATGGTGGCGCCGACAAGGAGCCCTTCTGTGTTGTATGCGACGTCTTCCAGCGAATAATCGTGGGACAACATCCACGCGACAGGATCCTGCATGAATTCCGGGATTGGTTCAAGCGGCTCCGCAGGAACGGAAGGAAGATCGCCGTGGAAGATCTTAGTCTCCAATTCCATCGCGTGTGTACGACTACCTTCCCATGTGGTTCCATCCTCATCTGTACCCACAAAGGAAGTTGGTGACGGTAGGTCGGGGTCGATTGCGGTTTTGGCGATACTGAGATACGGGAGTGAACTGGCTGGCGACGTTACATCCGTGTCCTGCGATTGCATAGAAGAGGACTTGGACAATCCACTGCTCTCAGAACCAGAGGACGCCTCGGCAACCTTCCGGCCAATCAGAACTGGGGCAGCACGCTGCGTCACGTCCTCCTCCTCTTCGCCACTGAACCTGTATGTGTCCATCGCCCCCATGCTGCTAGCCCTGGCAAGCGCCGGTCTCGAAAACTTGCTCGGCGTGAAGGACATGCGTTCTCCTGCATTCGGCAAGTTCAGCACAAAAGGTCGTTCCCCGAGGGACCGATTTAAACACATCTTCACCGCCGCGACACAATCCGCACCCGCCTTCAACGCCCCAGTAGCTGACCGCAGTAGCGTCTGCTTTTCCTCGTCCTCCGACATGGTTGGAGACACGGTGACCGTGAGGAGACGAACGGACTCGGCCAAGGTGCTTGTGACGTTGTAGAGTCCGTCCTTCGCAGCCTGGAGGTTCCCGAGCTTGTTGGACGGCACATCCGGATGCTGGAGAACCGCATCCACAATCGTGAGCAACTTGCACACCATCTCCACGATCTCTCGAACCAGTTCATACATGTGGCCTGTACTCGACGCATGGGAGGACCGCGAATGTGAATGCGCGTGGCCGATGAACGCAGCGATTGTCGACAGGTACTGATCGTGTGTTGAACGTAGTGCGTCCATGACCTGTGCTGTGGTCGAGGGGCCGACAGGGAATGATGGCCGAGCAGGAGTGGATGTGGATTCCAGGGAGGAGTATGACGACGACGACGATGTGCTGCTCACAGACAGTACGCCTGCCTTGTGCTTGAGAACACGCTCCTTAAAGAGATACTGTTGTTGCTTAGTCTTCGCAGGAACATTGATCCCATTGGGTAAGAGGGGAACGGCCGAGTCCGAGTCGTCCTCTGTCGACGTGCGCGTCGAACGACGCAAATCGACCATGCTCCTTGCACGGAGAGCACTTCCTTGGTTAGCCAGGACGACTTTCCGAGGGTGGCAGTCCGAGTTTGGAAGCCATCTAGACCGTACGACCCTGATGCTCCGTGGCCATAAGAAACTGTACGAGCTTCAAGTGAGTCAGAATTACTCCACGAGTGACCTTCGGTGTCGGTCGAGCCCGCTATCGAACCGACCGATTGTCGCCGTTCTGGTAGCTCACTCCGCATTGAACCGCTACAGCCAGAAATCTCCTGACGTTGGCGAACACCTGGCCTCCAAGTCGCACCATGGCATCCACTTGTGCCTCCTGACTCTCCTCGTCCGGTGTTTCATCAGATGCCTTTTTCGCCTGCGCGACCAGTGACGCCAGGACAGACAATATCCTTCGTCGCTCTTGCGCTAGTGCGGAAATCGATGAAGAATGGGGGCGTCTCGGACGAGCGTGTCCGTTGCAGAGAGTACAGATCGGACGCAGGAAATGATGCATGCCGTGGAGGCTGAAAGTGGGATACCCTGTTCGCTCGTACAGCACTCTGCAGTAGCGACAGACCGTGTAGAAGGGGGACCATGATCGGGGGACAATACGAATCTATGTCTGGGCCTAACGCCTCAGATAATGATGGACGGCGAGTGTGCTGCGAGAGCTCGTGCGACGTCGTGCTGACCCATGATGTCGTGGAAGAGGTAGACGAGGAGTGGGAGTGACCTTGCACGCGCGTCTGCGAAGAGTTAGCTCGAGTTAGTCTTGACGCGAAGAACGCACCAGCGACGCGACGGGATCCTCATCCTCCGCGTTCACATCCACATTAACATAATTGCTCGGAAACCACCCTCTCCGCCCTTCCAATTCACCGTCCCACCACCCACTCGAATCGCGATTCAGAACATGGATGACCTGGCCTGCACGGAAAGACAGACACGTCGCGTTCTGGTTTTGGGGGGAATAGTCGTGCATGGCCAGAACATATTCTGCTGCTCCAATGCGCACAGTTTCTCGAAGACGGAACTGGCGGGGCTCGTCGGTCGTGATTGGGACTGCGCCGTATTGGCGGGTAGGAGGAGGACGACGTTGAAGCAGAAGCCGAGGCATTAGTTGAGGAAGTCTCGGGGGATATAACCGATATGGAGGAAGAAGACGATGCGTTTGAAGCGCTCCTGAGTCGCGAACGACTAGCACTGGACACTGTAAGCGTGTTTGGCGACAGTCTTGGTTTGCCCGAGTAGGTTCCGCGAACCGCGACAACCGAAGTGTCGATCTGGAGCCGAGACGAAGAGAGCATGATACGGTGGGATAGTAGGAGTTAGAATCCTCCTGTTACGGTGAGAACGAGACCGAGCGCGCTCAACATAAGAATAACATACCAGGGTGAAATTAGAGTCCCTCAGAGAATTAAATACGGTATCGTCGTGTTGTCCCCACAATTAAAGAATACGTGACCTCGAGTACCAGGCAGCGATGAATTATATGAATGCTGGGCACGAAAGCAGGAGGGGCCAGCCAGGAGAGGTCAGGGGTAAAGGACCAGAGAGGTCGAAGGATGATATAAAGGTATGCGGAGACCTGGAAGGTATAAACCCAAGACCAATAATCGGGTCGAGTGCAGATAGAGTCCGAATTCTGTAATTTCAAAACACCCACACCCTGATCGGGACGCCCGTCAACCACCCACAACACCAAATAAAACCTTTGCCCTCTCTCCTCCACCGCGGCCACTACTAATCCACTAGTTATTCCATGCGCATGTGCCGCCTCTGGGACCCCCTGCAGGATATTCTCTTGAATGCTCATAAATCATCGTGTTCTAGTGCATCAAAAAACTTAATTTTTGTGGCGCTTCTCATTGGAAGCCATCACAAATCGTAGTCGTCAACCCTGAGTGAAATTTATTATCCTGATTCCTGACTACCACTAGCATGTACAGTATGATACCGTCGGCAAATTCAACTCCCAGCAAGGAAATCTTCCCTTTATGTTCGGCGGAGGACCGGAGGTCGGGGTCCGTGGAGATACTCCTCATTGCGGCTGTTAGTGTTGTCAAACGGTGCTCTGAACAGCCCGAGTAGAACTCTTTCCATGCAAGATGCCGACCCAGCGGAAGATCAGAACTGTGACATTTGCAGAAATGGTCGCAATTTTCTCAGTCTCTAGGTCTCTTTTGGCAGACACTTTATCAGTCTAGCCAAAGTCTAGCTCGTACCTCCCTTGAAAGCCCTGGATCATGATGTCGTTTTTTTATATGGCCTAGACCCACGCGCGGACAAATGCTTTACTTAGCGCGCTGTCGGAAACCAAGGATCCAGCACTGTCGGCCGGGCCCTTTCATTACTAGACAGTCCAGGTGGTTCAAGAAATTTTCACTCAACCACTGGGTTCATTGTGGTTCTCCTATGAGCCGGTGGCAAGCCAACTTCAGGCTCAGTTTAAATATCCCAACTCGGTCCGCGGCTCTACTAAAAACAAACGTGTCCAAGTACTGTCCAAGTGGAGGATGGAAGGGACTACATTTTAACCGCAGCTCCAAAAACATGACGGTGGCCCGTGTACATGGCTTCTACTTTTGTATTGACTTAGGCTGACTTGAGGGCCACAAAGTGATCAATCTGACATCGCATCATCTGCCTTGGTTTGCGCCGCGTAGCTTCTCCAAAGCGTCCGCCACAATTTCCGTCATCCCAATACTGCCTCCTCTTCCTGTGTGCCTTTATAAAACGAGGAACGAGTCAGCTAGAACTGATAACGCGACAGTCAAGGAGACAGACTACCTCCAATCAGCTGCAACGCGACCGGACACCCCGGAAATAAATCTGAATTATCTACAAGCCGTCTCAGTCAAAACATAGGCTGACGATTCGCTCAAGCTCCAAACTCACAGAGCTTATAAATGTGCTCGTCTTCGTGGTTGTAAAACCGATGTGGTGGGTGAGGATCATCAATTTCGGGATCTACAAAAGTCACTGGGAAGACGGAGCAGGCGTAATCGAGAGCGTTGCACAGGGTCGTGTAGAACGAATCCCTGTAACTGACTCAGGTGAAATGTCCTTCTGTTTAACCAAAAAAAAAACAGACGTGTTTACCCGTGCGGAACGGCCGTGTAAGCGACGGCGGGGGATATAATGGCGTCGACTGGGCGGCCGGTACCCGTCCGACTGGCAGTTGCCCGCCAGTGATCAAGGTGAGATCTGCGCAGCTCCCTTTTCTCTGTGTGCAATTGCCAAAGCTGAAGATTTTGTCAGGGAACGAATTCTCATATATTCCTTTATTTTCTTTCTTTCTTACCTCGTGTGCAGTATGATGATGCTGCTCGCCCACAAGACTTTTGACAAGAGGCTCGTCCAGCGCCATTTCGTGCGAATCCGTTGTGGGACTCATCGTCTGAATTAGAGGCTCAAATCCTTCGCACTGTTGTCGATAATCATGTCCGCCATCTGCCACGAATATTGTCTCCTACGGCTGTGTTAGTAATTAAGCAAATCGAACTGGAAATGTCGAACAGCGTTTTTGTAGATTTCGAGATGACGGTGAGGTTCCCAGTCGATAACTGTATTGAATGAGATTCAGATTTTTTCACAATAAGCCTGCCATACCCTTGTGACCAGCGGCTTCCAGAGCCTGTTTCGTGAGTTGCATGGCCCGACGAAGTGGTGGATGAGGCTTAACGACGCCTAAGATAATTTATTCGTGTTGGACCTTGGAAGTACAATATAATTTAGCCTCACCATTGTCCCACATGATCGCGAAGCAGAGCCGTTCACCATTTCCGTGATGAACCAAACGGTACTCGCTCTCGGACCAGCCTTTCCTGAGAACAAGAGGATCCTTGAGCCAAGGCTGGGCATCGAGTATGGCTTTTGTAAAGATTTTGACTCCAGATAGTGAATTTGACATGGGTCCAAGCACGGAAGAGATGGATTCTTGACCTTCCAACGCGTTCATGGCACCATAATACGGGAGTCGTCCGTAGGAAGGCCGTAGCGTGTAGAGGCCACAAAAGGCACTTGGAATGCGCAGAGATCTTCAGAAGTGAGGTCGTCATAGGATTGTTTTGAACAGAAAAAAATAGCAAACCCTCCTATGTCGGTGCCGACACCGAGACAACTTCCCTTCATCGCAACAAGGGCACCTTCGCCGCCAGAGGAGCCCCTGGTGTGAAAGCAAGGTTGTATGGATTTAGTGTGCGTCCAAAGACGTGGTTCATTGTTTCGCCCCACTGCATATCGTGCCGTAAATGCACGCCCAGGATACCCAAAGCACAAACTGCACCATAAGTGTCTGCGGGACGTTTGTCCTTACGAACGGGACAGCTCCGCATTCATACAAAATTTCAACAAGGACGCAGTCTGATTCCGCGTAATTTCCAATCCATTTCGCATAGCCTAAAGCCGCGTTAGGCTTTATCGGAACCAAGGCATCAGAAGTCTTACCCATGATCGTTTCTAAACCTTTCATGGTAAACTGGTCTTATAATAAAATAATATCAACTACCTGTCTGCACGTTAAAAGTGCGAGTTACCTTTCAAGAGATCGGAAGGCCATGCAGTGGTCCAACAGGAGTCCCGGTCTTGGCAAGATGCTCGTCCAGCTCTCTGGCCCTTTGCAGCGCACGTTCCACGAAGATCTCGGTTAGGCAGTTGGTCTGCAAATTAAATTATCATGAAGCAAAACAACTAGAATCGAATTCAAGTCATACAAGCTGCTGCGCTATAATAGCACGCTTATAAAAAGCCGTGGTAACCTGCACAGAGGACCATTCCGCCTGCCGGAGCTTATCCAGTATGACCTGGACGTCGACTGTCTCGGTAATTTCCAGTTCAAGGGGATCTAGCAGTCCACATTGCCGGGGGATGTCCATGACGTTGAGTTGGTCTTTGGGAAGTGGTTCGATGATCCATTCGCGGGGAATCGACTCCAGCTGGGCGCGCTTGCGGCGAGAACATGTGTCTCCCAGTCGGAAGGAAACATGGTCAGCGTTGACTTTTATCTGGGGTGGCTCAAAATCTCGAAATCGAGCGCTCGGGTGAAAGTGCAGCACAACCATATACTAAGGGGGGTGGAGGAGTTTACGTTGAAGGCGCAAGCCAAACATCGGCTACAGTATCCGTTTTTGCATTTGATTCTGTCTTCTCTCCTATGTATGAGCCTACATGAGCACCTTTTGCGCTGACGAGCTGCAACTCGCACTGGCAGAGGAGTCCTCCGCCTCTGCCATCGGACCATTTCGCCTCACTTCCTCTGACCGCCTCCGCGCAACTGCATCGGTAACTCTGCTTGAAGGTCGAACGATCTTGATTAATCTCACAATAAATGGATACTCGGTGCGCTGTCTACCATCCCTATCCTTCCCGGACTTAGTTTGTGTAAGCAGATCATTCCGGGCGACGACCAGAATGATATGAGTGGCCATACACCCACCGAACCGACGTTCGAAAGTATCGAACAATTACTGCGTTCCGTGAGCAGAATGTATGAACAACGGAGACAGGAAGCCTTGATCGCGGCGTTGGAGAGGGTGTCGGATTCGGACTAAGATATATACTGGTCAGCCCATGTTTAGTTGTGCCATTCAACAATATCCTAACATCCTTTAGATCTATACTTATTATCTAGATATACTGTGCTTGAATCTATGTAGTGTATGCTAATGCTGTACTTCATGCACTAGCTCCGGAAGCTGCCCGTCTGAAGCCGCTGGTCCAACGCGGCCGTATACATCTCCCTCGTAAAAACATACCCCTCCTCCTCGCGCACCTTGGCAATGATACCACCAACCCACTCTCGCTCCTCCTCGTTCCGGATGCAATTTGCCCACCAGCGATCCATGCTGCTGCGGATGCCTGACGTGTCGAGCTCATGTGCCTCGCTCTGCTCACTAAGAAGATGCAGCAGGAATCCCGCGTTCAGCCGTTCAAAACCAAACTCAGAAAGACACTTGAGGATGCGCGAGATGCGGAGGTAGTTGTGCCCGGAGCCTAATGCCCTACATGAGTTTCGTCTCCGAGCAAGTAGGGCCACAACTCACGGACGAGGTTTTCATAGCGCGAGGCATAATTCCGAGGCGGCAATGCGCGATCAACCGCGCCTGTCTCTTCGGACACGAGACGCATACCGTAGAAGTCGAGCATAAGCCTGTACGACGCTAGTAGGCGTTGCAGCGCGCGCGGGTCCGCCTTTATCGCGGTGATCTCGTGCGGTTGGAGGGGTTGGGACTCGAAGTTCATTCCGTGTTCGCGGATCGGAAATCTGGGCAGAGCGGCGGGGTCGTACCTTTATCGTGAAGAGCGATGGCCGACGTACTTACAACCACTGAATGAAACCGTGCTTGCGCTCTAGCTTATTGTAGTCCCCTTGCCACCTTGAGATCCATCAGAATGAGAGGAAACGCGTCGAGACAAAAAGACGCACTGGTCGTGAATCTCTTCAACAAGGAGATTATCCGGACGACATTTCAGAGCGTTGGAATAAAATCTCAGGTTCGCGGACATCCGGCTATCGTTGCCGCTGTGAGGGTACCCGTCGAGGAACTCTTGTACGTCGCGGGGAATAGACATGGCGGAGTTGATTTGGTGGCGGGATCGAGAAAAGGGGCGCGTCGGAGTTTGGAATAAGCGCTTGACTCGGTACATCACCTGCAGGGTTGCGCCGCAGGTTGCTTTCGCCTTGAGGTTATCTGCTGGGCGCTCACACTCTTTGTTCTATGTTTATTCTTTTCGACGCCAACTTCCGAGTCATTGGCATTGGTGATTGGACCCTTTCGACTTTTATCAAGGGAAGCAGGACATAATCGACCTCGGCCAGCAAGTACTTTCGGCTGGAAGTTGGCTGGTACTTTGACCTTTTCCCGTCATATCCCTATGACAAGCGTGTACTGTTCTCTTCTACTTTCATCGACCGATGTTGTCTACGCCGGATTCCCACATTTTGGGCTGAGCATCGCGGTTCCTTTCTCGGGCGGAAATGGGTGTCATGCTTGCAGAAGGGTATCGTCTGGCTCAACTGGAATGCATCTTCTCTCACGTCGAGAATTCAACCTGGCGCCGTCACGGCCACTCTTCAGCGCAGTACTCTCGAACTCCGAGGCAACTGTGCGAGTTTTCCGCCACATCGAGGTTTCTATCCGCCTCTTCCGAGTCGACGGGTACTTTCGCGCGTCTTGGATTCTGTACCAACATATGTGTTTCGAAGTCGGTCAAATCCAGCGTAGGTCTATTCGCGAAGTGTCTCCCGCTTCCAACTATAACCTTGTCGTATTAACCGAAAAATATACCCTTCAGCGTCGTTCGAAAGGACCCCTTCCAAATATTATCTCGATTATCCCGGCCTGAACTCACGAGCTTCGCTTCCTCGCTTTCTAGACTGGAGTCGCCATTGCTAACTGTTATTGCCGACCTTTTGGAATGACACATCAATCTATGCCATTCGGTTTTCACTTACCGCAGCAGGACATGCGTTGTTCGGAAATGTAGGCAACACTCTAAATGCCAACTGTAACGCGGATGCGCTGTCGTGGCTGGGATCGGCCAGCTAGATGCTACCGAGGTAACTGGGTTGCCTCTTTTTCAACTTCGGCCGAGAAATCCTCGGTTTAGTGACTCTAGTTTGGAATGCCCTGGAAGAAGCGCGAGAGGACAGCGGATACGGATATGAAGTACCACGAAGGACGAGTGACGCATGAGTGACTCCGGAAGAAAGAAGAAAAGTCGGAATGGCCTAGCCCGAAGAATTCCGGCTTTTGCCAAAGGCCTAAGATTACGAGCACAGGTTGATGTTTTACTTTTTTCGGATGAGAAGCCTCCAAGTCGATGTTGAGGCATTTTTCTGCACCAGCGGACGTCAGTTCGGTTGCTTCAAGTAGATGAAAGAAGCGAGCAGGCCTCCAAGGGAACTGCGTTTAAATGGCATTGGAAGAATTCCTTGACCGAGTCGTACAAATTCTAGGCGGTCAAGGTCACTGAAGAATATTAATTTCGAGTTCTTTCCATAATTTCCGAGGAAAGGAACGACTTGGTCGGAGTTTGAAAACGACTTGCTTCCGACCACGATGGTTGAAGTTTGCTTGAAGCCTCGGGGTTCACCGTAGATCCTCTTCTGTGTTCCTGGCGTCGCTGGCGTTCTCTTCCAAGATGTTAAGTAAACTTCGTACCCCACCTCAGAGAGCTTCTCCGAACCATAGATCGTGGGGTAATCTTCCACTAACTAGTAGCTGCCGCAGCGCGACGGCTAGAGCGGTTCTTGAGCCGCGAATACTCTGCTCTGCCCCCCTTCCCGAAGACTGTGTAAGATTAAACCCAACTTTGGAATAACCCGCGTTTCATTTCATTTTTGTTCGCCCAAGCGCCAGGTCCCAGCCTATCCCGCAAGGAAACACAAGAGTTCGATCGAAATCGTATGGACTGTCTGTCTCATCGGGTCAAAATACATCATTTGTTATGCAGGTCTCGCTTCGCTACGCACCGGCCGCCGGGTCTAACCAAACGGTCCTTTATCATGTCTAGGGTGCGTGTGAAAAGCGCGGGGTCGCTAAGCGTTATCATTGAATTTATTCGATTTTTCTTCATCTCCGTGGACCTGAGGCGACCGGTCCGGTCTGGCGGTGACAGGGAAAACGGCGACCTCTGCAAGCGAATACAAATGGGCGACCGGGTTACGGTCAGGTTACGGCGAGCGTTCCTTCACTCGGCCGAGGCGTCCCGAAACACCTGGGCACGTCGACGTCCGAAGAGCTGCGCGCATCACACATGTCGAATAGCCTCAAGGTAAGGGCTATTATAAAAAAACATGCTTACCCCGCATCGGCATCTGACCTATCTGCGTCGAATAGTGCTCATCGTGGAATTCAAAATTGAATGCCGTCAGTAAAGGCAAGTGAGCCTGAAGTTGAGCCTGTTGGACTCGATGTGACTCTCGATGAAATCCTCTCCTGACTAAGGCGCGCGCCACACCTTGACGATCTTGCGCGGGTATTTATATGTAGCTTTTTGACCTCGCCTGGAATCCCCGCATGTCGATCCAAGGCTATTCCGCCGGCTGCAACACGATCGCCGGGAACATCAATGCATATCTTATTACGGGGCCGCCGCCACAGGTGGATCCTAGGTGAATCGTCGGGGGCGCTGCGAGCTTTCTGCGGCTAGCGTGATCCTCACGTTGATTCGGCGCCAGATAATTAATATCGGGGTCGGTTGGGATTCGGGGTAACGTTGTCAGTGTGACCTCCACCCATGGGGGCCGCCGGAGGAACAAGGTTGGTTTTCGGCCCTGATATTTCCGCGTCCGGTGCCAGAGTTGACGACCATTCAAGCATATGTGTCATCGAGACTCAGCGGAAAGGGGTGCGGTGCATTCCGCACCTACTGTAGGTATTAACAACTTGAATTGTTGCACTTCAGTTGAAACAAAGGATGTGCTTGATTCTGAACAAAGACTCGCCGGAAACCAACATTGATATTTCAAGGTTAAACAAACACTCGACTATGCAACTGACCTGCACTGCCGACGGATGGAGGATACTGTTAGCACCTCACATGCCCGAGATAGCCGTCCATCGAAGTCGACCAACATTTAATGAACAACTGAGCGAATGAATGAGCGGATGGATAACCAAACCCGGAACGAAACTCGGGATCAGCTTTTTTTGAACGGCGGCTTGAACTCGCGCGTCAGTCACTTTAATAGACGCTCGGTGACTGTATCATGCATTTCCAGGTTCATTTGGACCTGACGTAGTAACCAACCATCTCATCCTAGAATCAATATGCTCACGATCTCCTTCTGCTATTAAAAGGCGCCAACGCAAAATTAATTAACGCATTCCACGTCAAGATAAAAAATAGTGGAATTCAGGAACGCATCTAACGATCATCCTGCTGCCGTATGAGGAGAATATGACAGCGAGGGCTGAATGAATCACCTTACTCTGGCAGATAGGACGCGTCACATATGAAGTAACTTCAAGTTGTCAAGACAAACACGCGTCTGCATCCAGCGAGAATTTTTGCTTCAGGAACAGCGCCCCACGCACGCAACGCGCTGGAGGCGTCGCAGCGCGGCTGCAGAGCATCCCGGGGTATGATACTTCCGCGATGAATATTCAACATGTTACAGACTTATTTTGGTTGCCTCCGAGGGATCACGGGCCACAGTGTCATCGCGCGAGCAATCATGACGCAGGCGCCATGTTACCTAGTAGAGACGCGGAGATGGCGTCTGAGACGAGTGTGGGGTAGCCTGTTCCGATGCGGGGTATGCCAATCAATTGATGAACTCGTATATATTTTGCGTTGAGAATATCAATGTAAGAGTCCAAGAATAGGCTATTGCCGGAAGAAGGAGGTCAGCCAGACGCCGAGTGATTCCCAGTCCGTGGCCGGAGGGAGCCGTTAATATTTAAGTTGCCAGTGTGAAGACTCCGGAGGACCAGTGACCACGCCTCCGGCGCGTCGCGAGATATTCCTGTTAATTAATTCCGAATCCCAGAATTCGAATTCTGTCGTCCAGAGCGATACCCGCGAGCACGGTGTGGAGGTGCGGCATGCCGTTGGTCAGTGCAAAAAAGCGCGAACTCGCGCGAGTATTGCTGTGATAGTGATTCAGATATTGATCCAAAGTAGAATATTGCTACAATGGTCATGCGGGCGGGATGCCGTAGCTGCGGTTGATTCAGTAGTGCAAAGCTCAGATACGGAATTCAAAGGGCATTTGCGGAACGGCATAGGTCTCCGGTTCCCTAGCAGCATATAACGCACCGTTAGTAATTTGTGGTTTAGTTTATATTTTCTATGCTCAAGTTCCTTCCTTCCGAGCCCGACCTGAGATTGGTAGTTGATTAAGGGAGGAAAAAAACGGCGAGTCCTCCGTGGTCGGTGGAAACGCAGTCACTCGGCCGCGTCCAGTCAGCAGCACGCACGCTCAATATTACACTCAGCAGCCAAGATTAGCACTGTCCAGTTACAAATCGGCATCGGTGCCAATAGGCCAGCCTCGCAGCGGCGTAGATTGAACAATACAAAGTCCTGGGAGAAAATCCTGCAAGGGCTGACACAGTTAGCGATCAGCGCGCGCCGAGGCGGCAGGCGCGCAGAGAGTACCTATCGCATTGTCAAAAACGCTTAAGCAACGAGCATGAAGCCTCCGAGGCTGATGCGTGATGCTTGCATATGATAGATTGCGGTTTTGGTGGTGTTTTCGCACTGGTGCTCCGAGGGGCGTCGGCGTGATGTCCAGTACGGGATTCATGGTCTGGAGCTTGCCATGCTGAGAGGGTGGAGTGCCTGCGGCCGATTGGTTTGCTGAGAGGGTGAATAATTCTTGGAACCAGTCGCATTCGATGGAATCCGAATGCGTCGCCGCGTCCGAGGCCGAGGTGAAGAGAGAGTCACAGATAGAGTTCAAAAAAATCGTCGTCAGGTCTAGTGCCAGCAATCGTACGCGTCTCCCGCCACCAACCTGCCGCAGAAATAATCCAGTGATCGCTCCCCGCGCCGCGGCCACAGCGAATGAACAATCATGATTCACTCCAGATTCCCCGGCCTACATTGACCCCTGGGTAGTGGAGTATGCGTGGGCAGTGTATATATAACCCGAAACCGCCGCACAGACAAAACAAAGATACGGCCAACCAAAGACGCCACACGCCCTAACCCAGTCCAGCCCAGCCCAAGCCACCGGACACGGAACAGAGCCAAGCAGATTATTGTTAGAAAGCATTGAGAAAGTAGGCAGCTGCTATTAAGATGTGACTTGGCTTGGGAAGCACTTTTTTATTAGGATGTGAGAAGACGGAAGGTGGGACGGTTATGGCAAGGTATGCACAGGCGAGGGGATTGGTTGAATGAATAATCCAGGTACGAGGCAGGGAAAAAAAATTAAACCGCGAGTCGGGTGGTGGAATTTCGGGCATCACAGAATTCCAGAGGCAGGCATATTGACTGACAGCGGGACCACCAAAGAAAAGGCAAACCGCCAACCTCCGAAGCGGATATAAACACTCGGAATTCGGCAGTTAGCTGGAAGCAAGGAAAATAAAGATAGAATCATAGCCGGTGTTCAGTTGAACCCGCGGTAGGTGCATGAACAACGAGTGAGGCCACACAGAACCACGGGCGTGCATGCAAGGAGCGTGCGAATAGCCGACGGAACACTGGCAGAACGCGAAAAAACGTGGAGCGCAGCGCTAGGTCCGGGCGTCGCGGACTAGATAACGGCGACAGAGAAGAACGCTCGTTATTCGCTCTTTTGTTCGGTGAATAGTAGGCAGGCAGGGCCGGCGTTCAGATAAAGCGAACCTGAACCAACGGAGGACATCTCAATCCGGCCCCAAGCTCGGACTGAGCGTAGATAGGTTAGTTTTGTGTTGCTAATGCCGCCCGATAATCTCCAGATTACGCAGAGCTTATAGTTCAAAGAATCTGCTGAGAAGCCAGCCGGGAATCATACCAAAAGTACACCCGTTCGGAGTGACGCAAAGACGGCGGACAAAGGGGATCAAATCGTTGTGGACTCGTTCCAGAACCTAACAGATTCCAAAGAATTGTGGGCGTGCAGTGCCCAAGATAAACCAACCCGAGAACATGCAAGGTGTGCCGTGTCCGAAATCAACCAGCAGTGCCCGAAGGGGGGGAAGGAAACCAACCAACCAGCGGGGGAAATCAAATCCGACTATACAAACACAGGTATAATTCTCCGACGGTCCATGTTTTCCAAGTTCTTCAAGGTCTTGTCACCAATATTATTGGTTTGTCCGGAACAGACGATGTCAGACGAGGAAGTAAATATTCTGGTCTTGGCGCCCGAGATATAAGTGCCTTTCCTGGCCCAAGATGAAACGATATAAAGGATCACTGTTTTTTCAGTAACTTGAAAACTGTTTTTAGCTTTAATAGCCGCAGCGAGAACGGATATCTGCGCGCGAAACGCCAGGTAGTGGTCATGGGTGGTGTTCAATTGCACACTTTGTCGTCAAGGCAGAGGCGCGCGTTTCCCCCGTGCCCATTCCGTGTTCGTTCCTTTCGTAGTTTCGTAGTTGACGTGGAGTTTGAGTTCAGTTAAGGTTGATTTTGAGTCGCCGGCATCGGAGAATACCGTCCCCGACCCCAACGGCGCGCGGCGTGTTGAGATGTTGTGGAGATGCCTACCCGCCCCTTTCTCTTTGCGTTTCCCCCCTTGCCCTTACCTTCAAGTTGAAGTCAAGTTGTGTTGTTCGACCTGGAGGAACGGTCACGCCCAACGACAGCGTCAATCTTCACGAGAAAATCCCTGTCGCGTGATGATTACCAATGTTCGACAGTGCCAGCTGCAAGACAAGTAGTTGATCCAGCCAGTGCCAGTGTAAATCCAAGGATCAGCGTAGCCAGCCATGATCACCGTCCGACGCGGACCCGGAGTAGGTGGCACAAAGCAAAAGTAGGAAAGGTGTGACGATCACTGCGGCTCGGAAGATGCCGGCTAGAGTTCAACTTGACGCTGAATAACTTGCATCATCGTATCATTCAATTATTGGATCGCCGACCGCGATGAAACCGAAACCGATCGCCGTGCTCACCGTCATCGCCGTACCAAAGAACGAGCGAAGGAACACAAGGAAAGGACCGGAAAGCGGTGAACATCAGTATAAGCGGTGACGATCAGCGGTATCACCGGGAAGTAGCTATACAGCCCCCTTGGTCTTCATACGGTAGGATGCCAACCTATAGCTATTGAGTGGCAGGAGGCAGTGCACTGTACATTGTCATTGGCAGTGGGCACCGGGAACAAAGGAGCGCCGCGACCCCGCGATGATGAGTATCTGGATGTGGATGCCAGTGTGCGAGTTACCCCGCAATCATGATACCCCGCGCGCCTGCGAACGGTCAATAATACAGAGGATCAATTCAAATTTCAATGGTGGGAGGTGATGGTTGAAGTTGCCTTTCCTTTCCACCTCAGCGCTCCCTCTCTAGCAGCAACGAGATGAACCACATGATGGGCGTACAAACCAGGATAGGATGAGTCACTTCCCCGCAATACGCTAACAGATGAGATGGCTATACCCCGCATCGGCGTCCGCGCGCGTCAAGAGGCGTTTAATAGTGGGAGAAGATCATTACCTGATTTAATTTTGCAAGACACAGCACAGCGCGGCGGGAGCTTTTTTCTCTTTCTGGTGAGCAAAGTCGGCGGGGAGATGACTCGGAATGGCAAGTGACGATGTAGGCCAAGAAAGAAAGGAAAAACCCGAGATGACTCGGAACCGAAGCTGAATGAATACAGATAAAGTTCAACCAGGAGGATTAATTTCGGAGAAGCGACCCGGCGAGGACGGCGTTTGAGGTGACTCGGAGGGGTTAGTAGTATACAGCGGTGGAGCAATTCGAGTCGAAATTGAGCTTGGTTGGTCTGGCCAATACGAGTATCCAGTGTTCCACTGACGATGGGACGGGACGGAGCAGATGAGCCACCTCGCGTCATGATAGGTCCGTGTACCAGGTGACAAGATGGGCGTTACAAGTTTTTTTTGGACGGCGGCGCTGATGACGAAAGATGGACGCTGAGGGTCTGAGATATCGATGAACTTGAAGAAAATAAAGTTGACTGTTTCGACACTACAGCTCGTGGTGGTTTAATTACCTAGGAGGACAATTAACCTAGAAAGAGTCAGGCGAGGGAGGGTTAGCATGTCGATGCTGTTCGAGTTGAACCATGATTTACGGGGAATTAATTTAGATTTGACGACAGCGATGCGCCGGCGCGCGTCCCGGTGAGTACGGCCAGCGCGGATTCAAGCTTTAGTGTGGCCAAAGTCGAACAGCGTGCTGTGGCAAAGTTGAACGGCGTGTGGCAACAGCTTTGCTTGAGTTTAGCGGGACGGAACGGCCCGCGACACGGAGGATGAGTTACCTCGCGAGCAATGATACCCCGCATCCAGCAGATCAAACAACTTGTTCCAGCCTGAAGCTGACAAGATGGGCGTTTAATATAGAGCGAAGAGATCAGTGCAAACTTAAAGTCGGGCAAATTTAATCCGCCGCAGTCCCTTCAATCCGAGTCACTGTCTGTTAAAAATCAGCGATAAGATGATTTGAACAACTCCGGCCGGGGACGATGTGAACGACCTTACAACAAGCGGAGACGAGAGCTCGTTTAGGATCCAATCGCCGAACAGTAATGTCTGAATTGAGATTGGGTAGTTGCAAGCCAACGCCGAGCCGAGAACTCCCGGATCAACACGTATGGGTTTTACCCGAGGAAAAAGGCTGATGCCAGCAACCGTGAAAGAGATGCCAGCACAAGATGGGATTCGCTGTAACTGTTGTAAAGCCCCAGTTGCGAATTCCGAATTCAATCAGTCCGTTGAATCAGCTGCAGCCAGCTGTCGACGTCGCAATCGAGGCAGTCCAACGGATACATACGGATAAACGGACGCGGGTAAACCTGTTCGAGTAATCTACCCGAAGGAGGGGAGGAATTCTCGCGACAGGCAACGATTCGGACGCAACGCACCGAAGGAGAAAATACTGTTGAAAGTCAACGTCGGACGGAGGCATCAGTCTCGGATCAAGTTGATCAACAGGATCAGTTCAACGTTGACCGCGGAGCAAAAATCCAGCATGCACTAGCAGAGATAAGGGAATCCTTTCGTCGAGATCATCCAAGACTAACCGTAAGGATACATATTAGCAAGATATCATACGCGAAATCACTGACAACCGTATGGGTATGAGGATCGCATCGGACTCGTCGGAGCATAGATCCGTTACGCGGGGCCTGGGTTGTAGAGATTAGCGGACATCGACGGCAAGGCACGTTTGTTTTGTGACTTGCTAGCGGCCGGTGGCGTTCAAGAATCAAGAGCGGTGTGGGCTGCGCACGAGATACTCGAGATAACACCAGTTGATCGGCGGAGGGAGGTTTGTCCAAGTTTTAGTGTGGCAACCAGGGCGGTAATAGGCGCAATACCACCAAAAGAATGGAACTTGAACTATCGTGGCGGCAACAAAAGAACACAGCTGTAGCGTGGCTATCTTCGAATTCGGAGTCGTTTGTGGCAACTTGAACAATTTGAACCTAATATAGGCAAAACGGGCAGGAGCGGGAGAACTTCAAGTTGAATCGCGGGGGGGGGGGGGGTACAGTTACCTCTGAATACAAGGACAGTTCATCTGGTTTCAACCTGAAACACAAATGATAGTGTCCCGTTACTGTTCCTGTGAACGGGAGATCCATCACTTGATGGCCCGCGGAAAGAGTTGAACACGGTGAGAAGCGAGAGTGGGGAAGATATAATTAAAACGAAATAAGCGCTGTGGGGCTGCAAACGCGGGGTAGAACAGATTCAGAATGCAAATATATAATACCGCGTACGGAATGCGGGGGATAACGAAACGACCAAGATAATAATTTTAAAATTGAACCAAAATTATCCGCAACATCCTGCCATGGTGGCTGAACCTCTCGCACTTTTATTTTGAGGTCCTTACACTACAATGAACGCGTACGAAATGCGGGGATCTCGAATAACGAAACCGAAACGCATACCATGCAACGGTCAAGGGAAATAAATTGAACCAAAATTATCCGCGAGCGGCACGTCCCGCCACTGACATGGCATGCGCGGTTCTGGGCTTCGGACCTTTTTATTTTGAGGCCGTGTTTGTTGAATTCAACCGCGGAGCAAACAAGAAATCAACAATCACTGGCAGCGGAATGTGAACGGAACGAAATACCGTAGTAATCCGACGAGTGTTATTAGAACTTCCTGTCACCGAGATGGCCGACAAATTTTCTTTTTGAACTATTGGGTTTTTTGAGCACATCAAAAATTGGGGGTCACCTTCATTGGTCGGATTACTACAGTAGAGATAAGAGCTTTTATTTGGTCGATGCCATACGGTAGGTTTCGTCAATGCCATACGAGAAATCAAAGATCGTCGTTCCGAGTCCGCGTAACGGCACACGTTTGTCTGCGTTGCGCGGTGGCGTCGAACGTTGAGGGTCTGCCAAAACACGCGCCGCCAAAACCATGCAAAATTAAATTTAACATCGGCGGGCGGCGGAGGAGAGATTTAAATTTGTTCATGTTCATGTTAGGTAATCGCGTGTCAACCAGCGTCTGAACAAAAAAAAAGTGCAACCAACCCCCAACCAGCGTCTTGCGGCGTCTGTGGCGCTTAAGCGCGCATTCGTTTGTGGCAACTTGAACAATTAGCCTCTCAATCTAGGCTCTTCTGTTGAATACAATCAAGGACAGTGCCAGTTTCAACCATAGATATCGCGGGGTGAAACGAGATGATACAGTGCCATCCCGTTACTGGTGTTCAACGATTGAACGGGATGCATCATTTGATGGGCCGCGGAGAGTTGAACACGGTGAGAAGCGTGAGTGGGGAGGATATAATTAAAATAAACCCTGCGGGCATGCGGCCGCGGATACGGGGTAGAACAGATTCAGAATACGATTATGTTTTATAATAAACGCGTACAGAATGCGGGGGATAACGAAACCGACACGCCAAGAGAATAATTTTGAAATTGAACCAAAATTATTCGAACATCCTGCCATGGTGGTTGAACTTCTGGCACTTTATTTTGAGGTAGTACTTACCGTGAACACGTACGAAATGCGGTGAACTCGAATAACGAAACGCGTACCATGCAACGGTCAAGAGAAATAAATTGAACCAAAATTATCCACGACGTCCTGCCATGACGCGCGCGGTCCTGACTTTTGGCACTATTTCTTTGAAGGTTAGTGTAACGGCGCACGTTTGTCTGCGTACGCGTTGCGCGGTGACGTTGAGCGTCGAGGGTCTGCCAAAACCCACTCAGCGACGAGAATATTAATTACAACATCGATATCGGCAGGCGGCGGGCGGAGGGGGGGCTTAAATTTATTCATGCGTAATGTTCATGATCAACTTCGAATTCGAGGATAGTGGCGACCATTGACTATGGCCAGCGTCGGGGAAAAATAATAGAGTAAAGTAGTGCAGTTTTATTTTAGTGTGGCAACCAACCCTCCAACCAGCGTCATTGTGGGCGCCTGTCACAGTGGAGTCCGGTTATGGCAACTTGAACAACAACTTGAAGCTCGATCTGGAAAAAAAATCAACTCGTCTCCGGCCTTCATGTGGGGCACTGTGGGCGTCAGGAGAAATCCGACTCTCGGGGGTGGGGGTGGGGGTGGGTGCTGATATCGATGGATACAAGGACAAGGGACATGGAGAGGAGTCAGAGGACAGTTCATTTCCGCCTGTCGCGGGACGTCGCATGGATCCAGTTGAATTCGGAGAAACGCGAAAATCATAGTGGGCGTTTAGTGGAAATGGGCGTTAGCGCGATGCTGTGGAAATGAAATGAAATGAATATTGTATTCTGGATTAAGCCTGTTGTTTGTCGGCTCGCTTTATGTCCATGTACCATGTGGCGAGCGACAATTGAACGGGATACTGTACTTACATGACGAGTATCCGGAACATATAAATGATCCAATTAATTTAGGCGCTAAAGCGCTGTGGGGATGCGGGGTCGAATCAATTGAATGAGGCGCGCCTACGTACACGCGTATGTTACGGAATGCGGGGTAACAGCGCCCGACGCGCGATTTGCGCGTTGTGCTGTAGCGATTGAATTGGATGACTTCGGCCCGGGGTAAGGTAAGGTAATAAAGTTGGCCAATGGCCATGGAGGGCGACGTCGACGCGAGGCGAGGCGCCATGCATGACCCTCCGAGTCCTCGGCTCGCAATAAGCAATAACGCGTCTACAGCCTCAGGCTCGTGAAAACGCGTCTACGCGTCCAGAATAGAGGCGTACGCACACGCGCCGCCACCCCTCCCACCCTGTAGTTACTTATTACTGCTGCTTGTCACTTTCAGACAAAACGTTCCCTCCCCCCTCCCCTAAAAAATAAAATAGAAACGCCACCGGCACCTACCGAACGTTTTTTTTATACTTGACTTGGTCGTCAACGACTGAACATTTAGGCGTCTAAGCGAACTGAACGACGCGTATGTTACGGAATGCGGGGGACGAGCTGGTACGGCGCCCGACACATCGCTTCGGTCAACCCTAAAATTGGCCCATGGAGGGCGCGTCGACGCGTCGGCGCGTACGAAATGCGTGGTACGGAATGCGGCGCCCGACGCGATTTGCGTTTGCTAGCGAAAAATTCAATTGAATCGGGTAATAAGGTTGGCCAATGGTGGGCGGCGGGCCCCGGGTCGACGCGAGGTGAGGCGTCATGCATGACCCTGCGCATTAAACGCGTCCTACGCGCGCAGACGGTCTAGGGGCCCACACCCCCGCCGCCACTTCCACCCCGCCCTGCCAGTGGTTGTCAAACTCAGAAAACGTTCCCTCCTAAAAATCCGCCACCGGCACCAACCGAAACGGTTTAAAAAAATGTTACTCGGTCGTCAACGACTGAACGTTTAGGCGTCCGAGTCTAAGAGAATTGAATGACGCGCCTATGTATGTTACGGAATGCGGGGGACGGGCTAGTACGGGCCGACACGCGCGAATTGAATCGGGTAATAAAGTTGGACAATGGCGGAGGACGCGTCGACGCGAGGCGTCATTGACCCCCCTCAGCTGCAGGCTCGCAATGAACGCGTCTACTAGGGGCGCCCCTAGACACGTGCCGCCACCCCCGCCGCCACCCCCACCCCGCCCTGCAGCTACTTTGTACTTACTGCTGCTTGTCATGTTCACTGCTGTCAGAAACACGTTCCATCCCGTCCCCTAAATTTTTTTTATGCATAGAAACGCCACCGGCACCAACCGAACGGGGTTTTTTTTTTAATACCTCAAGTTGGTGCATAGTCACCTTGACGTGGATGCGGGGGTCGAATTCAATTAAATGACGCGCCCCGCACTCCGTCGTTCAATTCAATTTCCACAGCGTAAACGGTGACGACCGCGTAAAAACAAAACAAAAAGGTGCCGGTGGCGTTTTATTTATATATATAGATATAATTTTAGGGGAGGTCCGACAAGTTAGGGCACGTTTTTTGTCTGTCTGTCTGAGGGTACATACGGGTGACAAGCAGCGCTAGCAGTAAGGACTAAGTACTAAATAACTGCAGGGCGGGGTGGGTGGGGGTGGCGGCGGGGGTGCCCCTATTCTGACGCGTAGACGCGTAGACGCGTTTTACTTGTTGCGAGCCTGAGGCCCAGCGCGCGTCGACGCCCTCATTGGTCAACTTTATTACCCGAGTTCATCCAATTCTTGAATTCAATCGCTACAGCGATCCCTCGCACGAAGCGTGTCGGGCGCCGTTCGAGACTTCGGGTAAGGTAAGGTAATAGGGTTGGCCAATGGCGGAGGGCGCAGCGTCCACGCGAAGCGAGGCGAGGCGTCATGCATGACCTCCTCAGCTGCAGGCTCGCAATAAGCAACAAGCAAATTGAATGAACGCGTCCAAGTCTAGCTAAGTAGGGCGCCCACATCCACCCCGCCCTTACAACGTTCCATCCCCCCCCCCTAAAAAAAAACAAGGGCACGAACGGTTTCGCTCTAGCTGCCCCGCCCCTGCCCCCTGCCGCCGCCCAACACGGACTGTACATGTCAGCCCGAGCGTTGGCCACGGCCACGGCGACGCCTCGCGCCTCAGGGGTCGGGCTAGTGTGTCCTTATACTTCCTTCATATGCATACCATACCAACTTGGTACAGAAAAAAACGTCGACGCGTACGTGATACCCTTGGCACACTCCGCCACGTTCCAAATGTCCCAAATGTTCGCTAAATGTTGCAAAGGCATCATAATGCGTCACCGTTGCCTCAGGGTTGGCGGGATTCAGTATCTTCCCACGGGTTCCGTCCTGATTCGAATTGGGAAGGAGGAGGGAGGGAGGCAGGTCGGAGACAGGTGGGTCGTGATGTGCATACCGGATGCGGGTGATAGTGCCGAAGGGATGCGAGTGCGGGGTGTGCGGGATTGGGGAGTATGGGTATGGGATGGGTTTAATACGGTGGGTATGGGTATCGAGGAGCCCAGGTAATAAGTAGGATGGATGCAAATGGGAGGAATCCGGTACGAGTCGGCATCCCGGTACGCAGGGTAAATACTAGTGGCGGTGGGAGCGCAAATGAGCCACGCGAGCCACGAGGGTTGCGGGCCGGGCGGGACGGCGGGTGCGTGGGTAGTAGGCGGGGACATGTGATTTTTCGGGTTTTTCGGGAATTCGGTGGGTGATTTTTTTGGGGACACGAGGAGTAGGGAGGAGGGAGGAAGGAATGTGAATAAATGTGAATGTGAATGTGAATGTGAATATTGGCAATGGGGAGCAGGGAGGGGAGCAGGGAGGAGTCGAGTCGGTATGAACGAGGCCGGCTCCTCCAGCACGAGAATCGAAAATGGAAATGGCAGAAAATAGTTATTCGCGTGAATGCGGGAATGGAAAGCGAGGCGAGGTGGAGCGCAAGGAGACAGGATGGCAGATGGCAGTAATACTATATTGAATATAGCTAGCAAGGTATGTGCATAATATAGCTATGGACTAGCTAGCTGCGGGCAGCCCGGGCGCGAGTACCATAGACCGTATGAAGGATTAGTAGGAAGGCACATGTGCTGCGCGAAGGAAGCCGGGGCGGAGTCCGAGCGCAGTCGGGGAGACTAATCGTGGAAGCTTGCGGGGAATTAGGCGCATGGGCATGCGGGGGTATGTGCAGTAAATACGCGGTGTGCGGAGAGGTGCGGGGAAGACGTGGACATTAACGTACACGGGGAGTAGTCCGCGGGGATGCGCGTCGGGCGGGGAGGGGGCAGGTAGGATGTGATGTGCGACAGTCAGTTCCTAGCAGATATGACGACGAAAATGTATTGGCGGTTTGCATGAAAAGTTCAAGGTCGGGGATCCCAAAGTAGTATAGGACAGTCCGCGGAGTGGGGAAGGGGGTCGTTGCAAGCAGGGTCCCCGGGTCACGGTCACGCCGGCCGCGGTGCCTCGGGCATGCGGGGATAACTCAATGCTGGATTGGATCTGAGATCTATAGATCTGTAATGATCGGTGGTACAAAAGGACCAGCGTGGTCAGTGGAGGGACCTTGATTATTTGCCCGCCGATATGGACGACTCGCACAGTTGCTGGTGCGCTGTATGCCACCGTCAAATCCTACCAAAACGCACTATCGTCCCCATCCAACAACTAACCCGCCTCCTTCCCCGACTCATGATTCTCGTATGTCCTCCTCCAAAGATAACGTGCATCTTTGTTGATATCCCACAGCTCGCAGGGCAAAGCAGGGCACCCTCCGCCAACGCAGCGGCCTCGTCCACGGCACGGGTCGCGTACGTCCCAACGGCACCCTCAAAGCTGCCCCTCCAGTAAAGACTCGCGTCGAGATCGACCAGTCTCCCGCCCCTTTGTACTGCTCAGACGAATGCAAGCAGCAGGACCTCCACTTTTACCACGGCAAGCCCCTCTATAGTGACTCTGCCAGCAGCGACACCGAGGATGACCAGGAGGATTGTCTGCACACCGCTCGCCACCACCCCGACGAGCTCAGCACCCCAAACACCCGCTCCCTCGCCTTCCTCCAGCGCGAATATGGCATCGCGCCCCTTCCCCCGCGCACCTCCCAGACTTACGACGAGCACGCGCCCCCTCGCTCAAAGCCTGCCCCCTATGCCCCGCCCCAGTACACCTCGGGTGTCATGATGAGCGCACGCCGCATCGAGCAGGTCCTCCCAAAGACTCTGAAGCCGGCGAGCGGCCGCCCCCTCTCAAGCCTGTTCCCGGCTGGACAGACGGCTCCCAGGCCTGGCGCGCGTCCACCTACTCCTTTGCGCCCCCGCCCCAGACGCGTGCAGACGTGCTCGACCCTAACCGCGCCGCGTACCAATCCTTCGTCGCGTCCCCCCACCGCTCTGCCCAATCCGGCGTCACCGCGTCTACCTCGTACTCTTCTGCCCCCGCGTCCCCACCGCTCGAGCGCACGAGCAGCAGCATGAACAGCGAACTCCTTTCCTCCTTCGAGGACTCCTTCGCGCGCCGCACCTCCTCGCGCTTGTCCTTGGCGTCCTCCCCGCCTCCACCTGCTCCGCCTCCTCCTCCAGCCCCCCGCGCAAATCCCGCATCGCCGCCGCCCACGCCCTGCTCGTCCCCGACGTCCTCCTCCGCCCCGCCCCGCCCAAACCCACCCTCTCCTCCGACTCGCTCTCCGCGATGAGCGACGGCCGCTCCACCAAGAGCGCTCGCAGGCACTCGTCGGGGAGCTTTGGTGCACGGCGCAGCAGCGTGCGCAGCCCGCTGTCGTACAGCGGGAGCGTGCTTTCTGGCTCGGACTCGTCGGAGGACCGGGAGCGCGAGTGCGAGGATGTGCCCGAGGACGCGGAGGAGGCGGCCTACGTGCGCACGTGCGGCGTCGAGGCGCTGGCGCCCCCGCGGCGCCCGAATATCGAGAGTCAGTCCCTCCCCTCCCTTTTTCTCCACTTATACTGATATGTTTTTTTTTAAAGCGCGCTCGTGGTCGTACGATAACGTGCGGACGTATCCTGTTATGGCGCTGCCGGCTGTGAAGGAGGTGCGCGTGGTGGATGGGGTGGAGGTGGAGGTGGAGGTGGAGGTGCCGCGGAAGAGGCTGTTTACGTTTGCGCCGGTGGAGCGTCGTGCGGGGGTGACGACGTATGGTTGAGCGAGGGAGCGCATCGCACGCCTACTCATGACCGCCACGAACACGACCCCACCCCCGCATCGCACCCACCGTTACCCGCACGTTCACGCCGCATACCAAGCATTTCGCATACCACCTCAGCACCACCATCGTCAGCACCACCACGAGCATCGTATCATTATCCAAAAGCGCACAGGCGCACGCACCCGCATCCTCTTCCCTCCATCACGCATCCTCCACTACGCACGCAATGAAACGAATATTTCTCTCTAGGTCTCGGTTCCTGGTTCTCGGCTTAATTCTCCTGGCTTCATTGGCATCGACTTTCTTCTCTCTTCCCTTTTTCTTGGGCTTGCACGAACTTTTTCACCACGACTACGACTACGATACCTCCAATTATTAGCATTCCGATTGGGCATACGATACTACGCATTGGGCATACGATACGAACTTCACTACTACTACGCATTGGCATTGGCATTACATACTGTTTAGCATCGCACAAAAGAAATCTTGTACTATTAGCAGAGCATGAACGAATGGAAATTATTGTATATAAACATGACTGGGATACTTTTGAGAACTAGGATCAGCTTGAGATTGGGAAGGATATTACTTTTGCTAGGGGATCCGGAGAGCACGAAATGAAATGAAGAAATTGTATATAACTAATACGGCGGACGAGGGGATTCGTGAATATTTTGGAGAGTGAGATATTATTATTTTTTGAGACGAGGACTTGCTGGACTTGCCCAGCTGGCAGCACCGGAGGTCGACGCGCCCGGGTCGACGTCAGTGGCGTCCTATTTTATATTTTATATTTTGCCTCCGTACGCTCCGATGCCAATTCAGGGGGGATTAGTCTCTCGTAGACAGACGCTACAACAAAATTTTGCTCGTACCTCGCATGTTGTAGTCTGTTGATAACATCGATGCTTTGATCGCTGGCCTGCTTATTACAAATCATCGGAGTTTCAAAATGTTCCCACGTTCATTACAGGAGACAGCGACGCGTCTTCTCGCTCTTCCACCACCTATCGCACCCTCAATCACCGCGCAAGACGCGTAGAACTGGCCCCAACATCAATTAGACAACTCCAATGGACGAAAATCCCCCGCAACCACCTGCTCAAGCACCTATCCAGCTCGTACGAGCATACAAAAAGACACCAGCACCGCTTCCTATCCCTTCCTTTGAGCCATTTCGTGGCGTCGCCTCATCTTCCACCCCAGACACCCCACTTACACCAGCTCCCTCCTCTGCATCCTCTCAGGCTTCGTTGCGCGCCCCAAAACGCAGTCGTTGGAAGAAAATTGATAATGTACTGAAAAACTGGGGATTTCGAAGTCTGGGTGATTTTCTCGCTGCACTCTTTCATCCCCGCACTCGTGGAGAGAAGGATTACAGATCCAAGACGCATAGGCAGGTAGTGAGCGCGTTTCTGAAAGGCACCTCGACCAAGTCAATGGCGGACATCATTCCATTAATTTTTCATCACCACGCGAGTCGTCCCAAAAGGAGTGATGCGGAACAGCGCTCTGCCTCCTTCTCTCCTTATCGACCTCTGAATGATATCCGATACGCCCAACCGTGTCTGTCTGCATGGGCAACACGCCTGGTCGGTGATCATGCATACTTTCGTGTTGGTAAGATGGCGCGCAAACAGCGCACCGGAGGAAGGAGTCGCCGGCATCTCCGCGCTACAACCAACGGACGGTCAGAAAATACTGATGTTGTTGAGTGGGAGGACGTTGAGTTCACGATGGATGGCCTGGGGAAGCAGTATGAAGAAGAGGATGAATTCCTCTGGTATGTGACAGAATGCCTCACCGCATCGCGCAAGAACGGAAAGGTGAGATGTGCCTCGTCGACACAGCCGTACACAAGATTGCTGCGATAGACAGCGAACGCAGTGATTTCACGCCAAGCTTTGTCGCGTAAATGCTCGGGGTCGACACATATCACATTCCATGTTTTACATTCGCGGATTTCGTGCACCAGATTACGTCCAGCCTTGCGCGCCGCTGTTACTGTTTCATGGCAATATGCGAACGCTGGAATGCCGAGTTTGCCAAGCTCGAGCACCTGGGAATGTTTTATATAAGCGCAGGATAAGGAGTAGAACCGTACGATGTTAGCGGCAAGACCCTTTGTCGGTGTGACAATAATTCCTTGTGGTAGCGCACGAATGGGAAGATCTGGGTAGAGGTGACGGTTCCGGGCCATTTCTCGGAGTATAAGGATCGGAACAGCAAAAAGGGCCGACTTTCCTCCACCAGTTGCCATACAGCATAAGATAGCTTCGCCGTCGAGTACGCGCCTGACCAGGTTATCTTGTGAAGGATAGAGCCCGTCCTTCCATTGCGGGATTTGCGCTTTGACGATTTTGGTGACGGTCCGGAGTCCTTCGGGGTCGCGCCAACGATACTTGGGCGCCATGGCGGCAGACAGAGAGCGAGGAAGGCAGAGTGAGCAAGAGATAGTAGCGGCGCGGACACCAAAAGGCCGTGGGAAATCAATTCAAACTCCGATGATTAGTAATAAGCAGGCCACATATGTACGGTGGCGCGGTTAACTACAGACTAGGGGGGGATTGAGATGTAATTATAAGCGGGTGGAAGATATTATATATTATGCACTTTTGAGAGGGGATGCGCACGTCAGTGGCGCCCCATTTTATTTTGCCTCGTGTCTGTAACTCGAAGATGGAGATTGGAGATATTAAGCACTTTGAATGAGAGACTCGACTCGGATTTTGCCCAGCGGAGGTTGACGTCAGTGGCGTCCCATTTTCTTTTTCTTTATTTTATTTATGTTTTGGCCTCCGTCCGCGTCCGTGCCCGTCGTGTCCGTAAGTCGACGATTCCGATTCAGTTTTCCGTGTTTCGTATTCCGATTCAGTATCACATATCAGACGTTGTGGAGTGGAGAAGGAAAATAGACGTAGACGACCTATGTGGAGTGGAAAGGAAAATAGACGTAGACGTAGACGCGGGATTTTCGGACGTGGGACGGACGCTCGTGAGCGGTGACCCAACCTCTGACGCGCGTCGTCGCGTCCAAATCGCAGTGCGGTACCGGTGACGTCTGTGCGGGATTTTTGGTTTCGGCGCCCGCGCTCAGGCTGCCAACGAGGCAGAGATAGAGATATATAGAGATAGAGACAAGACAAGAGCTCCACTTCGAAGCGGAGAGATGTGCCTGAACATGACTATGACCATGGCGATTTTAGACGGAAGGGGGGACGAGTCGGAGGGAAGGAGGGACGCAACTCGGAGGGAGGGAAGGAGGGAAGAATGAATGAATGAATTGAGAAGACAGTAGGAAATTTAAAATCTCTCTTCCTCGTAGTTTTGCTTCAAGGATTTTCCTCAGTGACGCGACGCGCCGCGTGTAAATAACTAGCACTGAGAGGGGTACCCGCGCGTCGCGTCGAACGCGTCGAACGCGCCGCATAGCAAATTTAAATTTAATAGTTACTAGTCCTCCGGGGACACTTGGATTAATCTGTGCGGGATAATCCCGCGCTCACTGGCAGGCTTCCAGTACTACGATACAAGATACAAGAGCTCCACTTATCGAAGATGTATATATGGATAGGTGCCTGAACCTCGAATATTTTACGGAAGGAGGGAAGAAGAAATTTAATTGAGAAGACAGGAAGACAGGAATAATCTCTCTTCCTCTATAAGGATTTTCCCGAGTGGTGCGCCGCGTGTAAATGACTTGTATAAGAGCTACTAGTAGAGTGTTTTGCACCCCGCGCGTCGCGTCGCATAAATTACTGCGTATAACGCGTCTTTCGCGCCGCATATCGCGCCGCATAGCTAACTTAATAGCTACTAGTCCTCCAGGGAGACTTGGATTAATATTATTAGGACGCGCGCCGGTAGATCGTCGCCGTTTGCACACAACTACCGAGTATTGGTGACGTCTGTGCGGGATAATCCCGCGCTCAGGCTGCCAAGTACTACGACACAAGACACAAGAGCTCCACTTATCGGAGATGTATGGATGTGCCTATGGCGAATATTTTAGACGGAAGAGGGAAGAATGAATTCAGACCTCGTACTACAAGTATTTTCCTTAGTGACGTGACGCGACGCACCGCGTGTAAAGACTTGTACTAAGAGCTACTACTAGTAGTAAGAGTGATTTTTGCACCCTGTGCGTCGCGTCGCGTCGATTACTACTGTATAACGCGTCTTTCGCGCCGCATAGCAAACTTACTAGCTAATGGTTTCCAGGGATATAATTATTTGGACGCGCGCCGGCGCCGGCCAGAGTAGGATCGTTGGCATTTGCAGACCAGTACACAAGTCATGGTCAAGTACAAGTACAGCGGGTACCCGTACATCCCGCGCAGACTCGTGCACACAACGCGATCATCCTCCTAGCTTCAATTCAAAGAATATTGCGATTCCCCTCTCAATGTCATTATCTGCCCCCCCTTCCTCCTCCCCCGATCCTCGAGCGTGACCGATCTTCTCCCGTCCTCGACCGAGAAACCCGCCCGAGTCATCGAGCGGGAAACAATCCTGGATTGACAATATTAATAACGTTGACAAGGCCCGGATTTGAATTCCTCTTTTCACGGTTCAGATCGAAGACGGGACGGGAGGCGGTTTTGGATTCAGATTTAGATGGATGACGCAGCGGAACGCCCGCCCTTCCTTCCCCGCTGTGTCATAGCGGGTCAGGAAGACGGGTACGATTGCATGATTTGGATTTATTTCAAGACGAGACGAGACAAGACGGGAGAGAAAGTACTATGGACGCTGCTGATAGCTCGGCGGGCACCGGGGTAGACGAGACACAGACCCAGACACAGCGCAAGTGAGACCGAATCTCCACGCACAGCACTGGCGGCAGCACCGGAGTATGTACCGAACGGCGAAATCCCGCGACGCAACCATGGCCAATCGATCGACCGGCGACTACAGCGCTGAAAACATTGTACAGCAGCATTTGCACTTGATTAACAACGTGCGCAATCATATGCATGTGCGATTGAGATTGAATTCAACTGTTCACTGCTCAGGAGACGAGAATAGACAGAAAGACGGCGTCGATCACAAATTGCCAAGTCGTCAGTCGATCCTCGAGGCCAAAAATATACAATATATACAGACTCGAGTCTGAGTGAGTCGCAAGTCCAAAATCAAATTGCCAAGTCGTCAGTCGATCCTCAAGGCCAAAAATATACAATATATACAGACTCGAGAGTGAGTCCGCAAGTCCAAAATATATAGAGTAGGTGCGAGGACCGCGATCTATGTTCGTTTCGAGGCGTGTTGATTCGAATGCGATGGATGTATGATGCCGGTAGGAGGGCAAGGGCAAGCGGAGGCATTATAATATAATATTCACGAGTTTTAGCGCGTCGTTAACGATTTAGAGTTAACGTTCTAGCGCGTCGTCAACGCCAGGAGGAGAAGACTCGGGATTGGAATGTTCCGACGCGACATCAAGTGAAAAGGTCCAGTGCGGTCGCAGAATCAACTGGTGCAGGTCAAGTGCAGCTCGCGATCGTAGAATCAACTGTCGCGTAGGATCATCCGATATAATCTTGCGGTTCGTCCGTCCGTTTTTCCCCGAGTTGGAGACTCCAAGACAGCATTATCCGATGTCCGAGACAATTTCGCCGTTTGTAGCTGTAGCTGTAGGTGCGTCGTCGCGTCCAGTTTATCCGGGCAGGAGTTGAACAGCATCGACTGAGACTCGGGGGGCCGTTCCTCCGCGTACGCGGTGGCGCGTGAAGAGGAACAGAACAGCATGCATAGACACGAGACACTGAACAGCACGGCGCGAGATTTCCGGCGCAGCGTGAGTGCAGTGTGTACACAGCACCCCAGATTTCTTTTTCGCCAAAAATGTAAGACGAAACACCGGGCCCGCCGTCCCGACTCCGAGTGTGACAATCGATCAAACGATCGGGGAAATCAAGAAATCGGAAAATCATATGCTAGTGCACGTCGATCGCGCGTGTTGTGTTGTCCTTTGTGAGTTCGCTAACTCTTGTAGGTCCAGACTAAGACTTGCTTGCTTATTGTATTCGTAGCAAAGGGTTAGTTCAGAGTTCATTTTCGTCTTGTCTTGGTTTTTCTCTTGTCTTTTTGTCCTCGTCCGTTTCTGGTGAAACCTCACCGGGTTCACAACAAGCCCACAGCACAAGTCGGGAATGTGCTGGCCATCCGCCGTGTGCGTGTCTTGTCAAGTGGTGAAACCGCCATGGGTTCGTCGGTGCATGTTGTGCAAAACCACAAGCCCTGGTACATCACGGACAGTATCAGCGATCCCAAGTAAAAATATTATCACAGTACATGTACAGTATCAGCAACGTGATACGCACGTCCGTATCTACATCCGCATCCACATCTCCCCGACATGTTACAGTAACATCATCATATGCAACAGCACCAGCAACAGCAGGGCACCTGCTGGGTGATTTTCTCTACGGAATCAACTCGGAATATCTTCAATAGCAAGCAAAAGAAAGGCACCAATCGTCCCCAAGGAATTCTCAGTGGGACGGTTGACATTGTGGATGAAGTCAGCGCCGATAGCTCCCTGGTCTCACGAATAAAGACAAGCCTTGAAGGAGTGCACTTGGGCGTGTCACTGTCATAAATATCGCACCAGGGCAACCGACACACCTCGGAGTCAGATTGGGCAAGACAAGACAACCGACAAGGCGAATCGGGCAGGCCAGGGAGCAGAAGGTTTGGGAAGGACCCTGAGGCACCGTTTTAGTTTGCCGCTCCTGGTGGACCTACAAGAGAACAACGCCCCTTGTTGGGATTCAGCGTACCCCTTTGTTTGCCCAAAAGTAGTGGCATGTTCGAAGATCACTCTAAGCGTAATCCAATCCAAATCGGTTCGAATTCTCGCCGCGAAGGAGATCCGCGCCAACTACCGAATCCACTGGGGAAAGCCCGCCTCACTTCTGCACCAGTGAGATATTGCTTATCCCAGTCGGGCGTCCCCAGGCCCACACCCACATGCAACGCGCGCAGATAACGATTATTAATGAATTAGGCATCGATACCTCGATGGGCTGGCACCTGTCCTCTGCTCCAATCGACTCCTACTATACGACCCGGTTACTTAGCTCGGGGTCAGCAGCCCGCAGCGTATAGCAGTTGAGCCTACGTTGGGCAATGGGCACCTTAAGCTTATCGCGCTCTCCAATTCCGACATTACGCCGGGCAAGCCAGCAGTTAGTTGCCTGAGTAATACATGGCCATGGATGGCAGGTCGCTCCAGTGGGAGTCGCCAATAGGCGGTAGGGACGGCCGGGACCGGGGTTGTCACAGACGCGCCGCGGTCCGGAAAGATGGTAGCTAACCGTCGCGTAGCGTCCTGGCAGTAGTAGAGCCCGTCGACCCTGCCTCGGACCGATGTGCCGTGAGAATCGCGGACGCGCTAAATTCTTTTGGGGAGGAAAATCCGCCGCGGGAATGTCTGTGACCGGCGGTCGAGGGAATAGTAGCAAGGGGTATAGCGGCCTGTACTTTGCGGCGTGAGCGCGCAGCTTTGTCAGGTCCCGCGCACCGGCATCGTCTGTCGGTGACTGCGGGATGCCAGGACGCCGAGTAGCATTTAACGCGATGAATTGAGTTCCAAATAAAAGGTTGTGATACCACGACGGGCAGCCTCCTACCCAGGCGCAGTTACGGGGTTGGGAAGAAGAGTAATGGCTGCAAAGAGAATCTGTGTTACCGGACTTTCGTAATACAGAGCATCAAATCAATGATTGCCGACACTAAAACTCCGACTCTCAGCCCAACCCCTCTACAGCGCCTGGCACTAACAACCGTAAACAACAAGCCACCCGCTGCTGGATTTCTGCAAACCCTTCACCGACTCCTACCCCGTAAATTTGGACTTAAGGCTAGGATGCTTTGGAGGTTGGCACCTCGCTCCCGAGACTCAGTGGAGAAAGAAAAATTGGGCAAATTGTGGCTATGTTGTTTACGGTTGTTAGTGCAGGCTGTAGAGGGTTGGCTTGAGATTCGGAGTTTTAGTGTCGCATCATGATTGATGCTCTGTATACGAAGTCCGGTAACACAGAATTCTCTTTGCAGCACTAAGTACTCTTCCCACCCGTAACTGCGCTGGGTAGGAGGCTGCACGACGGGGTGTAGACTGAGTCAGAGAGTTCCGGCTCGTTCACATGACGCCTAGGTGACACAAACAAACGCGGAGGTGGCGCTTTTGACATTAAGCGGTGCAGTTGCGGGGAAAACTTCCAACAGGATTGGCGCTCGTACAGAGTTCTGCGTCGTGAGGATTTCATTGACACGCACGGTAGTCGCCTACGACAGCGAGGGCTGATGAACAGCGGATGGAATATAAATTTATTTTGAATGATCAGAGCAAACGGGAGCCCGACGGAATATTGAATTGAGTCGTAGTCGAAGACCGAGGCCCGCGGCGGGAGGGTCTGCGCACTGGCGCCGGCTGGTCATCTGCCCAGGTACTCTGTAGGATTGCGACAAATAGGCATCGGGGCTATACGAATGCCGAGAGTTACTTAGTCCAGATTTATTTGTGTGCGGGAGGTAACTCGTTCGTTTGTAGACTGCTGAACGAGATCCGAGCTCCAGGATAAGACGGGGAATGCAACTGAACTCTGATCCCGGTCATGACGTCGCCGCGTACATCTGCATACCTCGCCTTGGGAGAGCTCGAGATTTCATAGCCATGCTGCGCGTCATAGCTGTCGAGGTGGTGAAAGCTGACAGATGTTATGCGACAGCACCGAGCAACACGCATCGGAGGTAGAGTGTATATGCGTCTCATTCATGAGAACCTGGACGATGAGAAGGGACGAATGTCGAACAGGAGGTGCAGGAGTTATGGTGTTTCGAGAGGCATTTAAAGTGGAATAGTGGAATTTGAGTGGGCCGGCGTTCATATATTTGAACTTGATGCCCGCAAGAACGAAAACGAGTGGCACTCGGAGACCAGAAGCAAACTCCGTGGGTGCCTCAGGAGACCGTCACGAAGGGGATCTTCCTAGGGCCATAAAATCGCGAAAATTTCCTGGTGTGAATCCAATTCCGCGGTTAGATTTCCTTTCGTCAAGAGCCTTGAGGGCCTAAGGCACAGGGCCACATCCCACGTCCTGTGGCGCCACCGAACGACAACCGATCTTACACGCATCGTCAGACAATAATGTCCCGACAAACACTTTCTGCCAAAAAGGTACACGACTCGTACACGGCGGAGATACAAATGCAATTAAGCGATCAAAACGCGGGATTGGGAGAGGCAGGACGCACCTGTGTGGATCAACAGAGTGCATGAAAAACGTCGCGCCGCAATGGTATTAGGTGCGATTCAGATCTTTGCAATGCTTAAAACGTTAAATTGACAGGCCGATAGGTCGCTCTGTAAATTAAGGTTTACTTTATCGAAAAGAGAGAACTGGAAATGTAAAAGAGGACTGAACTTCGAGCAGGAGTCGAACTTGGACTCGTTGGAGTTGAAAACTCCAATCGCGATCACGTGAAGGATGATGTAAGTTTATTTTCGGCTGTTTCCGGCAACATCTCTTCACCGACTCTTTTCGAGTTCACAAACGTTCAATACCGGGCGCCGCCGCTCGATGAGTTGTCACAGTAGGTCTATTTTTCCAGCTTCTGCCGACTCTTTCGGAGCACATTTGGCCCCCAGACGGAACATCTTCTTCGTCCCCTTGCATTTCGCCGACCGCCGCCTCCATGTCACGCAGAATAATCTGCTGGGATCACGTCGCAAGGGGACCTCAGCCAGGCCTCCTTTCGGAATGGTACAGTGTCGTATTCACGAGAGTCATTCGGTGAAATCACGGAGCTATAACCAAAGCAAAGTTGAAGCATCCTCCGAGCTCCTCCGAGTCGGAGCTTCCATATAACTCAGTCGAGAAACGTTCACGAGAGAGCGCGTGCCCGAGTATTTCGCGTTCAAGATAAAACCACCCGACCCCATGGCTTAGTTCCATCGGGAATTTGAATTTCTAGGTCAAAGCCGCAGAAACCCGCCCACCCTCCGAGTTTCTTCAATGCGGATGTAAGGAACCACTCCCTGAGAATCGCCACACCATGATATAGGCACGCGCTATCATGGCAGTAAATGCTATATGCTTAATGCTCTCGACCAAATCCACGAAGAAAGAGGGACTACTTAGTAGGTCCAGTCTTCGCCACTATCTTCGGGGGAAAGAAAAACTGCACACCTTTTGCGGGATGCCTGGTTCACCTCAGATTTCTTTACTTTTCGACCAAAAAAATTATTGGTCCACCTACGTTCAAGTCCTCTTTCGCAGACGGGATATTTCTTTCAATAATTCTGCCCGCTGTTGATCTTTAAAGGTTGAACAATCTGGAATTTCGGATTACTCCCGTCGTGAATAGGTCTCCTTTGGCCCATTACTGACCATTAATGAATGCCAGTATCATAGACATTTGATTCTCATGATTTTCCTTGATAAGTTGCATAAGAATATCGATGTCTTCCGAAGCTGCTTAAATGCCCCGAGTCCGGTCATCCGAAGTTTGATAACTAATTCAGGCTCACATTCAACAGGCTTCTCTTGTGAAAGGATGTCTTCCCGTCTATCCATTATTTTCTTCAAGTTTTCCCAAACCGAAGCCTCGAGCACGTCCGTTTCTGCCCGCTGTTTATCCGCCGTCTCACGCCGCTCTTGCTCATATTTGGCACGCTGTCTACAGTCCTCAGCTTGCTCCTGTAGCAAAATTTTGATTCCAGCAAGCTGATCCAGGATATCGGACATGGCAGGAAAGAGCGAGCCTCGTGTTGATGCGGAATCAACCGACTTTGTGAGAAACTTTTTATTGCTGGACTGGACCAGCCTGGACCTCAACTTGGGCTACGCCATGAACATCACGGTAAGCGTTAAACCTTGAATCTCAAACGAGTCCGATTAGAGACCATTTTCTTACGGCGGACTTGATTCAAATTCAAATTAACGGGTCGAGTCGTGTTCAACGGCACGACACTGATATGTAACTCCCTAGGCTGCGAATGGTCTAAAATTTCAATAATGGGTTAGGCCTTTCAAACAGGTTCAAATGGCATGTTCGAATAGTCTGATTCTGAGTCAAACAGGAAGAATTGCAGAAATGAACGGAGATGAGAGTGGAAGGTGAGGTGGCATCCGAGGGTCCATGGCTGTTTCGCTATGCCGTGAACAGTTAGAGATAAAAAGACGAAGATACGCTTCCTGCGGGAACAAGCACTTCAAGTTTTCGAGATAGAAATCGGAAACTAGTTTGTGAGCGAGGGGTGTGCGCCACAATCATCCAAGAGGCCAGACTTGCTGCGATAGTGCCCAGTGCGAAGCAGAGACCTTCGTACCTTGCCCATCCACAAGTTCCCCGACGGATAGAAGGCGGGGGGTTTCTCCAGATTTCTCCCATATTCTCAGGACGGGGATTGTCCAGGGCTTCAAGGGCAGGGAAGCCCGAGGAAATTCTTCGGAGGCATTATTAGGCGGTGATCTCCAGTGGCGGTGGATTCTCAGTAAAAGTTTACAAGTATGGCCGATCAGAGAACATACAAAGGTTGAGTCTAGTTGTCATGTACAGCAGACGTCCTCTGCGTAGAGATAATTGTGGGAGGATAGAAATAGCACAGGTCACAACACCAGGTGATCGCATCCTCTGCCGCAGTCATTGTCGACGTGCGCGTCCATGAATCCTCCCGAATTGTGTCAAGGCCAACTCCCCAAGGATACTAGAAGGCTCCCTACTTTCCACCACAGTTCCTGTCTGTACTTTCGTCCTGAACTTTCTCGGGATGGACGTTATAAAAGCTGTCGAGACGTATGTCTCCAAGCTCGTCTCAACCCCAACCTCAATGAAGGTCCTCCTTCTCGACTCTCACACTGTGTGTCCCTTTCCTCTGCTTTCCGTGGATGTTTGTCGAACACGTCGCCTTGGGGCAGACACCAATAGTTTCCCTTGCGTCAACCCAGTCCACCCTTCTGTCCACCAAGTATACCTCACGGACCGCATCGACAACAAGAAGCGCGACCGCATGCCACATATGAAGTGTGTCTGCTTCCTCCAGAGCAGCGAAGACAGTCTGGAGGCGCTGCAGATTGAGCTGAGCGAACCCAAGTATGGAGAGTACTACTTGTGTCAGTGGGTGAATCTATACCTGTCCGTTGCGTTGCCCTGATCGTGGCTCACGCGTCTCTATAGACTTTAGCAACATCCTCACAAAATCCGTAATTGAACGCCTCGCAGAGGTGGATGAATATGAAGTCGTTCGCGAAGTTCAGGTGCGAAATGTCTACAGTGGAATGCTGGGATTTTACCGACTGCGTATCATTAGGAATATTTCGCAGATTATTCTCCGCTACTGCCAGCGTTGTTCTCGTTAAATCATACGCCCAGCGCCGCCAAACCGCTGTATGGGTCAACGTTTAACTCCTGGGACCCTGCGGCGCTCGAACGCTCCGTCCAAGGAATTTCCGCTGTACTTCTGAGCCTCAAAAAGAAGCCCATAATTCGATACGAAAAGATGAGCGGCATGGCGAAGAAACTTGCACTGGAAATGCATGTGCGTCATATTCTGACTGAACTATTTTTTTATTCTAACGCTACACCAGCATCGCATTCAATCCGAATCGACACTATTCGATTTCCGACTAACGCAGGTTGCGCCGCTATTGCTCATTCTGGACCGACGGAACGACCCCGTTACGCCATTGCTTTCGCAATGGACGTATCAGGCAATGGTGCACGAGCTACTGGGTATCCAGAACGGACGTGTCGATCTGAGCATGGTCCCAGATATACGTGCAGAGCTCTCGGTTAGTTAATTCTCAGCATTATGCCTTTGCAGAATTTCTGAACTCCGATGCATTAGGAAATAACACTAACAACCTCGACCGACCCTTTCTTCCAAACCCACTTTCTCGACACGTTCGGTGACCTCGGCACATCCCTCAAGGACTACGTGCAGTCGTACCAATCGCGCTCGCTTGCGCAGTCCCCATCTTCAATCAACTCAATATCGGACATGAAGCGCTTCGTTGAAGAATATCCAGAGTTTCGGAAGCTCGGAGGCAACGTCAGCAAGCATGTCGCGCTCGTGGGCGAACTCAGCCGACTGGTGAGCCGCGACAAGCTGTTGGAGGTCGGTGAGGTCGAGCAGGGACTCGCAACTAGTGCTGGGGCCGAATTACGCGCAAGTCCTGTCATCGCCGTTCGATGCGTCTGTATTAACTCGTAGACAGAGCGTCCAAGCCTTCGTTGCAAATCCAGGCGTGTCTCCTTGGAATAAGCTCCGATTGGTCATCCTATATGCCCTGCGCTACCAGAAGACACAGACGAGCAATATTGCCTCGCTAATTAACCTTTTACTTTCGAATGGGGTCTCGCGGGAAGATGCCCGGGTATGCAGGCTTCTTTTTCCAACAGTGATTCTTTCTTATGATTATTTACAGTTGGTTTATGTGTTTTTGAAATTGCTGGTGCAGATCAACGCCAAGATGATCTCTTCTCGACCGAGTCCCTTTTTGCAAAGGGGCGGTCCGCGTTGAAGGGCCTGAAGGTGCGAAATTTCGCACAGGAAGCCCCTCCAGTCTCATGTGATTTCAGGGCGTAGAGAATGTCTACACCCAACATAGGCCACATTTGTCTCAAACGTTGGAAAACCTTTTCAAGGGACGCTTGCGGGAAGCAAGCTACCCGTTCGTAGAAAGCCCAGGCCCAAACGCTTCTCTGCAGAGGTACGTCTGATGTTAGGCTCATCTGCACGGTCTAGGCTCACGACATGCAGACCACAGGACGTGATCATATTCATGATCGGTGGGACAACGTACGAAGAGGCGCGGACCGTGACGCTTTTCAACCAGGACCCTGTCGCTGCTTCGAATGGTGGGATCCCAACCGCTGCAGGCACCCGCCTGCTCCTCGGGGCACATGTGTGCACAACTCATCCTCGTATGTGGAGATGGTCCGCGCCGCAGCGGCATCTTTCACTTCCGCCGTGTACGAGGCCCCGCCAGAGTCGGCATCCAACGCACCGGCGCTGAATCTCAATCTCGGCGGCGTCAACGTCAGTCTCGGCGGTTCCAACACTGGCGTCTATCGGACGAGCGGAGAAGCAGTGGGCGTACAAGCTGATGGGATTCGGGACGGAGTGATGAATCTGATTGGGAAGGTTAAGCAGGGAGTAGACCGTATTGCGATTCCATAGTGCTGGTGTATGGCCCAGTAATTTAATATTTTTTCGAATGGGTAATTGTCGGAATACCGAAGTGACACGTAGCGACATTGATCGCGAATATTTGTTGTGCTGTATCACTTGTTTCTCGTTTTCTTTTCTTTCAACGTTCCTGTTCCCCCTCAACACTCGCGGTTTGCTTTCCGCTAGGTCACAATGGCAAAAGGGTTACTCGCCGGCCTCAAGGGTGTTGATGCCTTTGGAAAGGTAACCACGTTCAGGTTCGGCTCACAATGTCCACTCATTCAATTGGGACTCGTAGACTACAGAAGATGTGAAGGTCAAGACTCGCACAGGCGCATTATGTGAGTGGCTTGGTCTTCGAGCAACGGTGTACCGAGACTAACCGGGCTGCGTAGTGACCCTCGTCGCTACTGCTATTATATTGGCATTTACAACCATGGAGTTCTTCGACTACAGACGGGTCTCCATTGACACCTCTATCGTCGTGGACAAAAGCAGAGGAGAGAAACTCACCGTGAAGATGAATGTTACATTCCCCCGGGTGCCATGTTACCGTAGGTGCCGGAATGCGTTCCCTCGTGTGCCGCAACTTACCAGTTTCCTGTGAAAAGTCCTCAGTCTGGATGTCATGGATATTAGCGGCGAGACGCAGCGCGACCTCACACACAATATTCTCAAAGCGCGACTGGATCCTCAAGGAATTCGCATATTAAGTGCAGTCAGCGCGGAACTGAAGAACGACATCGAGAAGATGGAATCATCTAAGGACCCTAGCTATTGTGGATCGTGCTACGGTGGTCTTGAGCCAGAGAGCGGGTGCTGCAACACTTGTGAAGAGGTTCGGACAGCATACGTGAACCGAGGATGGAGTTTTTCCAACCCCGATGCCATCGAGCAGGTGCGTCGCCTTTTGTTCTATAGGTGCCATGCACTCATGGGTCGGACAGTGCAAAGATGAGGGCTGGTCAGAGAAGCTGAAGGAACAATCCAACGAAGGCTGCAATATTTCTGGCCGCATCCGCGTCAACAAGGTCATTGGCAACATACATCTATCGCCTGGCCGGTCCTTCCAGACCAACTCGCGGAACATCTACGAACTAGTCCCGTACCTCCGGGACGATGGAAACCGCCACGACTTTTCTCATACTATCCATCATTTCGCTTTTGAGGGTGCGTGAATCCGCACAGGTGTTTTGTACAAACATTGACTGCGCGTTATAGGCGATGATGAATACGATCATTACAAGGCAGAACTCGGCCGAGCGATGAAGGAGCGGATGGGGATTGGAAAAAATCCGCTGGACGGAGCGCGCGCTCGGGTTGGTTCTATCGTCCTCCATTCTATGCTCTCCTCCTAATCAACCCATCCCGTAGACGTCCAAATCTCAATACATGTTCCAATACTTCCTCAAAGTCGTGTCCACACAGTTCCGGACACTGGACGGTAAAACTGTATGATTTTTTCTCATCTGCTTGGCCCAAATATTTACCCGGTTCCAGATCAACACCCACCAGTACAGCACTACACAGTTTGAACGGGACCTCAAGGATGGCGGTCAAGGCGATAGCCCTCAGGGTGTCCACATTCAGCATGGCGTAAACGGAGTCCGGGTGCCTTCTTCAATTTCGAAATCTCGCCGATCCTTGTCGTCCACTCGGACACAAGGCAATCGTTTGCCCATTTCATCACGTCGTATGTTTCCTCATTTCATAGTCGTCTGCAACCCAGCTCACGTTGACTGACAGAACGTGCGCCATTATTGGAGGAGTGCTGACTGTCGCCTCGCTCCTGGACAGCGTTCTCTTTGCGGCGGGGCGCTCATTGAGGAAGTCTGGTGGTGTTACCGTTTCTATGAATGGCAATGCCCCGGCGTATGGAGGTAAACTTATGTAGTGTGTGTACGTCGGGCGCTCACATGTAGCAAATGCGAGTTTATCTATTTTATCATCTACTAAGGATGGGATGAGGCTCGAGGAAAGCTTGTTCATTTCTTTTGTTCCAGTATATTTATTCCACAAGTAAAAGGTACAAAAAATACAGCACAATCGTCAGTACAGTAGTGGACTCCGGGAGGTTCATTGAATTGTCTACCGAGTCGACGCACAAATAAGATAAATTAGTAGGCGTCAGGGTCACTTCTTCCTCGCCGCCGCTTTTACGCGTGCCGTATCCGACACCCGGCGACGTTTCGTGGGCGTGGCCTCCGCTTGCTGAGGTACAGCTGCCAGACGCTTGAGTCGAAGTGTTGGTTGTGGGGTGGGCTGGACGGGATGGACACCACCATAAATCTCCTGCCGAGGATTCTAAAAGCTCCCTTAGTCTAATTACGCCATGAATTGGGACTGAAAAGCGTACCATCATGAGCTCGTCCCCGCTCTCTTCGTCTCTGCCACGAGCATCCTCCTCGGCTTCACTCCCACTCGCGCTGCGGTCGTCGTCGTCGTCCTGGACCATGAGGCCACTGCGACGACGCTTCACCAGCCGCACAGAGTCCGGTACCTCTTCTTCCTCATCCTCGAATTCATCCTCCCCTTCCTCCTCCTTCACGTGTACCACAGCCTGCACGCGACGCACAAATATTTGGCGCGGCGGCTGGGATGGCGTCTGGATCTGCGCCGCACTCGTTTTCGTCGAACGCGGCTGCGGAGCGCTGTGATTCCCAGTAGAATGCGAGCCCGACGCGTCTGCTGAGTGGTACGACGGGAGCTCGCTCCGTCCTGATACAGGCTGTTGCTTCGTCGACTTGGGAGCGGGGGTACGCGGATTCCGGTGGGTGCTTATGCTTTGCAAAGGGGAGTTGGATTCAGTCGGGCTGGGGGGGATGGCCGATTTATATGCAGGAGGGCGATTTGACGACGTCGACGCGCGTTTTGCGATCGAAGACGGTGCAGAATCCAATTTGGGTGGGCTCTCTGTCAGAGCAGATCGCGACAGCTGCAAAACAGATTAGTCTACCGGAATATAGAGATGCAGTGTGGCGCACTGTGAGTAGTTCAGTGGACAGACCGCAACGGTCCTGCTCGACCCGCGTGTAATGGTCTTGCCAGTTTTTGGCCTGCTCTTTCCAATGCACGACGTCGCGCTGTAGGCCTTCAATCTATGCATATTTCATCAGCGAATTGCGCTCCATAATCTACAAAGGTGCTAACCGTCGCGCGCATTTGCGATAACTGAGAAAAATGTCATTTCGGCTGCTAAAAAGCGCGTCGCAAAATGAATGCACCTCATTTTCGTGTTTTGTGGCCGATATTTCGGCGGCATGGAGTGCCTTAAGTGCCTCGTCGCGTTCATTTCTGGCTTCATGCGCTTCAGAGCGCAAGCGTGCCACCTGAGCCTGTGCTTCATCTTCAAGTTCTGACGCCTGGATAGGGAATAAGAGAAATAAAAAGACGGAGAAGAATGTATACAGCATTTAACACGGTCTTTTGTACCAGACCGAGTACCTCAGCAAGCGAGCTTTCGTGGCGGCGCTCAGCAACATCAAGTCGGATGAATTGGTGTCTGGCACAGCCACAGCACTTTTGATCCGTAATGCTCTTTGCCCAATGCCACCCCATCTTCCCCGCGAATTTCTCGCAAAGCTTATTGCTGAGCCATGTATGAAAGACAAAAAGTCCTACATTTTTTCAAAAGAGTTCCAAACCCTCCGTTTGAAATTTGCTGATTTCAACCAGACTGCGGTGAACGCAGAGTGCGACATTGCAGGCTTCGAGGGCGGTTTCTTCAAAACTACGGATGCGGACAGGCGCGCTGCTGCCAATCCCACCGGAAAGCAGCTCTATTCTCGTCATCGACAAGACCCAGCTGGGGCAGAAAACGAGTTCTACAAAGAATACAGCTTTCTTCATTTTGCCATCGACGACACGGATCCTCCGCTCGCCTGCGAGATGATACGACACGGATCGCTTATTGAAAAAGCAAATGCCAGGGGTCAAACGCCTCTTCTACTGGCGTTGGAGCGGATATGGGACCTGCACTCTTTCCTCAAGAGAGAGCGAACTTTACGCTGCCTCGCGAAATGGAAATGTACAAAGAACAAATTGAGAATGCGCAAAGGCGGGTGCGGTATATTGCGGTTGTATTGATTGGGCAGCATGCAGATGTCAATTCGACCGTTCAATGGCAGGGCCAGCTAGTATCTTCCCTCCATTTTGCTTGCGCCATCGAAGATTGGGATCTTGCCGCTCTTCTGCTCGAGCATGGGGCTCAGTCCAAGCCCACGCTTTGCGTCGATGCTGAAACCTTTCTGGCTACCGCAGCTTCCAAACGTCGACTCACTGGCCTGAAAGCGAACACTAAAAAAACCCGTCCGCCTAGGGTTTGCTCATGTTTTTCGGGGAAGGGCATGTCCGACTGCCACTCTAATCTACTCCCTTACCCCGATGACTTCACCTGTTCCTGTGGCTCGACCAAGGTGTACGGAAAATGCTGTAAAACGCGTCAGATCCCCCTCACGGAAATATGGGATGAAGAAACGAAATGCATTCAGCCTTGCCGCGACGCCACCATTCCGGGACCCCGTCTTACGCATCGCCTGAGGTCCACGCAGTCATGGAGCAGGTTCGACGGAATGGCGACATGGCAAAAGTCATGGAGATTGTCCCGCAGATGATATTTAACCCCGATATTCGATCTGGCATGGAGTCTGTCTATACAGAATGTCTGGAAATTGGCCTTCAAGGAGGAGACCTAGCAGATCCAGCTTTCAGCTTTGCGTATTCCGAAACCAAATTCTTCCCCACGTGAGTGTGGTACTCATTTGAACTATACGGTGTTTGACCGCTTCTAGTCCCCAGGGTCGCACTAGCAGTAAACACTGGTGTCGCCAGAAACAAAAGGTGAGTAGGATTTTGACATCAGCACCGACGCAGCCGACTCGTTATACTAGGAATGGAACGCGCGGTCGACAAGTACATCGACAGCGGCGTCGACTCTCGACCGCGCTCCGAAATTGAATGGGCTGCCAAGATCGGTATCTCCCTCGGGGCCATGTACCGCGCATGTGAAGCAGACGGTTGCGACAAAGTCGAGGGTCGCGATATTGAGAAAATGTTGACTTGTGCTCGCTGTAAAGTGGTACGTCTTCATGATACACTTTATTCTTTGGCTTGCTCTTATTGTACGATGCAGACGTTCTATTGCTCTGCATCTTGCCAGAAGGTCCACTGGCGCACGCATAAACCTCTGTGCGGGAGTCTTGACCAGACCGAGCAGCCCTTGCCGTCTCAAGTGGCGTTATCCGATTTCGTATGCAAGTATTCGCCGGGATTGATGAAGTATAGGATGATGGAGGGGTCGATTGAGGGCTTGAATTTTGACCAGTTCAAAAAGGACCTGGGTTAGGTGTCACCTTGTGGAACAGCCTGGACGCGACTTCGTCTGACTCGAAGACTGAAGTCCTTCTAACAGTTGCCATGAAACCTACATCTTGCGTCGCATGCTGTTGAATTAAGTTGTTTCGACCTTGACATTGGCTGTGCACTTGCGCAAATTGTCGGGACCCAATTACCTATCTTGTTCCATTTTCTACAGCTTTAGGTCGACGACCGTCGAGGTTTTGGCAGGATGCCATTTGGTTCTGGGTCCGTTAAATTGGTTCCGTTGAACCAAAAATAGATTCTGAATTCATCGCGAACTATAAAAGTAGATGAAGCCTTTTGCAGTAAAGTCCTCTTAAGTGCTACCTTCATCACCCACTTCTCCCTCGCATTCACCTTCCATTGCTGTCCTCACTGACTGCTGCTGCGACCACATCGAATATCCCTATGTCATCCTACTTTGAAGAGCTGACCGCCAACGCCCGCCAAAAACTCGTCGAGTCATCGAACGAATTGACGGGCTACACCAAGAATATTAAACCCTCCCACCTTATCTGGGTTCCGAAGGGTTCCTGTAGCAATGGCAATCAAGTCGTCTCGATTGAGGCAACCGCGAAGGCTGTAGAGGCTGCGGCGGAGCGTCTCCAGGATCCCACCATGCCAGCTGCAGAAGCGGACACCCTCGAGCCTTTTATTTTCTCCATGATCGTGTCCATAACCTCTGAGGACTTCTTTGCGTTGCCTTGCGGGCGATGGATGGGTCCAAATAGGTAGCACCAACATTTGCCGACGCTAAGCTCACGTTCACAGGCGGGGTCCCAGCGCGCCGCGGTCCGGACGCGCCTGGCTAGAGACTTCCAGCAGTCGTGTGCAAAGATCGTGCAAATTTTTGAGTCTGTGAGGCCGTCGGGCACTCACGAACAAAGGGGTGTTTTGCTCAAACAGGAAGATCCTGTGAGCAGAATAAAATTGCGTTTTACACACCGTCTCTTCCAGGTAGGTTCATACTAATTCAAATATATTTCCTCATACTTATCTTTGGTAGGAAGTGAAAGAAGGCGAGGAGGAAGATGATGGTAGGTCCTACTTACCGCTACTCCCTACTCAACGGTCTTGATCTGTTCTCACAGATATCCCTCCTGCTCTTACGATTCATCAGTGGCCTGTGCGCCACCAGCAAGCCAGAGAGGCCATTGCCAGAATGACAACGACGCATCGTGTCAACTATCTGCCGGCCTACAATGCCATTGGGACCTCATTTATCCTAATGACTACGAGGCTCAGCTTCGAGGGGCTCTGGCACAGGTCAAGTTTACCCTCTCCCACTGGAACATCCGTCGACAGGGTATGTTGCTTCCACGATGCCGAACGTCAACATTTACTAATATAAATTCGCATAAAGACGTATTCAGTGCAAACATCGAGCATATCAGGATCCTTACTCCCCCATGCCCTGCCTCTCCTTCAAAGCGTAGGAAGTTTACAGCGACAGACGATGTGAGCGGAGACATCTCCCCGCTTCGCCTGCCAACGGACCTTAATGACAACCGTTACAGAGGTATTTGAATTCTACTAACAATTAACACAGCTAACTAGTACTCAGATTTCTCCTTTCATGCTCATGTCGCCACTATGATTCTGAAGCCAGTGAACGAGGTGCTGATATCAAGCGAAAGGCTTGAGTTCCCTTCCCCCCGTAATTTGTATATCTAGTTTGTATCCCCAACCGAAGATCTCCACGAAGATACTTCAGAAGGTCGTCACTGGGCTTTCCTTGGCGCGCTTTCGAGCGAAACATGCACCGTTCTTACTTGACTATAGTCTGTCAGAGGATCATCGACAGCGGCGTCGACTCTCGACCGCGCTCCGAAATTGAATGGGCTGCCAAGATCGGTATTTCCCTCGGGGCAATGTACCGCGCATGTGAAGCAGACGGTTGCGACAAAGTTGAGGGTCGCGATATTGAGAAAATGTTGACTTGTGCTCGCTGTAAAGTGGTACGCCTTCATGATACACTTTATTCTTTGGCTTGCTCTTATTGTACGACGCAGACGTTCTATTGCTCTGTATCTTGCCAGAAGGTCCACTGGCGCACGCATAAACCTCTGTGCGGGAGTCTTGACCAGACCGAGCAGCCCCTGCCGTCTCAAGTGGCGTTATCCGATTTCGTATGCAAGTATTCGCCGGGATTGATGAAATATAGGATGATGGAGGGGTCGATTGAGGGTTTGAACTTTGACCAGTTTACAAACGACCTGGGTTAGGTGTCACTTGTGGACGCCTGACTGACTCGTCTGACTCGAAGACTGAAGTCCTTCTAATAGTTGCCATGAAACCTACGTCTTGCCTCGCATGCTGTTGAATTAATTTGTTTCGACCTTGACATTGGCTGTGCACTTGCGCAAATTGTCGGGACCCAATTACCTATCTTGTTCCATTTTCTACAGCTTTAGGTCGACGACCGTCGAGGTTTTGGCAGAATGCCATTTGGTTCCGGATCCGTTAAACTGGTTCCGTTGAACCAAAAATAGATTCTGAGGTCATCGTGAACTATAAAAGCAGATGAAGCTTTTTGCAGTAAAGCCCTCTTAAGCGCTACCTTCATCACCCACTTCTCCCTCGCATTCACCTTCCGTTGCTGTCCTCACTGTCTAGTGCTGCGACCACATCGAATATATCGCTATGTCATCCTACTTTGAAGAGCTGACCGCCAACGCCCGCCAAAAACTCGTCGAGTCATCGAACGAATTGACGGGCTACACCAAGAATATTAGACCCTCCCACCTTATCTGGGCTCCGAAGGGTTTCTGTGGCAATCAAGTCGTCTCGATTGAGGCAACTGCGAAGGCTGTAAAGGCTGCGCGGAGCGTCTCCAGGATCCCACCATGCCAGCTGCAGAAGCGGACACCCTCGAGCCTTTTATTTTCTCCATGATCGTGTCTATAACCTCTGAGGACTTCTTTGCGTTGCCTTGCGGGCGATGGATGGGTCCAACTGTGGTAGCACCAACATTTGCCGACGCTAAGCTCACGTTCACAGGCGGGGTCCCAGCGGACCCGCGCCTGGCTAGAGACTTCCAGCAGTCGTGTGCTAAAATCGTGCAAATTTTTGAGTCAGTGAGGCCGTCGGGCACTCACGAACAAAGGGGTGTTTTGCTCAAACAGGAAGATCCTGTGAGCAGAATAAAATTGCGTTTTACACACCGTCTCTTCCAGGTAGGTTCATACTAATTCAAATATATTTCCTCATACTTATCTTTGATAGAAAGTAGAAGAAGGCGAGGAGGAAGACGATGGTAGGTCCTACTTACCACTACTCCCTACTCAATGGTCTTGATTTGTTCTCGCAGATATCCCTCCTGCATTTACGATTGATCACTGGCCTGTGCGTCACCAGCAAGCCAGAGAGGCCATTGCCGGAATGACAGCGACGCATCGTGTCAACTATCTGCCGGCCTACAATGCCATTGGGAACCTCATTTATCCTGATGACTACGAGGCTCAGCTTCGAGGGGCTCTGGCACAGGTCAGGTTTACCCTTTCCCACTGGAACATCCGCCAACAAGGCATGTTACTTTCACGATGCCCAACGTCAACATTCACTAATATAAATTCGCATAAAGACGTATTCACTGCAAACATCGAGCATATCAGGATCCTTACTCCCCCTCCCCCACACCCTGCCTCTCCTTCAAAGCGTAGGAAGTTTACAGCAACAGACGATGTGAGTGGAGACATCTCTCCGAAGAAAGCTAGGCCTGCCAACGGACCTTGAATGTCGACCGTAACATATGTAGGTATTTGAATTCTACTAACAATTAACACAGCTAACTAGTACTCAGATTTTCCTTTCATGCTCATGTCGCCATTATGATTCTGAAGCCAGTGAACGAGGTGCTAATATCAAGCGAAAGGCTTGAGTTCCCTCCCTCCATAATTTGTATATCTAGTTTGTATCTCCAACTGAACATCTCTACGAAGATACTTCAGAAGGTCGTCACTGGGCTTTCCTTGGCGCGCTTTCGGGCGAAACATGCACCGTTCTTACTTGACTATAGTCTGTCATAGGATCAGCCTTCGTAAAGCCCGAATATAAGGGAATATACCAAAGAACAATAGATGTATAATACAGTAGTTTTATCCTTCGTCCCACAAGACGACGTAGTTTTACGCCACCTCCTCCATATCGTCGTCTTCTTCCTCCGCAGGCTGGGACGCAGCCTCTTTCTCCTCCTCCTGTGCAATCTCCTCCAACTGCGCGGCCAACAGCGCCAACTGCGCCTGAAGCTCCGCGCGCGCGTGGTCGGCGAGCGACATCGACACAGACTCGCTCTTCACTGGAGACGCCAACAGACCCCGCCGCTCGTCGTCCTCCAGCTTGAACAGCCCACCGAAGTTGATCGTCTGCAGGATGTTCTGGGCGGCCGCATACGCGTCGTTTGGCGGGACGGCGGGTTTGGGTTTTGGGACGTCGACGGGGGGTGTCTGCTTCGGCGTTTCTGTAGGGGTGGGCCGTACAGATGCGGCTGACTAGCGGGAGTAACGGGGGTGGATGGCTTGGGTGTGGGCATTGGTACGGGGTGCTGCACTGGGCGGGGATGGGGGTGTAGGGAGATGCAGCGGCCATGCGAGCTTCTGTGCGGCCGGTATTGCGTTTTGTGTCTGGGGCCGGCGAGTTGCACGTCGCGTCGACGACTATAAAATGATAAGACACGGCTTGCGAAAATTATAAGGACACTCACATTGCCGCCCTCCCAACTTGCATTCAGGCGATATTTGCCGTCAGCGCTCTTCTCAAAACGACCGCGCCTGAACGCCTTCTGCAGAGCCTGACTGGCTGATGGCGGAAGTTCGACTGCACCGGATAACGCGCCGCCATCCAATTGAAGAGATCTTTTGGTGCCATCCCCTGTCCGTCGTCGACAGCGTTGAGGCCCTCGACGATCATATCTTCGTAGCTTGGGAGTTCGGTGTCATCCGTGGATGAGTTGGGGGGAATGGCGGTCTCTTGTACCGTCGAAAACAGCGGGCGTTGTTGGGCATACGCAGATGGCGGGAACGACTGGGGCGATGGGTACGCACCGGGAGGGAAGCCATTTGTGTACGCCGGATATGAATACGGCGCGAAGCCAGGAGGGAGGGCCTGGTAATACGGCGTGTGAGGATACGCAGGCTGCGTAGCGAAGCCGTATGGCTGCAAAGGGGAAACCAGCTGCTTCGACGGGCCCGCGACGGGTTGTTTATCAGGCGGCTTGGGTTCACTCGAAGGTTGCGGTGGCTTGTCCTCCGGACGCTGCGAATTGGACGTCCCGTTCAAAGAGGACATCGGTGGAATGACACCCGGGGTTTCCTCAATTTTTGGGACGACGTTTTGCATGGAAGCAATAACGGTCCTGAAGTCGGTTGGCCATATATTCCGCTTCAACGCTACGGGGACATGTATGTCGAGGGTAAGGCAGATGTCGATGACCTGCTGCAGAGGTAGGAGGGCGAGGTACTGGCGCTTAAGGTCATGGTCTGCACGAAGGAGAATGAACAAAGGAAGGGACAGAAGGGAGAATGAATATACCTTCCGGAGGAGCATTGTGGACGAAGTGAACAGGACCAGAGCTATCGGCCATGCAGGCCCAAAAGTTCTCTCAATAAGGTTTCTATCAAACCGTGATCGTCCGCTCTGATGTCAAATCCTTATTCTGTGCCCTCATGTTGCGGCCCGCAACTCGCGGGCTCCCGTTGCAAGAACTGGGCATGACAAAAACTTGAGCACGAAATAAAGATTTGATACTGTCTGAGCGGGCTGCCGTTCCAAGATCCATGGAGCGCGCCGGAGAATCAGGGGCATTCGTACATCCTTGAAACTGCTTGCTCAACATCTCACTGCTCAGTCATCCTCAGTCCCCCTTTGGTCGCGGTTAAACGGTTAAACTGACCTCCGTTCACTGATATAATTTCTCTGGTCCTGGACGCAAATGTATATCCTACCATGGCTTTCCATAACTACTTGCACGCTGCTCTTGTTTTTCTCATCTGCGTCCACGCTGTGGACTGTGCCACTGCTCCAGTCGTTGATCTAGGTTACGCCCAGTATCAAGGAATCGTCGACACAAAGCTCAACATTACTGCCTTCCTGGGAATCCGTTATGCTGCACCCCCAACTGGTAAGCCCGAGAGTTGACCCTTCAGTTTAATATATCGAAATCTTGGAAGGACTTCTACGATGGCAAGCGCCCACCCCGCCGTCCAAGGTCGATGAAGTTCAGCAGGCGTACACCGATCCTCCCCAATGCTATCAAGGAGCATTTGGCGCGGCCCCTACTAACCCACTTGCCGCCAGAGATGTTGAACAGACCGAGGATTGCTTATTCCTCAGGTTCATAACATATTCCGTTTCTAAATGAAGGCTCTGAAATGACATCTCAGCGTCTATTCACCCGCGCTGAATTCTACGGTGCCTTTACCGACGATCGTTTGGATCCACGGCGGAGGGTAATCACTTTTCTCGGTGTTATGGGTCTTACTTGATCAGCATACTTTCAGATATTCCATCAGTTCAGCTAGCGCGTACAACGGCGCCGAGCTTGTTCAGGAATCGAACAGAGAGGTTGTCGTCGTCGTGATTCAATACAGACTTGGCCTCTTCGGTAAAAATCCTCGCTTGCAAACTAGAGAGCTACTTATTATCCTTTCCAAGGATTCCTTGCAGGTCAACAAATAAAAGACGGTGGTGCCCTCAATGCTGGCTTGCGTATGTGCCAACTCTCGTTTCTATCTCCAACTTTGCTGATCTGCACGATAGTCGATCAAGATTTTGCCCTACGTTGGGTTAATAAGAATGTTCGCTAGTCTGACCCGCTTGTGGAACAAGAACACTCATATTTTCACAGATCCGTAAATTTGGGTGAGTTGAGCACGACAACAGTTCGTAACGCCAATCTGAGATCACTTCCAGCGGTGATCCCAATAAAGTGGCAATTTGGGGTCAAAGTGCAGGTGCTTGCATATTTGTATTGGGTCAGTAACAGTCCTAGAGTTGATATTACTAGGCGCGGGATCGGTCCTTCAGCATGTAGTTGCTCGCAACGGGAAAACAAGCCCCCAGCTCTTCAGAGCTGCAATCACCAGTTCGACCTACCTGCCTTCCCAATATCATTACAATGACAAAGTCCCTCAAGTAATTCCGCTCGATGCTTCTTGTGTTCATGCTGACAGATTTTTTTTAGACTTTGTTCAATGACGTTGCCGCCCAAGCCGGGTACATCCTTTCTTTACCTTAGAACCCTATCGTTTAATGTTTGTTCCAGATGCACCGGCACAAAACCCCTGGATTGTCTGCGTGCAGTCGACGGCGCGACTTTGGGAGACATTAATTTAAGCGTGATGACCGCCGGCTTGCAGGGCACGTTCACATTCGTCCCCGTCGTCGACGGGTTGTTCATAACGCAGAGTCCGACGGATGCCCTTCACCAAGGCAAATTGAACGGGGTAAATCTCCAGTTCCTGCGATAATTATTTTTTTCAAATCACGGCGAACAGGAGATTTTGCTCTCCGTGACCAACGTCAATGAGGGGATCATTTTCGTCAACCAGAGCGCCGAGTACGATGTCGCACAATATGTGCGCAACCTCTTCCCGCTATTCGGAGTCAAGGAGAGCAGTGTTGCGGCGTCCCTCTATGGATCGTTGGGCTCTCCATTAGACCAGGTCAATGCAATCATGGGAGAATGTCGGTCTTTCTTTTACGAGACGATAATATGTGAACCGCTGACTTATGCCGCAGCGACATTTATTTGCCCCACGTATCTCCTGCTCAATGCCTTTCATGGGAAGTCGTTCAAGGTTTTTACAATTCTCTCGGCCTCAACTATCAATTTACATGTCACAGGGCGAATACGCGATCGCTCCCGCATTGCATGGTGATGACATGATCAATTATTTACCGTCGTTCACCGAGTTTGGCGCCACGCTAAAATTCAACAACACCGACTTCATCAACGCTTTTTCGCAGGTTTTCGTCTCCTTCGCGGCGAATCTCGACCCCAACGCCAAATTGCGGCCAAGTATCACGCCCATGTGGCCGATGTGGTCGCGCGGCGCGGAGACGGAGATGGTGTTCAACAAGACGGAGCTGGACGAGCCCTACATTGCATTGGACATCACGTCGGCCTCGCTGCTTAGGAGATGCGAGTACGTACTTCGTTTGCTTGCTTTAATCGAGGCTCATAGCTCGCACAGATTTTGGGGCAGTATGCGCTATCTTGTGGGGCAGTAGTAGTTCTAAGTCGAGACTGCACAGCGCCGAATACTTAGATGAGTCCGGGCTTGGTCCGGGCTCCAAAATGCGAGGTTTTATCTTATAGCACACACTGACGCTGATTGAGAAGCTTCGAAGCAAACAAAAAATATCCATGATGAAATGTACCGACTTCCATATTATTCGTTCTCAACCGTGGGAAACATCGTGGGAATTGATGGAAGCGTGACAACTGTTGTACACAAGACACGCAACGCGTAAACAATGGCGACCTTGTTCTCGACGCGACTCTTGTACTTATGCCAACTCCTTGGGCCCGTTTTGGAAATCTTTATATTTTCACCTTCTGGAAACCGACATCGAGGAAGATGCTCTTGTAGTCCGGTCTCCAAGACGTTCATCTCGTATTCCTTATAACTCGTCTTTTCCATGGCCACACCTCTGGCGGTTTCATCCACGATGGGCAACACTCTCGCAAAATCTCCACAAGAGCTTACGCTGGCCACAGCGCGGAGTTTTGAGAAACAACGTCAACTCATCCTCGAACCTGCTTCGCCCCCGCCACCTCCAGGGTAGAGTCGCATCTCATTTCCGAGTCTTAACTGGCCGCTCATTTCCCATTAATCATAGCTATGTCCGCGTACACTTCTACTCGCATCTATACAAGATCTACGATAAATCCCCTCCCGACCTGGCTGCAGACATCCCTCTCTGTCGTTACGGTGGTCTAGATCTAGATATAGTGAAACGGCAGTGGGGTCTCGAGACATGTCTGGTAAATATGATTTATTTGAATCCGTATCATCTCACTATTTTCTGATTAGCCAGTGGACCCTTTGCGATGGAAACCCTTCCAACCCACGCACCCAAACTACCTGTCCGCCGTCGCGATCGAGGTCCTATCCTACGGACAGGATTGTATTAAACTTATTGGTATGTCGCCCACCTGCTGAATATTCTTGCTTACTGACCGCCAACAGAACCAACTGTCTCCCACCAGACATTGATGCAGCGCCAGACGCGAGAGGTCGTTCTAGGAGCGGCATCCGTAGTTCAGCTGGTATGCCGTCGATCCATTGAGATGGTCTCTGAATGCCTTGAGGCCGACACACCTTTGCCCGCCTTTTATCGCCGTTTCCGTCGACAGGCACAGCGGATACCATTGACGTTGAATTGGGAAGAAATACTCAGTCTTGTCATTATGTGCGGTTGGATTGGTCTCGCGGTTGCGTCATTTGGGGGGTACATCCAATGGGCGCCCAGAGAGCGTACGAGAAAGTGGGTACATACTGGGTCATTCTCGTTATGACTCGCCTTGCACATTATGCCTCCTATGTTCAATTATGCCTATGCCAAAATAAATATGCTTCCCTTTCACTCCACGAATACCCCGTACTAAACCAAAAAAATTGACTATCTTAACTTTTCCTTATTTGAGTCTGACTGTGGGAGACTAAATCTTCAGTACAAGTATCGGAACCCCTTCCTCCTTTCCAGCGCCTCCTCAAAGCTGATACCCTCGAGAATGGCTGCCTCTTTCACACGGTTCTCATTTGCGCCTTCCACCGAAGCTCTTTCGTCCGCATCGAGCTTCTTGTTTTTGCGCAAAAGATGTTGACGGATTCCTGGATAACATTAAATCCGAAGAAAATCGCGAAACAGCTGACATACCTAGTGATAGCAGCGACGATAGAACAAGGCCGCACAAGGAAACGACCATAGATTGGTGATATTTTGGACCCCATTCGGCCTTCCATACATACGATCCCATACTATCGTGAAGGCACCAATGTATCAGAAAGGGTCGAAGGTTGGAAAAAGTAAATGCTCACAGATTGCCCAAGTTACCGAAGCCGTTTACGATGCCGATGGCCGCCGCGCGTTTCCTGATAAAGATATTGAGGGAAATGTGGGAAGAGCAGGCCAATGCTTACGCTGGCGGCCGAGGAATTGAGTTAGATACCCATACGAGGGTCATGGCAAATCCTAACAATAGCTTTTGTTTGAAAAAATGGTACATAATATCAGAGCAGTTTTCAGTCTTACCGACATAGCCGAAGGACATGAGGAACATTGAGAAATATCGCGCCCCCGTATTCATCGTGGAAAGGCTGATGATGAAACCCAACATTACGCCCCACCACCAGCCCGTGATGTGGAAAAATCGTTCACCGGTTTTGTCTGGAAATTGTTAATTCACGAAGTATGTCTTGGGCTGCTAACAAACCCGCATGCCACGCATTTAGACAGCATATGGTGCCGGCAAGTAACCACGGAGGTCTGCGATGGATACAGCAAACGAAAACTAAAGGGGGGAACACATACGCTGCGAGTAACAAACTGATTGTGGTCGAGAAACCGAGAGTTTGAGTGAGGCTAAGGTCAAAATGGTTCAACAGAGGCACACAAAATTTGACGACTGTCCCTCACGTTGGGAAAAAAGAGACGAAACTGAGGCCTAGAAGTTGAGCAGTTGTCATGAGGGCAAAGGTCCAAACCAAGGGGTCTCGTCCCGCCATTTTAAGGCCAGCTAGAGGTCTTAGAAGGAAATCATCAGACTGCGGACACAGAAGATTTTCAGTGAGAATTTATTTACGTGTCTGTTTCCGAGTCTTGGTCCGATTCGCCTGGAAAAAAAAAAGGATTAATGCGGAGACCCCTATAAGGAGCAAGCGTGCTGTACCTGCGTCCTCAGCCAGACGGGCCTCCAAAAAAATAAAAATCAGCATTATTTTCCTGGACTCCAGACATACCTGAGCGAGTCTACGCTGTTCTCCAACAATCCAACTGGTGTTCCCTGGCTGTAAAGTTTCGCGTAAGCAATAGAATCTGCAGGCTGAGATAAATTGAGACATAGTCCGGCAGCGCCCATCTAAATGTGGAAATTATGGTTCAATATTGTGATAAATAGAACTGAATCACGAACATGCTAAAAATCCCGACAGTGATCGTTATGGCGCCCTGTTGCAATATTAATGAAACGCCAGACTAGCTCCAAATAAACAGTGACCTCGATGAAGAAAAGCCTGGAGAAAATAAGTGAGTGGAATATTAAATGCGTACGAAAACACGCACCATCGCCAAGCCCGAATGCCGCGCTTTCCGTCCATATTTGAAAGTATTCCAGCGGCAATTAACTGTAGTGGTTAACCGTTGAAGACGGCTCGGGGCTCAAATACGCCAAGTGCTTACAGCACCAAATGCATTAGAAATGAGCAGACCAGTGTATAATATAGCCGAGCGAAAGGCTAATTCCTGAAAATTTTCTCAATTTATAAGTAATGTCAACCGCAGAGAGGGATGACTTGACTTTTTTCGTGTACCAGCGGGAGAGCAGATAGATGGCTGTATAAGTACGCTCAACCACTTGAAGAGCAATGTAATGCATGAATCCGACCTCCAGGATAGAAAGCGGCCTATAGAAATCACATTAGCGTTCAGGGGTGGTATTGGTTCAAACTAAAGTGTACCTCGGGCAACCCAATAAAGATCCGACAGGCCAAAATACCACCGTAATCCTTCGTGACCTGTGTTGTATTTAGCATTGACCAACTCCAATACCAGGCCGAGATCTCACGCCAGTGAGCGCACTGGTCAGACCCCAAGCTATCACGCAGCCTCCTATGTACCACGATGGTCTGGGACGATTATTCATTTTAAAAATACAAAATTATTCACTCGACCTACCTCTTGATGTAATTGAGCAACATGTTCGAAGGAATTTGGGCCGGACAATAAGATGCGAAGAGGACTGAAAGGACCACCGAGTACTGGAGCTCTAACCGAAAATTAACCAAATTAAACTGTGTATGTACTGATTTTTGGTACTACCTGACAGCCCAAGATCCTGCTCCAAACCTTTCAAACGGGCAGTAGTAATTCCGTTTCTCTGCGAGAGGTCGGATTGAGAGGTTATAACGGTGGACACGGTTACGCACGTCGATATAGTTCATTATGAAAATCAAGAAAATCGTAGGAAGCAGCCTCGTGTCGAGTTTGCGCACAAGCCTTTGTTCGGCGGCCAGACGTTCGGCGGATCCTATTTCAGGTAGCGCATCGACTTTGGAAGGCGAGAGCTCAGCGCTTTCTTTGTGTACGACGGACGTTTTCTCTTCAGCCATTTTTACAGCGATGTGGGGAGAAAGTGGTAGGACACATATGTGACGCGAGTTCTTAAACAATACGCTGCTGACCCAGCTGTCTGGATGCCGATACGGCGTACCGTCGCGTGACTGCCATGAGAAAGAAAGTATCCACGTCTCGAGATTGCGCCGCGGCCTAAGGGAACGGGATGACAGCTTCGCGATCAGCCGAACAGAATACGTTTTTGACGTATTCCAGCTTCAACCTCAATGTCGAGAGCGGTGTCTCCTCTGAACGACGAACGAGCAAAGCTACTGTGTAAGTAGAACAGAAAAACATCGAACCGCCACTGCAGATCATTAAACATCAAATCAATTTGATCGCCGATATTGATTGCATTGTTCCGAACACTGCAATCGATATCGGCGCATCTCGCAGTGGGAGCGACGTGGGAGCCTCCTTGGCCACGAAGACAATGTCTGATGCAGCCAAGTCCTGCCACCACCAGCAAAACTTTCGGCCATGTAAGCGAAAAATGGACGTCGGTGTTGATGCCCTGAAGACTACTGATTGTCAAGGACAGTCACATTCATTCGAGAGAAGACAAAGGTCTTTGGGTTGGAATCTTGACTGAACTATGATAACGTACCAAATTTGGCGGGAACGAGAAAGGGAGGGAGCTGACCTGTGCTTGTGTATGTATTGTATTTATTCTAACGAAAGGAAATGTCGATCAAAAATGGACGCCGATACCTAAACCTCCAAGCAGAGGACTAACCGGCTACGAGTGAGTCGATTTTATGCATTGAAAAATCCGACGACGTCTTCTTATCCTTATACTTATGCGTCTTGAAGGCCCGGCTCAACCGGCATGGCTTTTTATAACTGTAAGTTTATCAATACCGTGAATGTTGAAATATGTTCTGTTTGCTTACTGTGCATCTTAGTGACCTCCACTTCTATCAACTGCATAACCGTTAGCATTAATAGGGTTCCAATGCGCATGGAAGAGTGCTCAATCCACGGCAATTTCATCACGGTCGAACAGAACTTCACGTTTGTCGCAGGGAGCATGCTCCAGGACAGATAGCGAAGTGGAACGGGTATTATACTGTTTCGATGTGCTGACAAAAACCTCGAACGGCGTGAGCATTGATTACTTAGCGCCGCTTCCATGCAATGGGTATGCAATGACCATTCAGTTCTATGAGGACGAGCCTTCTTACATTGATCACAGCTGTCGCAAAAATCGCTTTTGGGTTATAAGCCAAGATAGTGCCATTTCGAACCTTATAGGCAAGCAGGCACACTTATAAAGCCTTATAGAGGGTTATAAGTACATACTTATAATTCAAAAGGACCCCCCTCTGGTTTTATTCCACATCCAATATTGCTAACGTACGCACAGGTTGAGTTGAGCCTAGGGTATAAGGTTCAGAAAGGCGCTATCTGGGCTTATAACCCAAAAGCGATTTTTGCGACAGCTCCTCCGAGTCTCTCACTCAGCAGTGGCAGGTAAACAGCGATTCCACGGTCAACCTTGCCAATACCAACAAGTGCATCGGTCCGCCTACGGGAACACTTAATGAGGTGCGTCGTTCATCATTAAGTTATTTATACTTCTTATAATAGGTGCAGGTTCACCTCAGCGAGCACCGCCGCCATGCCGTAACAGACCTCTTAGGTACCCTTCGTTGTAGGTCAAAAGGGTACCTAAGAGGTCCCATCTGCCGCGCGGATGGTAGTCATCTTTTAGTCATATTCCCAAACGGGTAGTTATTGATTGCCCCGTACGCACGCTCCTCCCGCCGCGCCATCCGCCGCACCTATTTATTTATTTATTTTGCTTGCTCTTTTCGGGTCGCACCACCTAACCTCTCGCCAGCTGTTTGCCCTTCCAACTTCTACTCAATCTCGCGGTGATCTGATTATATTCTGACCTACCGGAAAATTCTGGTGGAACCATCCGCCACAATCTTTTTCGCGGCTTCGAGGTTGGTTTCATACCTGTATAATGCAGGACTCTAATCAGCCATTTCTCTTCCAATTTTTCCCTCAGTGTAGCGGCAATGCACCTATATTTTGACCTACCGAACCATTGTGGCGGAACCATCCGCCATGTTGATTTTCACCTGTTGGTTGGCCTCCTACCTGTCCAATGCAGTACTGTGAACAGGTATCCAATGTTTGCAGTACATCTGGACCTGCATTTGATGGTTTTTTTAGTCCAAACATAGAGGCGGAGGTCTCCGCCGTTTGATGGTTGGCCTAATCAGCCTCAACCATATTGTCCAGGTTCATATAGGATTGAGTTTGACATAATTTGACTCCCAGAACGTACCATCAGAGGCATCTGCCGCTTGCTGTCCTACTGGTAATTCCTTTGACTTTGAAGTGCCGCTCTTGGCGATCTTCTTACCATCTGGGAACCTGAGGTCATGTAATCCTGCCGATTACTAACACACTGCCACCATCACTTACGCATCCACTCCAAACACGCACAATGCTTAGGCTAGCTTACCTCTTACCTCTATCTCGCTTTTCTTGTACCTTTTCTCTACAACTCAAATCCCCCGTAAAAAGGGTCTTATTGTTATCTGGCTGTTTCTGGGTCTTTTATCTTGGTATCTTGGTAAGCAAGATTCCATTTTTTTAACAATATCCACCTTTTTCCTCCGCCCCACTGTACCACGACTTTCAGAGTGATTATCGCTCGGAATTTCGTTGATACTCCTCCCACTGCCCCCACTGTTGCCCACCGAACTTAACGAGCCTTTTTAAAGGTCTCGCACTGCCCCACTGCCCACCGCCGCTGTCTTTTCACTGCCACGTCACCGTACCTTTTCTGCCACGTCACTGCACTGGCCTCCCGTACACCGTCAATTCCTTTCCCGCTCACCACGCGGAGCCGTTCCAAGGCCACACCCGACTCAGACCCCGAGTCCCCGCTGTCTCCACTCACTCCCATTGTCCCAACACCGTCTTCAGGATTATCGCCGTCCCCATCGCCGTCCCCACCACCCCACCGCAGACCCCGCCAACAGGCAACCGCTACGTCAGCGACTCCGACTCCGACTCTAGCCCTATCCCACCTCCCCACCGTTCCCAAATGCCTAAGATCGCCACCATCGAGGCCCATGCCACCAAGCCACCTATTCTGCTTGAGGGCGACTGCACCCAGGCTACTCTCCGCCAGTTGAGATAGCTTCCAGAATTATTGCACGCTGAAGACCGTTGACTCGAAGGCGGAGACAGCCATCGTTGTCGGCTGTTTCCGCGACTACCGTATCACCGACTGGCTTCAGATCGAAGACGAGCGCGCCAAAGTCCTCGCCATGAACTTTAAACAGTTTATGGTTGAGCTTCGGAAGAAAATGCTGCCGCTGGACTGGGAGCGCGCGGCGCGTCTCTCCATGCTCGCTCGCCGCCAGTCCCCGACCGAAACCTTTGACGATTTCGCTACAAATGTTCGTTCTCAAAACTCCCTTCTCTCGGGCACTGCCTCCCACCTTCCCGACGACCGCCTTCGTCTACAGCTTGAATCAGCGATGCTTCCAGAATTACTCGAGGACTACAGACCGACGCCGTTGCAAAGCATAAGACCGATTTCGCGGAATGGCTCAACGAAGTCCGTCGCATTGATGCGACGCGCCTCCGTGCTAATGCCCGCTACCAATGCCTCGCAGCAGAGGACCGCAAGCGCAACGCCTCCCACGACAACAGCGACCGCCCTCCCAAGCGTAACAATAACGGGAACCGCGAGAACCAAGCACCCCAGACTGGCACCTCCTCCTCAGCGTCGTCCAATCCACCGGCGCTGCTCGCGGTCGCTGCCCGAAGCTAACTTCGGAGGAGCAGAAGCTCCTTGACGATAACTACGGGTGCCGCCGTTGTCGCAAGGCTTTCGTCCTCCACCGCTCGTTTGACGGCACGTGCAAGTTCCCGGCTGCTACCAACTACAAACCGCTAACGCAGGCAGCCATTAACGCGGCGCGTAGTGCGTGCTCGGCGGACCACATGAAGGCCTTGGAGGCTAAATACCCTCCGAGGACCGTTGCCGCCGTCGTTGACATCAACGCCGTCGCCGCCTGCTCCCGAACATCGAGGACCCCAACGACAGCGGCACCTCGGATGGCGACCTTTCCGGACGCAACGTGAGTGTCTCCCACCGCACCCCCCATTTTTTCTGGGACTTCCGCATGGAAGGCCCGATGTCGAATCTCCCTATTGATGTTCGTGGACTGATTGACAATGGCCTCATCTAGTCCTGATACGCGAGGACATCGTCGACCTTCTTCACTCCGCCGCCATCGCTTGCCCGTACCCGAACCCGTTGACGTTGCAATAAATGACAAGAACGACAAGAAAGAAATTTTTTTGACCCACTACGTAAAATTCAAAGGACTCTCGAAGGACCTTTCTTATGAATCCAATACCGTACGCGCTCTCATAACACCCCATCTTTGTGTCCCCGTAATCCTCGGTTTACCATTCCTCACTCGTAACCACATCGTAGTAGACCACGCCGCCCGTACTGTAATAGATAAGCGGTCAATTACAATCTTCTTGATCCCGCTCCTCCCCCGCCACCTAAGCCTCCGCTTGTGAAACTTCGTGACAAACTGAAGAAGACCAAGCAGGACACAAGACTCTGGCTGCTGAGCTGAAGTCTGCATGCGCGGAACGCCTCAAGCGCATGACTGATTCCAATCTTTTCGAGACCGTGCGGGACATAGACGTTGCAGCTGCCGTACGTGAACGTGTGGAAGTGCTTGCAGAGCTCGAACGTCGAAATCTCTCGGTGACAACCTCAAGTCGGAATACCGCCCGATATTTGAACCAATTCCGCATGTTGACAATCTGCCCACGGATGTCCTTTGCGAGATCAGGGTCAAGGATGCATACAAGTCCATATCTAAACACACATATCAAAGCCCACGGAAATACAAGGACACTTGGCAAACACTTATCCAGAAACACCTGGATGCAGGGCGTATACGACCTTCAAACTCCTCTTTTGCGTCTCCGGCTTTCCTGATCCCGAAGAGCGATAAACTTGCACTCCCACGCTGGGTCAACGACTTCCGCGAAATTAACGCGAATACAGTACATGATGTTTTCCCCCTCCCACGTGTGGACGATATTCTGGCTGACTGCGCCAAAGGAAAAATTTGGTCCATGATTGACTTCACAGATAGTTTCTTTCAGACCAGATTGCACCCAGACTCAATTCCTTACATGGCGGTCAGCACCCCCTTGGGATTGTACGAGTGGCTTGTGATGCCACAAGGCCTAAGGAACGCACCTGCTGTCCAGCAACGCCGCGTCACCGCGGCCATGCGTGAATTTATTGGAAAAATCTGCCATGTCTACCTCGATGACATCGTTGTCTGGTCAGACACGGTAGAAGAACACGACAAGCACGTCCGGATTATATTTGATACATTGAAACGGCATGGATTGTACTGTAACGAGAGGAAAACTAAACTCTTTTGCTCTGAGATCGACTTCTTGGGCCATCACATCTCGCAGCGCGGTATCGAGGCCGACAAAAGCAAGATTGAACGTATTGTTAACTGGCCAACCCCAAAATCATCGACTAATGTACGCGCCTTCCTGGGATTGGTCCGATATGTCAGCCAGTTTCTACAAAATCTGGCAGATCACACTGAGGTACTGCACCATTTGACCACGAAAGACGCCGACAAGTGCTTCCCAGAGTGGAAGCCAGAGCACCAGTTTGCATTTGACCAGATAAAGGCTATCGTCACCAGTGCAGACTGCCTTACGACTATCGACCATGAAAACATGGGTGATAATAAGATCTTTGTCACTGCAGACGCAAGTGATAAAAGATCTGGCGCTGTCCTCTCGTGCGGCCCGACTTGGGAATCTGCGCGCCCCGTCGCCTTCGACTCCATGACATTTAAAGGCGCTGAGCTCAACTACCCCATTCACGAGAAGGAGCTGCTCGCCATAATCCGCGCCCTCCGCCAGTGGCGCGCTGACTTGATTGGCTCACCGATCCTCATCTACACGGATCATCGAACTCTTGAGAACTTTGAATCTCAAAAGGACCTCTCCCGCCGCCAGGCTCGCTGGATGGAGTTTATGTCTCAGTTCGACACAAAAATCGTTTACGTCAAGGGCGAGGATAACACCGTGGCTGATGCCCTTTCAAGAACTGATTTTGAGGACAGCACTGAGGCTGAACTCCACGCTACTACCCCTTTTGAGGAGGCCGATTCAGACGTGGTCGCTGCTCTTTACTCCCCTACGCTGGAGTCTCCATTCCACGCTGCTCGCTGCCTCGCCCGCACTCGCATCCGCACCTCAGAATCCCTTCCGTTCTCAGCTGCATGCCCCATTATGTCTATTGGTGTGGATGATGAATTTGTCGACATAATTCACAAGGGCTATGAACTGGACCCTTGGTGCTCAAGGTTTGACACAGTAACTGGGAGCATACCGGGTCTCAAATGCGAGAACGGTCTCTGGTACGCAGGTTCACGCCTAATCATCCCTCGCGCGGGTGATATACGTGAGACACTATTCCGCCTTGCTCATGATGTCTTGGGACACTTTGGCTTTGAAAAGTCTTACGGCTCCCTGCGCGATGAATTCTACTGGCCAAACATGCGCCGGGATTTGGAACAAGGTTACATACCCTCCTGCCCGGACTGCCAGCGCAACAAGTCCCGGACGAACAAGCGTGCGGGCCCACTTCATCCTCTCCCAGTTCCTGATGGGAGATGTGATTCCGTTGCCATTGATTTTATTGGTCCCCTCCCAGAGGACGATGGGTGTAATTGCATTGCTTCGTTCACCAACCGCCTCGGGACCGACATCCAACTTGCGGCAACACGGACAAACATAACTGCTGAGGACTTTGCCCTGATCTTCTTTGACAAATGGTACTGCGAGAATGGTCTCCCTCTGGAAATTGTTTCGGACCGCGACAAGCTCTTCGTCTCCAAGTTCTGGGCTGCGCTACATAAACTCACTGGCGTAAATCTGAAAATGTCAACTGCCTTCCACCCTGAAACAGACGGCGCAAGCGAACAGACAAATAAAACTGTGAATCAATGCATACGCTACCACGTTGCTCACAACCAACGCGGTTGGAATCGTGCTCTTCCACGTGTGCGTTTTCATCTAATGAATACCGTCAACAAATCGACCGGTTACTCCCCCTTTCAACTAAAGACTGGATGTTCACCGCGTGTACTACCTCCATTACTCCCAACGCATAAACGAGACTCAGCCGAGGAGAGATCTGCTGCCGACATCATCGCCCAGCTCGAACTCGATGTGCTCGATGCACAGGACAACCTCCTTGGCGCGAAGATAACTCAGGCCAGACAAGCAAACAAGGACCGCGGACCTGACCCGGACTATCAGATTGGGGAACGCGTGAAGCTCAATACCAAGAACCGACGTGGGCAGTACCTCCGTGCAGGCAAAGGCCGATGCGCTAAGTTTATGCCGCGTTTTGATGGTCCTTATGTTATTATTGGTGTTCACAAGGAATGTTCAACAGTTACACTGGATATGGCGGCTCAACCTGGCGTATTCCCGGTCTTTCACACCTCCGAGGTCGAACCGTACATCGAGAACGATCCCTCCCTCTTCCCCAATCGACAGCTACCGCGCCCCAGGCCAATAACCACTGAAGATGGCGAAGAAGAATGGGAGATCGACGAATGACGCCGCGGACGCGGAGTGCAATATCTTGTACGATGGTCGGGACACGGCTCCGAAGACGAACAATGGCTACCTGGCCGCGAACTTGCCGAATGCGAAGCTCTCGACCGATGGCTGGCTGGGAAGGATGATGGAACAGGAAAAATTCTTTCTCAAGCTCATGGCCGCCGGTAGCTTTTCCCACTGGGTTTGACACACCCGGGCGCGCATTCTACGTATCGCACCTACTTTTCTTTTTCTCTGGTTGTTTTTGACGAGGCATGGGACGATTTTTCACAGACGGGAGGGGTGTAATCCTGCCGATTACTAACACACTGCCACCATCACTTACGCATCCACTCCAAACACGCACAACACTTAGGCTAGCTTACCTCTTACCTCTATCTCGCTTTTCTTGTACCTTTTCTCTACAACTCAAATCCCCCGTAAAAAGGGTCTTATTGTTATCTGGCTGTTTCTGGGTCTTTTATCTTGGTATCTTGGTAAGCAAGATTCCAGGTCAACCCAATCCACCTATGTGCTTGATCGGTGCCTCCAAGCATTTGGTGTACCACCCTCTGGAGGATTAGCGGCCCCGAAAATAATTTTGAACCGTGGGATTATGTCTGCCCACCTTGCTCTGGTGCGCCACTTTCTTCGAGGCAATACAATCTTGATTGTATTTGTCCACTAGCTTGACCTGGTTGTGAGTGTAGATAGAAGCACACTCTGTCTGTGTGCACTGTGTCAGATTTTCTGGAGCTCTGGCCATTAGTATACATTATCACTATTGAGAGGTTAATCGGACTTCTGGCTCAATTTTGCGTGTTTCCTTGCTCCTGACAGTGCGGTTCGAAAGAGCGAACAGAGCTCCTGTAGATATACTCAACAGGGTGAGTGCATTGTTTTTTTATATATATAAATTGAGTGATACTTACAGTAGCTGATTAGACTATGGGAACTGCCGAAATACTAAATCCAGACTCCGAAATGTAGAAACCATGGAGTATACAACAAATAATCCATTTTTGCAGTTTTGATCTGTCCAGCGGTGGCCTCTGCCGAATCGGCGGATACCTCCGACGCAGCAATTTGTGGACTTGATAACCTCGTAATGAATTGCATCTCGGCCACCTAGTGTTTCAAACAACAGGCTTAGAATTTCTTCACTAAAGGAGCATGAAAGAAGCGACATCTAACCACATCTGGTGACGAAGTGACAAAAGTTCCTATTTTCCGGAGTTCCCCCCGGAATTTTTATTCCAACTGTTGAAACAACCATCAGTGAGTGACCCAAAGCACATTCTAGGCTTGTGAGAACAAAGGTAGAGACATTTATTTCAAAAGAAAATATTCTAAATACCAAATATGTGTGTTTTCAGTGATTTGCCCAAGATTCAACCACAGAATGTAGTTCAACTTCATGCTCATTCGTGCATCGCGGATTAGGCATCTGAAAAATGCACTGAAGCTAGTTAAATTGTACCAAAACTTGATGGGACAGCCTAGGGCAACATTTTGAAGCCTGTAGACATAGCATCTTGTGCAGTATTATATGTGCAAAAAATATTTTACAGTAGGACAATCTTTATTCGACTTCTGATTGGCTCATCAATGCCCGGCCCGAGGTCGAGCCAAGGTCTTCCCACAACCTACTCCAGCACGGTATAAACGATTGAAGGGTTCAAAATATAAAACTATGCTGTCAGAAACGATTTGGAAGTCAAGCTGCATCTAACTGAAGTTCCTTACAATTTTATAGGTAGCGTCTGACAAGCGTCGGAGACCGCCGAGGCAGGCAGAGGCCTCCGCCACAATCCGCCACCATCCGCCACGCACTAACAACATTATATCTTGCTGGTTTCATTTTTTTTGGCGCCTTGAAGCCAGAGTGAAATGCAATGAATATTCAAGGTATGATCTCGTCAAGGCGGTAACCAAGATGAGGAAGCCGCGTGTTGGGGCTCGTTTCGACATTTTGCTGTATACTGAGCAAATACAGAGCCAGGATTTGTCAAAAAAAGGAGAACATTGCCTCCTATCATCGGACCGAGAACAGATGAGGGGGCTTGATTAGGAAAATTCCATGCCTCGGAGGCCCTCAATAAAACCTAAATTATATGACCCATGTTGCAACCGGATATCAATGTGTAGAAATTCTTTGTTAGATTAAATCTGCATGCTTGAGCACCGTACACTTCGTATTTTGTTGGAGTAACAAGGATGCAGGCCGCTGAGTATTTTTAAAATAAAATAAAAAAGAAAACGGCGGATGCCTCCGACACTGTTGTTATTCTTCTCAAAACAGAACAGAGATTGACTGGAATAGAAAAGAAGGACAGGATACAACCCACTAATACATATAATGTAACAGACACAATAGCATATAGCAAGACTGCAGGGCAGAAATTGAGCAGCGGAGGCCGCCAATGCTATGCTCTGAAAGGCAAGACACAGTTAAGTCAAACCCGCAGGAGAACATTAGATACCTGTTCAAGAGGCTTGAACGAAATTGAAGCAGACTTGAACGCGTGCCAAAAAAAAAAAAAAAAAAAAAAACAATGGCGGAGATCTCCACCACAAGTAAAAGACACATCAAATCCGGTTCAGATCTACTGATAATATTGAATAACTAGTTGGTACCCGTGAATAAATTCACGGGCATTTAAGTTGTTTCTTCAGTTCCTATCAGTTGTACCCAGGCAGGTGTTGGTTGTAGCCTGTACCCAGTTGGCACTTCCCAGTTTCCCGTTAGCTGTTCTCAGTTTTGCCGCTGGCTGTTGAACCTAGTTTCCCGTTGGTTGTTCCCAGTTTCCCGTTGGCTGTTCCCAGTTTCCCGTTGGCTGTTCCCAGTTGCCCGTTGGCTGTCTTATCCCCTTAGCAGTTCCCAGTTTCTTGCTGGTTGTTCCCAGTCTCTTGTTTACATGTTTACATTTGTGAATCACGCCTCCGTCTAAATACAAGACTGAGGTAGGCCGAGACCTACCACGGCGGACCGTAAGTAACTATGTAGGTTTTTCCGCCAATTTTCAATAAGTTAAAGGAGGGAACCTTGTCTCGTCGTTGTCTCGTGACTGGGTAGTACCATGTGACCGTGTTATGTAATCATCCACCGAAAAAGTCCGTCGAGCTCGAAGGCGGGTGCGTCGGGATACGGTGAGGTGTCGAACGATGCTGAGGCGGACTCAAAATGGGAGGTATGTATGGTGGAATGCTGCAGGAGGGTGCTGAGGATGGTGGAGTACAGCAGGAGCTGGATGCGCGGTCGGGAATGTGGATGACGCTGGCGAGGGACGGCGGCAGGGCGACAACGGTCTCGAGTAGGGTGTCAAGGAGTAGGTTTAGCCGAATGTGGAGATGTTCTTCTGCAGAAATGTCGTGTCTCGCGGATAGTGGTGCGGCTGTCAATTTTCTGCCGAGTCGGTAACGAGCGCAAGCGGCGCGCGAAGTGAGCGGGGGCAGCCGCAAGCGTCTGGCATGGAATTTAACGGTGCGGGGGTTAAACCGGGGTGTACTGGGGTCGGAAACGCGTTGTCTCGGTCTGAATGGTGGGATACGGAGAAGGGGTGATGTCGAATCTGTCATCGTGGGTGTTGGTACGGTGCCGAAACCTCGTCCAGGGCTATGGACGGTACTGGGCTGATGAACTATCGACAGCAGTCGAGGGCCCGATGCTCGACGCGGCCGGAACACGCACAGCGCACCGGGGATGGTGGTTGTTAGTTTGTGCCCTCACTGCTTACGTTTGACTAATTCCGGCGTACTCGAAAAAAGGCGAGCCGAGGATATTAGCGAGGCGGCAGCTGCCGGCTGTGAGCCGACAGCCCCAAGAAAGATATGTATAAGGGAACGACAGCTACATGTACATATCCCGGGGCAACAAATGAGTTAATAGGATGCGGGACGGTAGGCAACAGAAAATAACGTCGAGTGAGTTAAACGAAAGCAGGAGGAGGAAAGTTCGGGTCCCCTGTACAAACTCCTCAACGCATTAACCCGCCGATCGATCTGTGAAACATTAGTGTCAGCCCGGCTGAAAATGTCCGCTGGCCAGGAGTGACGCAGGGCGCGGCAGAGCACCCCGTGTTTTGCGAAGTGCGCCCGGCCAGCTCATATACTCAGGATTATGCATAATCTTCTGGGGAAATACCGCAGATGTTATGCGTAATCTTTGGGGAGACCCTGCACAGCCATACTGCTTACATGTTGCAGTGTCCGGCAGTTTCTGATGCTCCTCGGCATGTATTATTATGATGCCACCATTGCCTTTGCCGTCGGAGCAATGAATAAATAGCAATTAAATAATATATTAATAAAATGTTTGAATTTGATGGCTGTCCGTGTTGGGTTGGGATTGATGAACCCGGCCATTGCCTTAAAATTGATGGCTGTCTGTATTAGGGTGCCTGTATTGGTTGCAATTGATGCCTGGTGGCTTTAAATGCCAATATTGGTTCAAAAAGCGCCGGCTCTCAGAAAGTATTTTGCATTTTGCGGGCCAACGGGGCCATCAATTGCAAAATGGTATAGATGACTCTTGTAGCCCTTGATGAGCTCTACAATTTGGGCATAGGGATCAAAAGTTCCGCGGATGACCTTCCTTTTTGGGACACTACGCTTTTCGCCCAAAAAGGAAATTTTCTACATCAACCCTTCCCTGGCTCATAATTCGACCATTTTGGATGATCTAACCTTATAGGCATGTTGTTCTAAGTTCTTTCAACCCAACTGGGACACATTAGCTTGTGTTACAGTGCAATAACAGGGTGAAAATAGCGAAAATTTGAAAATTTGTATCTGGACATAATATCTTGGGGATATACCAATAGATGTAGCTCCTGGCTACATTAACTTGTCCCCTTGTGTTCAAAAGATACCCTCCAGGCAATAGATCATATGCTGATGCTGAAAAACATCGCAATTTGGCCACACAACAAAATAGTGTTTTCACATGTTTTTATGCCTCCTCATTCTGTTACACATCCAGAAATATACCCTTTGGACTTGGTTCATGTATATCCATTGGAAAGATAGACCATTTGTACTCAGAGCAGGTGATATCCCATGATTTAAGGTGATCTTCTATCATATTTCTGTCCACCATATTCAGCATGCCACAGTGTCATGACAGTGCTCTAAATGCTCCTACTGACTCTCCCAAGCCATATGAGCAGTTCCTAGCCAAAATTCACACCAATATATGGTGATAAACATCAAAAGTATCAAATGACACTTTTGGCTTGTTTCATGAATAGGGCACTATGGAGACCAGATAGTGCGAAATAAACAATGGGAGTGAACTCAGACAGTTCAATTGACTCAGATTGAGTATTTTCTGAAGTGTTTTGGCCCAGTTTTGGCCAGATGGTATTTCGAACCATGGCAGGATATAGACCAAACTTGCTCTCCAACCTATATCCTCGAAACAGCATTCAGCCAAAACTCACCAAAACACTTCAGGAAATACTCAATCTGAGTCAATTGAACTGTCTGAGTTCACTCCCATTGTTTATTTCGCACTATCTGGTCTCCATAGTGCCCTATTCATGAAACAAGCCAAAAGTGTCATTTGATACTTTTGATGTTTATCACCATATATTGGTGTGAATTTTGGCTAGGAACTGCTCATATGGCTTGGGAGAGTCAGTAGGAGCATTTAGAGCACTGTCATGACACTGTGGCATGCTGAATATGGTGGACAGAAATATGATAGAAGATCACCTTAAATCATGGGATATCACCTGCTCTGAGTACAAATGGTCTATTTTTCCAATGGATATACATGAACCAAGTCCAAAGGGTATATTTCTGGATGTGTAACAGAATGAGGAGGCATAAAAACATGTGAGAACACTATTTTGTTGTGTGGCCAAATTGCGATGTTTTTCAGCATCAGCATATGATCTATTGCCTGGAGGGTATCTTTTGAACACAAGGGGACAAGTTAATGTAGCCAGGAGCTACATCTATTGGTATATCCCCAAGATATTATGTCCAGATACAAATTTTCAAATTTTCGCTATTTTCACCCTGTTATTGCACTGTAACACAAGCTAATGTGTCCCAGTTGGGTTGAAAGAACTTAGAACAACATGCCTATAAGGTTAGATCATCCAAAATGGTCGAATTATGAGCCAGGGAAGGGTTGATGTAGAAAATTTCCTTTTTGGGCGAAAAGCGTAGTGTCCCAAAAAGGAAGGTCATCCGTGGAACTTTTGATCCCTATGCCCAAATTGTAGAGCTCATCAAGGGCTACAAGAGTCATCTATACCATTTTGCAATTGATGGCCCCGTTGGCCCGCAAAATGCAAAATACTTTCTGAGAGCCGGCGCTTTTTGAACCAATATTGGCATTTAAAGCCACCAGGCATCAATTGCAACCAATACAGGCACCCTAATACAGACAGCCATCAATTTTAAGGCAATGGCCGGGTTCATCAATCCCAACCCAACACGGACAGCCATCAAATTCAAACATTTTAATTAATGGGTGGTGTATTGATCACGTGGACATGTAGATAGGGGGTGTTTTGTTTATTCGATTTATTTCTGTCTTTTTTTGGTGAGATTTGATGGCTGGCAATGGTGCCGAATGCAGGGCAGTGCCGAGAATCCGGCAGGAGGGGTAGAAAGGAACCCGTGGTAACCCATAGTGTCCCGGGCTGTCCCGGACTTCCGCATATGGACTCCCCAAAGATTACGCATAATGTTTGCGGTATTACCCCGAAGATCACGCATAATCTTGAGCTTATGAGGTGGCCCGGCGCCGCGACGTCAAGGTGATGCGAGAAAGAATATAGCAGAGCACCCCGTGTTTTGCGAAGGGCGCCCGGCGCCGCGACGTCGAGGTGGTGCAGCGAGGAAGGGAAGGAAAAGAGGGCGGCCCAACCACTCTCGTGCGATATTAGACTACTATAAAACGAGTTCTAAACTCGACTAATTCCGGCGTACTTGAAAAAAGGCGAGCCGAGGATATTAGCGAGGCGGCAGCTGCCGGCTGTGAGCCGACAGCCCCAAGAAAGATATGTATAAGGGAACGACAGCTATAAAGCTATAAAGTGGTTGGAAGGATTGAAAATAAAAATAAAAATTGAGGTGGAGAGATGGGGAGTGATGGGAAAGAGACCATATATGTATCTAAGGTGTCGCTGCAGCCGTGGGCTGGGACAGGTGAACGGGGGTGAGTGGGGGGGGGGGGGGGGGAATCATTCGTAGACAGGGATCTCCGGGGGGGAAATGTGCGAGTCAATAAGTAGGATGTCGCCGGGGTACGTAGCACTATGATTGGCGGTGGCGATGTCGTTACGCCAACGGGACAGGGCGTCGGCGACGATGTTCTTCTTGCCCTGAATTAGCAAGACACGCAACTGGAACTTGTTTGCGATGAGAACGTCGACCGACGACTTTAAGATTTCGTTGTACCCCGGTTTGGCGCAGAGTGAGTTGAATATATGGAAGGTGTTCTCGCTGTCTGTCCAGATCGCGATTCGGCACACTTGCACACTCCCGTTTTGGCGTACCAGGTCGGCCACGCGGTGGATGCACCAACACACACATAGTGCTTCGAAATAAAATATTACTCCAGGAGGCGGCGTGACTGCTGGGAGATTCGACTGGTACCCTACCCCAATGGCGGGGAAATAAATCCCAAGACCACCTAGGCTCGCGTCGCAGAAAGCTTCAACATCAGCCTCATGCACATCCCAGTCTAAGGACTCGAGTATGTGGACGCCGGTGGAGTTTTCGACGTGTCCGCGGAACCAGTCAAGGTCGCGTGTGATGCCGTGGTTAACATAAACGAGGGCTTTGAGGTTAGACTTGCCGCCAATTTTTTCGTAGAGATGAGAGAGCGCCGGCTTGAGCAACAGGTAGACATTGAACGCCCAATTGACCCATCCGGCTATTTCCATGAAACGGCGCAAGGGGTGGCGAGCTAGCCGTTTGGACGAGGACACTGCAGTGAACTCCTGCAAGCCTGCCAACAGCTCGGTGAGTTTCGCTCGGGGCATGGTGAAAGTCATCGCGTTGGCATCGACCTCGAAGCCGATGATCACGAGAACGCGACCGAAAACTTGCTTAGCAAGCTCGTGGTCCACTTTGAGGATGTCCCAGAGCTGAAGCAGCTCTGCCTGGTCGGTGGGAAACTGGCGCTCATATCGTCGGTAGGAGGTCATGACCTTCCCCAACATCGCAGAGAAATTGTCGTCGATGTAGACGAAGCCCGGCGTGATCTTCCGTTTGTTGGAAATCCAGACTACAAGTCCCATGAAAGACGTCCAAATGCGACATGACCCACGGTTCCCAAAGCTGTTGCAGCGGTCTACGTGACGCTCGCCATCGATGGTTACAATCTGCTTGAGCTGCCAGAGCGGGTGCATCGGGAGCCGGCGGTACGCCTGCGAGACGTCTGACTTCCAGAGGACCAAGTCAGCATTGGCCCCGTGTAGCCGTCGAAGTGCAAGGAGGTGGTCACCAAGGTTCTTGAGGGTGTCCAATCGCGACCCGGCAACCGAATCTCGCAGGATCATGGAGTTGAGACTGTGTTCCCCCATCGAGTGGTTGACGACCAGCCGGAGCTTTTGTGATTCGGGCTTCGGGACGACATGGATTGGCATGCTGTACATGCCCGGTAGCAACTCACGACCGAAAGAGGGTGAGAATCGCCCAAGGGCGATTTCCTCGTCTCGCTGCTGACGAACAAAAATGCGCTCCCGGTCATCCTTCAGCGGAAAATCAGAGGCATCGTGCGTCTCAGGATAAATCCCCGGCTGGGTGTCTGCCCAAGGCCAGAAACCCTCGCGGAGGCCGACCACGACTGAGCGCACGAACGGCTGGTTCAGATGATCAGCCAAAAGGGACTCGAAGGCGTCAACATCAATGGGTGATACTATACGGAAAAGGTCGGCGTGGTCCGCCAAAGTCTTGAGGGCCACGGGAGTGTACTCGGATCGGGGCGGCTGCGGCAACGGCAGGTCATACTCAGTCAATGCGGCGGTCGGACTGTAGTCCTCGTCGTACCCTGTCCAAACAAAATCCCAGAGGTACCGCGGACGCCTAGCCTGCGGCTCAGACGACGCGGACACCACACGTGGGGGCGTTTCTGGGTCAGAAGGATCAGAAAGACGGTCGCCCAGTGTACGTCTAGCCTGCAGCTCAGACGGCGGGGACCCCGCGCTCGGGAGTGTTTCCCAATCGGGCGGATCAGAGAAGCGCTCGTCCAGTGGACGTCTAGCCTGCGACTCAGACATCGTGGGCTCCGCGCACACAAATAATTGGCTGCCAGACAGGTCGGAAAGTCGCTCCGCCAGCTTCCGTCGGCGCTTCGGCATCGCTGGCTCGAGGCGCTGAGTTAGAGACAACATCGAGTTCTCAGGGGTTGACGCCGGGAAAGATTCAAGCTCGCCGGAGTGTGGTTCGACGTCGAGCGAGTCCGAAAGACGCTCGCTCAGCGTCCGCTTCCGCTGAAGCATCCCTTGTCCAAGCTGGGTGGAGCCTTCCAGACCTAGACATGAGCTGGTGGCCATAGGGGAAACACAGGACGTTGCCGAGATAGAGTGCGACCCGGGGATGGGCAGTGAAAGACAAAGATGAGGGTGAAGATGGAATACGAGGTATTCAAGTACAACAGAAAATAACGTCGAGTGAGTTAAACGAAAGCAGGAGGAGGAAAGTTCGGGTCCCCTGTACAAACTCCTCAACGCATTAACCCGCCGATCGATCTGTGAAACATTAGTGTCAGCCCGGCTGAAAATGTCCGCTGGCCAGGAGTGACGCAGGGCGCGGCAGAGCACCCCGTGTTTTGCGAAGTGCGCCCGGCGCCGCGACGTCAAGGTGATGCGAGAAAGAATATAGCAGAGCACCCCGTGTTTTGCGAAGGGCGCCCGGCGCCGCGACGTCGAGGTGGTGCAGCGAGGAAGGGAAGGAAAAGAGGGCGGCCCGACCACTCTCGTGCGATATTAGACTACTATAAAACGAGTTCTAAACTCGATTTATTCCTTGGCGGTCTCGGTAGTCCCGGCATTGATGCCGCTGTTCCGCATGGCTGTGTGCTCCAATGGAATGCTCGTTATGTCGGCCATTCTATTATATAGAGAAGTTGCTACCCGTGAATAAATTCACGGGGCTCGTTGTTCCCAGCTTGTGTCCCGGCTGGTGGTCCCAGTACGCAGTTACGTCGTGTTTGTTAGACCAGCTGGTAGTCCCAGTGCAACACTCCGGCAGCTTCCGCACCGACGTCGTTAGCTGTGAGGTCATCGCATGTGACGTTCCATTGGAAGGTTCTCTGTCTCTGGAATTATATTATATAGAGAGATGAATAATTGTTCACAGTACTGCATTATACAGTAGGAAACCGACCGTGAAGCTGTGAAAAAAAATGTGGCGGATGGTTCCGCCAGAATTTTCCGGTGGGCCAGAAATATAACAGATCACCGCGAGATTGAGCAGAACTGGAAGGGAAACAGCTGGCAAGAGGTTAGGTGGTACGGCCCGAAAATAGCAAGCAAAAATAAAATAAAAACAGGTACCGGTGCGGCGGATGGCACTGGATGGCGCGGCGGGAGGAGCGTGCATACGGGGCCATCAATATCTACCCATTTGGGAACATGACTAAAAGACGACTACCATCCGCGCGGCGGATGGGACCTCTTAGGTACCCTTTTGACCTACAACGAAGGGTACCTAAGAGGTCTGTTACGGCATGGCGGCGGTGCTCGCTGAGGTGTGCAGGTTGTGGACTGCACAGGAAATGTGAACCAGACCTGGACGATTGAACAGGTTCCTTCTGTTCTTTAATCTAATTGAGGCCGTTTTCTTGCTTAGACTACATTATTCAATCTAATAATTCATCGAATTTTCTTTGTCCTCCCTTTGTTCGCAAGAAAACCGCCAAGAACAGTTTCTCAAAATCAGTAACTCAGAAGCCGAGATGCCGTCAACCAGCTGGCAATTGCTGCTAAGTTTCTGAGGGTTTCCATTGTATTTCATATTCACCGAGGCAGACCTTTCAGTCTGCCCTGACCGTCAGAGAATTTTCTTGTAGTGTCTGTTTATAAAAGACGACACGGAAGCCGCCCACCGGCGATCACTGATGGACAAATGAACACATCATCGAGACTCTAGAGGCGTTTCCTTTCTCTTTTCTTCACTGTCTCGAAGTCTTCTCTCCCATTGTCCCGTCCTCCTCCCGTTTTTTTCTCACTCGTAATGTTTCAACCATCACAGTTGTACTGATACCTGACTTCGGCTGAAGTTGATAACGATCTCAGACTGGAGCCACCAAGACTCGGAAATTCTGAACATCTCCTGCCTATATACATGCCTGTCTCTGTCCATTCCAACTCCTTCGCCGTTCACGAAGGTTGCGATTTATTCAACTGTGAATGAGCCAAAACTTGATCTCAAACATGCCTTTGGGCGCCGTTACTTGCACCAGTCGTTACTACATCTTGATGCGTATCGCGGGGCCAATCGGCTGCACTGTAAAATTGACAAACATCTCCACCAGCTTATAAAGTGGCTCGAACACACAAATCCTCAAAAAACCAACCTTGCCCCGTCACTCCTTCAATTTTTGGCAAGGCTAATGTTCGCTTCGACCACACTCTTTTGTCTTGTAACCTCATTGTTGGCCGTCCTTCCCTCGACTATTGCGGTCGGGGCCCCAGCCGGAGAGAAAGTTATCTTCAAGGTAAACACAAGCAGTACTGCCAGTATGTCCGAAGCGGAGAAAGGTGTTCATCTACTGACACTCACGCTTCCTCGTCTAGCTTACTGCCTATATGAACTTGGTGATTTGTCGTTAACAGTCAACGCCTGCGATGATAGCCCCGAAACTATGGCTTTGGTTTCTACCCTCGGCTCCGCCGCTTCTACGACGCCTCCTGTCGGCACCATCACGCACCAATATATACCGACGACGTTTCTGCCGCGGAATGGAACGTACTGTTTAGCAGCGAATGCTACGACCAGCACCATCGTAACCATTAATGAGGGAACCAAAGTGATCATGAAACCGTGCGTCAGTACCGATGTTACGCAGCAATGGGCTATACGAGATGGGGATGGCACGATTCGGCTGGGGAACTCAAACAAGTGCTTGACTTTGAAATTCGGGGCCACAGTATCAAGCCCTCAAACTTTGGTGATTGGGACCTGCGCTGCCGGTGAGCCCTTCGGTGTTTTGTACATTGTGGTATGTATTGTATTTATTCTAACGAAAGGAAATGTCGATCAAAAATGGACGCCGATACCTAAACCTCCAAGCAGAGGACTAACCGGCTACGAGTGAGTCGATTTTATGCATTGAAAAATCCGACGACGTCCTCTTATCCTTATACTTATGCGTCTTCAAGGCCTGGCTCAACCGGCATGGCTTTTTATAACTGTAAGTATATCAATATCGTGAATGTTGAAATATGTTCTGTTTGCTTACTGTGCATCTTAGTGACCTCCACTTCTATCAACTGCATAACCGTTAGCATTAATGGGGTTCCAATGCGCCTGGAAAAGTGCTCATTCAACGGCAATTTCATCACGGTCGAACAGAACTTCACGTTTGTCGCAGGGAGCTCTTTTGTTGGGAAAGGTGCTCCAGGGCAGATAGCGCTATGGGACGGGCACTGTTTCGACGTGCTGACAAAAACCTCGAACGGTGTGAGCATTGATTACTTGGCGCCGCTTCCATGCAATGGGTATGCAATGACCATTCAGTTCCATGAGGACGAGCCTTCTTACATTAATCATAGCTCCTCCCTCACTCAGCAGTGGCAGGTAAACAACGATTCCACTGTCAACCTTGCCAATACCAACAAGTGCATCGGTCCGCCTACGGGAACACTTAATGAGGTGCGTCGCTCATCATTATTTATACTTCTTGGTTTTTATTTATTTATTTATTATAGGTGCAGGTTGTGAACTGCATCCCAGGAAATGTGAACCAGACCTGGTCGATTTTACAGGTTGATTCTGTTCTTTAATCTAATCGAGGCCGTTGTCTTGCTTAGACTACATTATTCAATCTAATAATTCATCGAATTTTCCTTGTCCTCCCTTGCCGTACCTTCGTTTACAAAGAAAATCACCAAGAAGAGTTGTTTGTCTCCTTACAATTAAATGTCGAATAACATGTTTTTGGCTTATGTTTTGTTCAATTACCGCGGTGGCTTGAACCAAATCCATTCCAGATCTTCAAGTAGCGGTTTGCTCTAGACTTTGGTAGGCTCGCTTGTCCAGCGAGGTACAAGTTATAAATCGGCTCTAGATTGAGAATATACTGAGATCAAATGCCAGAAAACCAAAGGCTATGGGCGTTGAGTCAAAAAGACTCGGAATGTCACGTGGGGGCATTTTGGGGGAACTTGGTTGAAACTTGGAAGGGTCGGGAAAAAACATAATGCCTTAGTCTTTCGAAGACATGGTATTTACAATTACCGAGTTGGAATTAAGCGGTTCCATGGGTAAAAGACAATTGAGCTGTATTTGGAGTTTGTAGTTCAATTAGGCAATGTGACGTGACACATGTGATGTCACGCATTTCCCCAAATCACAACAACGGTCACACCCGATTGGCAGTTGAATCTTGGAATATTGTTTGAATTTGGGTAGAATAGGTTGTACACAATACACGGCGGATGATACAAAACAAGCAAGCACAGAGACTGTTTATCATCCTGCTCTGTTTTTCCCGGAGCTCACGCTATCTTTCCGAGGGGCAGACGACACAGAAATTGCAGTACTTTCGGAGTCGTGGGAGTCATTTTTAACCATAGACGGCCGCGACTTGGATTCATCCATGCAATCAGGATCTGCGGCCAAAAGCGACTCGTTTTGGTAGTCCATGAGCGCCGCTTGGGGCGGAGGCGGAGGTGGAACCGGCTTTGAGGGGCAATAAGTTTGTTGTATTTATTGAATCGCATTTCATGGTAAGCACGTACCTTCGGTAAGCATGCGAATTTGTTTTCAGAAGAGACACTCCCGTCAGATCCGCTACCCCCATGCTCTTTGCTGTACCCCCATCCAGAACTGCGAGGTATACTTATGAGCTGGGCAGGCGAATATTCAAGATCATTACCGGTGATTGAGACTGCTGATTAAAGAGTTCGTCTTTAGGTCAGTGTATCAGCACTCCGTTTTACAGGAACCAAGGAACGAACGAACATATAACTTTGCGAGCACAAAGTTAAAAATCAAATGTCTGGGACGACAGCTGGTCAATATCAGGTGAATGAAACGTCATTAGAAGACTCACAGTCCTGTGGGCTATTTAAAATATTTCAGAATGCGCAATGTCTCCAGCTTCGGGCCGGCTTACATTGACGAGATATAAGATCAGGTCCAAGATGGCGCAGATGGATGTAAGGAGGCCGGTATGTATTGTCACTGTCGGTGATGAGCGGAAGGGAAAGAAACTAGAGTTTGTCGGTACTTCTTATTATGCGGTCGACTATTAAGTCCGACTGGCGAAAGCCTGTCCTGCGACGCCTCTGGGGGTAAAAAATACTAAAAAAGATCGTGTGTGAGGTTCCATAGAACATACCCTGCGAAAGATGAACATAATTCTGGAGTATAACGGGGAGTCTTACAAATGTAAAGTGAGGATGACTGTGATGAGACCGTCTCCGATACATTCGGCACCAAGCCACATAGTGACGAAGGGCTATAGAATTGTCAAGGTAAACGGACGAGCTCGCTACGTTAAAAAATGAGAATTTATAAGTACCTTTGCCGTTGCAACTTTACAAAGTCGGGTGTAATAATTGCATCAACAGCAGTCACTGAACGATGGTGGGTCTTGGTAGCTAAGAGCCCCAAGAAATTGGCGTACTGATCCCGCCGACTGTATTAGACTCTCAGAGAAATAAAGACCTGGAACGTGCAGTCTCACCAAGGCCCACCGAGGTGCACAGTCCGACAACCAGGTAAAGCCATGTGTTGTTATTCGTCAGGACTTTGACACGCCATGCGAAGAAATATTGAACCATGGCGGCAATGATTGCCTTAACCCAGTGAACAACATGAGTGATGCAGTTGGTTTTACGTACTGTCAATGCAGGATCTGAAAGGAATTAGCGCGGTATAAGTCTGCTTTCACCTCGAACTGACTCACCAGTCGCAAAGACTAAGAAAGCAATAAATTAGCGCATTCAAAGCAAAAGGCAGAGTTGGCTCACCCCAAGTGGCATTTCGGAGATACGGAGCGTCGTCGAAATGTACGATTAGGGATGTGTACAGAAAGGCAAAGATAAAGAAAGTGTTCATAGTGTCCAGGACGAAAATGCTCAGAATCTGAGTGTCATCAGCGCCTTCCACAGAGTCTATGTTGCGACGTACGTATAGGCGCATCCATAGGGGATCTCTGGGCGGGAATCAGCAACTTAAAAATCAGAGGAAACAACAAGTACTTGGAATTGGTAGCAAAATAGACGTGGGTTTGGAGGATCATCACACCGTAAAGAATCGCATTGAAGGCGAAGCCGAGAAGCATTGGACCATGGGCTACTTCTGCCGGTCTGAAGTTGGCCATGGTCGCGAGCGAGGGTGAATGAAATTGGAAAAGGCGGAGCAGGAAAGAGAGGGCTGAGCTGTGACTAAGGCTCCGAGTCGCGAGGAGTCGAAAGTCGATTGATGTAATGACAGGCGTCACAGGTGCTCGGCTCACGGTCGCTCAACTGAAGGCAAAGTAAAAGGTTAAAAACGCAAGGCCAAAAAAAATGAGAAACGGAATAATTTGGATAGGCAGGCAGTCGGGCTTTCTGGAGAGTGTAATTATATCGAGATTGCGCGTATTTCCACACGCGTCCTGTCATATCACGAGATCAGTGACTTCGGTCACCGAAAGGTCGTCTGAAGGAGGAATCGGAACTCCTGAGAGTCTCTACGTTGACCAAATTAGAGTACTTATGGCAACACAAAGAATGAAGTCGATCAGACCGAAATGTCGGACTCTGAAAATGGTGCACTCAATTAACTCAATTCTTGTCCTGTGGTCCTCATTTATTTAATATCAGCTTGTTCAGATATTGAACAACAAGAAGACAGCTCTTAATTCACTCTGGTCCATGGAGGGTGTTATCTGCAAGTTCGAGCAGTACAATGGATTATTTAAGTGCACAAGCGTCCACTTACCAAACCCGGGGATTGAGGACGTATGATGAACTATACTCGGGTTATATGTAGGTCGGCGGTCAAGGAGCTCAAAAGCGCAGTCAGTTTTCGAGTGGTTGACCATCAAGCGCCGTTTCCCTTGAATCAGGCGAGCGTTTACAAGACCAGAGAGCTGCTCTGAGAGCAACACCAAGTGACGTGGGCTGAGAGGTTTTAAAATTAATTAATACGAACCGTTACAACCTATTGGAGCTCAAGGACCTTCTTCGGGACATCGAACTCGTCGTGCGAAGTACCGTAAACCTGGAACTGAACTTAACCCTAGGCGCTAGCTGCCCATGGTCAACTTTCGTACTTGGCATTTTTCAGAAGAAACCTCGACTCAGTACAGATCAAGAAAGTTGTGAGCGGCAGCATAAGTCGCTCGTTTGTCGAAGGTTCGAGTCGTCGTTCGAGGAAAGAGCTGGGAAGAGGATTTGCACAGCCATCATGATCGGACCGATCCGAGACAGTTTCTGAAAATTTCCGTTTTAGACTTGCACGATGCCCCTCGACAGCCATTCTTACTAGTTTCGCAGGGTTGGACGGGAAGCGGCACAGGTCTCCGTCAGGGAGCAATTAGTCGGCCGCTCGCTATCCCCCAAAAGAAAACTCTCGCTGGCTGGGCAAGGACCGCGATGAAGCGTTCCCGTTTTGGGACCAGTGCGCTCCATCTCTCTTAACTAAATATCCCTACTCACCCTCCTCAGTCTGTTCTCCGCAGCTTCCAAGTCAATACAAATCAAAATCTCGGACGACGGGGATGATAGTGTCAGTGCTTTCATGCCGAAATCCTCAGTTTTTTAATTTCATCTTTTCTGCAGGATAACAGCGACTCAGAACCCGATGCCAGTGTATCGCTGAAGCGGACTAGTACTGGTATTCTGTCCAATCGGCGGCCTGTTACTGGTACTACGGCGAAACTCTGGCGCCACTACACCTGCCGACGATACAGCCCCCCGGCTCAGTCTCCTGGCTACTGCGAAACGCGAGGCCGCAAAACGCGGGCTGTATTCCCGATTTTTCCGGGGCCTGTACTCGGTCCTGATTCTCCTCTTGCGGGTGAACCCGCGGTTGTTTTGCACCCGACGTTGTGGCAGTTTCGTTGGCGGAGACGCCGATACCGCTGAAGAGAAACCGCGAAAGAAGAAGCGAAAGACGCTGGATAGAGAGGAGGAAGAAAGACGCGAACGAAAACGGTTGAGAAAGGAGAAGAAGGAGCAGAAAGAGTTGAAACGGCAAAAGAAGTCTCAAGAGAAATGTCGAGGTAAGGAGAGAGAGAGGGAGGAGAACGGCGCGGTGCCTTCAAATTCGGACGTAGAACTCAAGAAGGAGAAGAAACGGAAACGGAAACAAGAGGCGGAGGCGGAGGTCGATATTGTCGACGAGGAGTCGAAGCCGAAACGGAAGCAGGATGAGGAGAAGGAGTCTGAACAGTCAGGCAAGAGAAGAAGGAAAGAGGAGAAACGGAAGAGTAAAGAGAGCTCTGAAGTCCAACCGGAAGAGCAGCCAAAACGGAAACGGAAACGACCAGTCGAATAACCTCGGTCGATTACATTGTTTTTGTGATAATACATCGGTTGTGTTTGGAAACATGGATAGCTGAAGATCTACTCATGCACACAGTGATCATATAAAGGCCGTAGACATGCAAAAAAGAAGGTACATTACAGGGATTGACTAGTGGGATCACAATACGAAAGCAAGAACAGAAAGACATGAGACGACATTACTCGAGCCTCAGCCACGAGCACTCCTCCAAGCGCTCTGCATGGCGATCCGTCGTGCCTAATGAGAGTGTCAGAGCAGTGAGCGGTCAAAGAGGAGTAAACAAACTTGGTCCAAAGAGATGGAATCCTCCCTCAATTCCACTTTCTGTCTCCCGTTGTCCTCGTCCTCTTCATCCTCGTCGGCATCGAACATGCCCGCCCGTCCTCCTCCATTGCGTATACCACCAAACGCTGCCTTACCGCCGGCAAGCGAGAACGGAGTCGATGCAACGGCAGTGCCAAACACGCTGGCATTGGCCGGGGCACCGAACGCAGCAAAGTCAGTGACTACCTTCCGCGGTGGCGAGCCTGTGCCAGCGAACTTCGGTGAAGACGTCGGCGTCTTCGTCGGGGATCGGGGAGGCGTGGCTGGCGTAAATGGATACGAATAGCCAGACCCGTAAGTGCTTCGTGAGGTCTGCGCACGCGACTCCAAGTATTTGTCGGTGAACCGCGTTCCATTTACCTAGATTGCATATCAAGCTAGCCAAAGACGAAGATTGCAACGTTGGGTCGACGTACCCGCTTGAGATCGGGCCGCGCCTCCGCCAACGTGGCCGCCTGCGTGTATACTTGAACGTTGTGTCGGGATTCCTCCGAGTCCTTGTATATGCTTTCGATGACGACCTTCTTCGTGCTTTCATTTCGGAGCAGCAGCTTTTCATGCAGTTCTCGGGCTACATCGTCGACGCTTTCATTGTTGCCCAGTATCCTCTGCGCGACAGCATGGCCCACTTCTCGAACCAACCGATCCATATCAAGATTTTCGAGGACACTGCCGACGATGGCATGTGCAAGAAGATCAGCAGTTGTGAGCGGAAGCATGAGCCCGGACGTGATATTAGTTATCGCTCGGTAGAAATCGGTAGCGTACTGGAATCCAAATGAATGCCGCTCAGTGCAAACAATGAAAATCCCACTCACCGAGTACCCGCTTAATGCGGGTTCACAGGCCACGAAAAACTGGACATCGATTAGACGGAATGACCTCAAGTTGGTCGGACATACCAGAGTGATACCACGGCTGGCCATGATCCTTGCCAATTGCAGAGGATCGTTATTATCAGGCGATCCATCGTCGAATCCTAAGATCGCGCTCAGTGAGGCTTTATTTGATAGTAAAATGAGAACACGTACCGTCGCCGTACTCGCCAATCCCATGTGGAGGCGCATCGGCAATGAGGACCACCATCTTGCTCGCCTCCTCCCGCCAGTCCATGTTCAATGCCTCGAACATGGCTGCCGTGACCGCCTCCGGACCATCACCACCACCAGAAGCATACAAACCTGATAAATCCTTCTGGACCTTGGCAATATCCGACGAGAACCCAAAGTTCTTGGTGATGTAGGTGTGATCCTGCGGAGGATGGTCGCGGAACGCCACGAGCCCCACGCGCAAGTCATCCCTGCTTTGCAGCTTCCCGGACTCATATATGTGCGCACAAATCTGCTCGATGTTCTTGGTCGCGGAAGAAATGTAGCTTCCTTGACTGCCTGTGCAGTCCTGAATGAATACGAGGTCGCTGTGAGCGTGCGGATCAGTAGTGTCCTGCAACTGAAAGATGAGACTCACAGCATCTTCCGCCCTCCGTTTATACCACCCATTTGACCATTATAGGGCATCTGTCCGTTAGTGGGAATTTGAGGGACGACTCCCGAATCCATGGCCATGTCTTCATCCATGTTGTCTGAACAATGGGCTGCAAAAAAAACAAAGTACGGGTCGTGCTGCGGTGGGCAAAGTCAACAAAAAAGTAACGATCTTGGATGGGTGTTGGCTAGATGGTTAAAACAAGGAGAAATGCGCCTACGGCTCGTGGTGAGCTTCAAAAATGACTTGGTCTGTGCTAAGAGCACGTTGAAGTCCAGTTTTCCCCATTAGGAAGCCTTGCAGAATGACGCAATACTTTTCAAAATATTCTACTATTATCACGGCTCTCGCCGTCCACCACTCAGAATCCAACCCAGCCAGCTATGTAAATTAAATGCGGGCAGTCCCCCTCCTCCAGACCGCATCAGTGTCCGATAGAGCATGATCAACCCAGCCGTACATCCTCCTAGTGCCGCCGTCACCGTCACGTACATTCGCAGTCTCGCAGCAGCAGTCATGGCACGGTCAGCACCCCCAGGAATCGCAGTGTATCTGGTCAACGTGTCAAGTTATTTTTCGCCGTCACGCGATAGCCGCGTTGCACGCACGGATTCATTGCAATGCCGCAGATGGCGTGGAAGACGTCCGCAGTCTGGCCTGTCTTGACGCTCACAGCAACGGGAACTTGAAGCCCTAGTCGTCGGCAATAGACATCAGGTTGGACTTCGTGTCTCTGAGTACAATTATAACTCGTTCTTCCGGCCGAAGTCCAGCAACTTACCTGCTGAGCAAGATCGAGGTCCGATTTAGTTGCAACAAAAAGCGTAGGGATGTGATCCAGACTGTATTGTTGCTACAGAAAAAAAAATAAGTATCGATATGAAACTGACGTTGTCACTCACTCGTAGATTGCTGATGTAGGAGAAGGAGTTGGTGTCGCTTGAATCGTGGACATAGACGATTACATCCGCGAGATCCGTCTTTTTTGGATTGCGAAGTGTCTCAGCCTCGTATTTCGAGCCGAATTCTTGTAACTGATATCAAATCATCATGTCAGCAAATGTCTCCAAGGCCAGAAATTGCCGAAACTAACGACAAGATACTTCTCCGACCCATCAATTGCAACGGAATTGACGACGCTGATCATCTTACTCGTCGGCTCATACGTAGAGCTGATGGGCTTGCCCGCGAACGCCTTGAGCAGTGACGTCTTCCCTGAGCCGGCAGCGCCGCAGACATAACACAGAAACACGTTTCGAGTGACTTTGCCTTTCCGCCGGTCGGTCTTGCGAGGCCGAGTCACCTGTAATGCACCTGTTCGCGGTTCATTTGGGTATCCCAAGTATGCAAGATAAGCCAAGGTCGTTTTGTGGTCCAGGAGGGTGGTCATGCTACACAACAATAATTGGTCTATACTCAAGATCGAAAGGGAATGAAATTACCTCCACTGAGCGAGCCATCCTTGTAGTGTGACTGCACCTGAATCATCGGAAAGAGTGGTGTCGGGAAACTTCTGTGTTGCCCAAGGATTTCCTGGAGAAGTGCTGAAAACTTGATCTAATTCGGCCGTTTTCAGCGCCCCATCTTGATCCTGAGGTTATGATATTAACTCGCTGCAATTTGTAAAAAAAAGAAAGAGCGGGCACTTTATCGAACGTTTCGAAAAGATCCGTAAAGAACTGATAGCCTAGTGGGCTCAACTCGACAGAGCAATCGTGGGCAACATCGAACCTGCGACAAAGTCAGCGGAAACTAAGAACTGTTTCGGTAACGCACTTGGGCAATAAAAACCCTTCGGTCAAACGCAAGTCTTCCGCATAACCGAACTTTCGTAAAACGGTCCACGTAGTTTCAAGCCGGCCTCTTTGAATGAAGGTCGTGTGTAGGTATAAAAAGCCTATTTCGGTGAGACCTCCGTCTCGGACCCCGCCCTCAGTGTTCTCTTTGACCATTTGCCGGATACCCTCTAGTTCTTGGGCCTGTAATGGCGCGTCGAAACATTTTCGCTAAAACCATAAGCTTTATGGACAAAAAAAATTCTGGAGACGCTCACTTGAAACTCATTGAGCTCTGCAGGATCTAGAATTCCATCTTTGTTGGCGTCACATAATTTGAATATCCGCCTCAAAGCGCTCAAACAAGCTGGTTTTAGGATCTTGTGAAAAAAATATGAGCGATGCCTGTGTCGGCGAAGCTGCGTATTACTGACATGGTCCCTTGAGTCATATAATGGGGCAGTCGGGTGCAGTACAGCCTTCTGCGCGAAATAGAAAACCTCCGAAATATTCAATGGTTTTTTCGCAGAGCATTCCACGCAGGTTTCCACTTCCTGTAAAAATTCGTTCGCAAGAATCGCAACTGGATGGAACCAAACCGACATACCTTGAATTCGTTCATTATTGGTATGATTTCTTCTTCTAAAGCCTCATTGGTGACTTCGCCACCTCGTAGGTCAATTTTATTGCCGACCAAAATAACCGGGACCTTTAATCGTTCATCAGTCTGGTTTCTCAGCCAAGGGAGTAGTATTACATTGACACCTAGTTGGCGGAAATGAGGAAGCCAAAACGTCGGTATTCTGTCGAAGGAATTGGGGTTGTCGATGGAATAAACGACACAGATGACGTGAGCTTTCCGAATTTCGCTCTCGAGATGTGCCCGGTCTTGCGGACCAGCTGTAGGGTAGAACTTAGATTGGGACACCAAACCATAAGCTTGATACACACCTCCCGAGTCGACGATGTAAGTGGTAACGTTTTCGGGCGTAACCTCAGGCGGAATGGTGACTTCAGGGACAATATGCTGAACCTGAGTTTGTGTTGCACAATGAGCGCGATTTTTAGAGACAAGGTCGATATTTACATGAGCAACAAAGGACTCCTTGATTAGAGAGGTCACTATTGTGCTCTTCCCAACACCCTCTGGATATCCAATTGAGTTTCAGCCGTATTGCGACAGGTTATGAAGCGGCGAACCGTCGCCAACTAGGAGAATTCGTACATCACGACGCATTCTCCGGAGACCAGAATGAAGGGAAACCAAGAAGGTAGATGTTTTAGTCTATCAAGACAGACTTCACACTCGCAACCTCGTTTTGAAATGGATGTTGCGGAAGAAGCTGAAGACGAATGCGGGCACAGCCACACCGGCCACTTGACTTCTCCTTTGACGCGTTTTTCTTCGACGCGCCGCGGGCGCGCGAACCATGGTCAATGGCCGCGGCGTTCCGTATGTACTAGTTCCTTCTCCTCCCATAAAGCCCAGTGGCGGCCTCATTCCATATGTATTGGTACCTTCACGTACTCCGAAACCCCCTCCGAAACCCAGCGGTCGCGCAACTCCTTATGTGCTGGTGCCTTCAATTCCTCAGAAGCGCAAGGCGTCTCCAACTCCGGGATCTGCCAGCCCCGATCCATCCCCCAAAAAAAGGAGAGAGGAGGCAAACTTGCCTGATTCCGCTGGGTCGTCGTCGGAGAATAATATTGAATATACAGAAGACGAGCTGGAAGATGACGCGCCCCTGGACTCTAGGGGCGGTATTCCTGTTCGGACACTTAGTGGCTTTTGTATCTTCGAAGGACAGGATTTGGTTTCCACCACGGAACTCTTGGGCGGTATTTTTGGTCGCTCATTTACTGCCTCCGGTCTGGCTAGAGATCACCACCTTGGCTCGACCAGCGATGATGATGATGAAGACGATTGTGGCCTTTTTGTCAAGGGCTTGCAGATTACGGAGTTGGACCTTCATCACGTCTCTAAGGAAGGGATTGTTGACAAGTACTCTTTTCTCTTTCTGCGCAGAATCGACGCTGATAAATTGCCTAGCGATGTATACATTAAAACCGAACGCGCTTGGTATATTCTGAATACCCCTGCCAATATTTATAGGCCTTTTTTTATACCCCTCTGGATTCGACACCAATTTACCCGCCTCATCGTCGCCTCTGCGCTCAACAATCCAACAACGACGTATGCGGAGTTCGTGGAATCGCTCCCGAAACCGCTCACCGAAACCGAGCTCAAGTCAGTCGAGGTCGTAAGTTGCTTCAATGTCAATGTCAGTATGTTGAGCTCGATTTTGTTGTAATAGATAGAGTATTTCAAAGCTCTTCTCATCGTCGTTGCCTCAGACTTGAAGGAGACCACAAAACGGAACATCAACAGTGTTCCCTTGGTCAAAACACTTCAAAGCGCAAAATTCTCTAAGCATTTGGAGATACCCAAAGAGCTTACTGTTGTAAAAGCGTTTGTAACGCCGATTGTCGGACGCGTGGTAATGCCTCACATAACCTGCGCCATGTCGGTTGTTGGTTCCGACCTAGCCGAATTGGAGCAAGTTCCGGTGAAGGAGGTCGATGCACAACCATACGAACATGACCATGACGATCCCAAGACCATGCGCTGGGGAAATCGTCTAAGCCGCGCTGGATACTACGACAGTGTGACCATAGATGGTGTTATCTATAGAGTAAATGTCTCTCCACTCAATCGGGCCATGTCTAATGGTATTGTAGATTGGAGACGTAGTTTCTGTCAATCCTGGTCAGGACGAGGATGATCAGCGAGCTCAAAGTGCTCTACTTTCAGCTGAATTTTGTGCCAATTCCTATGCACAACGTGTTTGGTACCTGATTTACTTGTGTTGTCTATCGGATCTCAGAACATCCTCTCAGGTTCATACGCATTGAGTACTTCTTCGAAGACGAGGTGGAAAGAGACGGGCGGGGACTACCCACCAAAAAACTTCACGGCGTGTGGTTTGCCCACGGTAAGATTTATCGTTGGTACCTGAGAGCTTTACTAACATGTGCAGGGAGCGACACGATATTACAACAGTTCAATCATAGCGAAGAGCTTTTCCTTTTGGAGGAGTGTGACGACATCAAAGTCTCCAGTATATATCGCAAATGTAGCGTGCGCGAGCTCGGGCCTATGGAAAGGGAACATCCTGACACAGGCGACAACAAATCCACCACTTATTTCTATCGGTCCGTTTCTCTCTGTGTTCCAAAGTCGTTTCTTTCTGATGACGTTCACAGACTTGTCTGGGATGGGGACGAAGTCGAGTTCAAAGACCCCCCGACCTTTGAAGAGCAGGAACGGGTGAAATCCCTTCTACCTGCGCACATGCCTTGCGTCAACTGTGGTTTCACAGAAGAGGAGGAATTGAGACATAAACTACTACCTCTCAGTGGTACCAATGTCCCAGATGGTTTCACTCAGTTTGGATATAGCTACCATCCTGGTGATTTCGTTTTGATCAAACCGAAGACTGATTCACCTTGCCCCCTGTTGGTCGGCCAAATCATCGATATTCAAGGTTTATCGGGCGAATGGAACGAGGATGGCATTATTTGCTCGATCCGATATTTCAAACGATACACCGAGGGCTGGATGGAGGTTCAGGACGATGTGGGTGACAGTATTTGTGTGTTCCCTTTATTTCACACATGATTTGACAGCGGCGATTGTACCGAACCCGCCACACCAACAAGGTCAAGGCCAAGGACCTCGATGGTGTCTGCTTCGTGAAATTCATCGATGAAGCTAACGTCGACGCGATCCAAAACTGGCTCGATGGGGATGACCATTTTTATGTGAATACGTACATATCAAACAGCAGAGCTCTCGTTCCAATGGAGGAAGAAGATTTCGAGCTCTGTCAACCTTGCGCACGGAAGCATGAGCGGGAGATGGAGCAATACCACCTACGGAATGAGCCTATAACGTCCCTGGATGTATTCTCTGGTTCGTGTAGGATGTGGTTGGTGTTACCAAGGCTAATTTTCATCTTCTCAGGTGCTGGTGGATTGTCCGAGGGCATGAGCAAGACAGGTTTCTTCGAAACGAAATGGGCGATCGAACAATCCGCCTCGGCAGCGTTGACATTTGCGTAAGTCGATTAGAGAAGCTCGCTGAATCGCTAATTATATTCTATTTGGCAGGGCCAATCATCCCAATACGAATGTCCTCTGCGCGGATGTCAATGATGTACTAAAGTATATCATTGAAAGGCAAGAAGGCAAAGTGCCCACTCCGCTGCGATCATACGATGGTTCGATCATACCTGATGAGGACATCCCTCGTCAGGGGGATGTCGAGTTGGTGATCGGTGGTAAGTGCCAGTGGTCATCACTGTTTCCTTCTTAATCCAACGATCAGGACCGCCGTGCCAATCTTTCAGCGTAGCGAACGTCTACAGGGTGAATAAGGTGTTTCAAAGTTGTTGTGCCACTAACTCAATCTCTTTTTGTAGAAAGAGGACGATGTCCGGTCCACTCTCCCGTACACCCTACTCGGATTAGTTGAGGCACTGCAGCCTACTTATTTCCTCCTTGAAAATGTGACGGGACTCATGTTTCACGCCCTAACTGGAAGCGGAAAGCGTGTTGAAATGGCTACCCTCAAACTCATCGAAAGAGTACTATTAGCGTTGGGGTATCAGGTGCGGTTCAAAGTTCTCCAAGCGAGCCAATACGGTACAGCTCAAGACAGAGAGCGTGTCATCTTTCTCGGTGCGAAACGCGGCCACAAACTGCCAGAGTTTCCCATTCCCACGCATACTTCCCTCAAGCCTGCTCGACAATGGAAAATCCCATTACGACGGCGCGATCGAATTAGGCCCCCGACGCGGTCAAGAACGGATGAAGTTCATTTGTACGCACCTCACCCTGCTGTTACAGTCAACGACGCCATCGACGATTTGGTAGGAAACTTCCCACCTCTTCGGCAGTAGAAACTCACGACTCTTGGACAGCCCCCCTTTGAATGGTCCGAACTCCGATATGCTACTTTATCTGCTGACTCCTTTCCAGGGTAAACCCGCATCTTCGCATTCCCGAAACACCGCAAGATCGTGAAGAACAGCTTCAACGCAAACGACAGGGTATCCTGCAATGCACTGTCTCCAAGTTGCCCGTTGGTTTCCCGGATTCGGTCGCGTTTGAAAAGCAGCCTCGGACACGCTATCAGAGGATGATGCGCCGACGAGATGGATTGGTCGACCACCATGTCACCCAAGCTTTTTCAGACTTGATCGTGGAGTTAACTACAATGGTGCCACTGAAACCATGGTCAAATCACCGATGTGAGTGCCAGTTTCCCTGCCCAACCGTTGCTTGAACCTAGTTGTGGGTTAGTTCTTCCACAAGAGCTCCTCCCCGAAACAATGAAACGACCAGGAAACAGCTGTAAGTGATGGCGCTCGTCTACCGGATGTGCCTGACCAGTCTTTGTCCAGCCATTTATTACGGTCGTCTCGATGGAACTTCCTACTTCAATACGGCAATGACAGTGCCAAAGCCTCACGGAAGCAAATCCCATTTCATACATCCCTGGGTACGTTCACGTTCCTGGTCCATTACTGTTCTATCATACGACACAGCAAAAACGAGCACTCTCCCTGCGGGAGTTCGCGCGCTCGCAAGGGTTTCCGGACAGCTATATCTTCTGTTCTACAGAATCCACCCAGAATGGCCGGTTCAAGGATGTGAGTGCAGAACCATTTTGGCTCCTTGTCTGCTCTGATTGTCCTAGTTTTGCAAACAGATAGGCAATGCGGTTCCGGTCCCATTGGCCGCTGCTTTGGGACGGAGCATTGGCGCCGCGTTGGTCCATGATTGGAGAAAACGAAATCGGCGAGAAGCCAGCATGGAGTGTTGATATTTTTATGTTTAAGTACATACTGTACATGTTTTAAGCGTTATAGTGTTGTTCTTAGATACTTAGGCCGGTGTTTTAAATTTTCGATTGTGGACTGGTGGCGGTGACCCGGTTGTTTACTTTTGTTAGACGATACGCGCGTCGCGCTTTCTGTCTACGACTATGTCCGCCGTCCCACCCCCAAATCCACCCTCAAACGACCCCCCAGCAAACCCAGAGAAGCAGCCGGAAGCAGCTCCTACTGTGTTTGCCTCGGCCGATGAAGCACCCATGGATACAACCCCAGACCAGCCTCCGGAGGAGACCTGGGCAGACATACCCGAGGACGTTATGGGACTCAGCACGGACGAGATTCTCACTAGAATACGCCTCATTGAAAATGACATGAAGGTTAGCTAGCTGTGTGCGAGGAAGAGCTCTCAGTCTCTGAACACCGTTCCAAGGTCATGCGTTCGGAGACTTTGCGACTACAGCACGAGCAAAGTGTAATGAAAGAGAAGATTCGCGACAATGGTGAAAAGGTCAAGCAGAACAAAGTCCTTCCTTACCTTGTCGCCAACATTGTGGAGGTGCATATATTTCTTTTGCCATGGAACGCGTCAATAACACACCTTCCAGATTCTGGACGTCGACCCAGAGGTTGAAGAAGACGGGGCAAACCAGGATCTTGACTCCATGCGCAAAGGAAAATGCGCCGTCATCAAGACCTCGACCCGGCAAACCGTATTCCTCCCGCTGATAGGTCTGGTGCCCTCCGAGAATCTCAAACCCACAGACCTGGTTGGCGTAAATAAAGACTCCTATCTTGTCCTCGATACCCTTCCTGCTGAATTCGACTCGCGTGTCAAGGCGATGGAGGTTGACGAACGACCAACAGAGACTTATACGGATATCGGAGGACTGGAAAAGCAGATTGAAGAGCTCGTCGAGGCAATTATCCTTCCTATGGAGCAGGCGGACAAATTCAAGACCCTTGGGATTCAGCCTCCTAAGGGTTGTTTAATGTACGGTCCTCCAGGTGCGCAATTCAACTAGGTTAATATCGCGGTCCGTACTCATGAATCGTAGGAACCGGCAAGACTCTGCTAGCTCGTGCCTGCGCCGCCCAGACCAAAGCATGTTATCTGAAACTTGCTGGTCCATCCCTGGTTCAAATGTTCATCGGAGACGGTGCCAAACTTGTACGAGACGCATTTGCCCTCGCAAAAGAGAAGGCACCCGCAATTATCTTCATCGATGAACTGGACGCCATTGGCACCAAGCGCTTTGATTCCGAAAAGAGCGGTGACAGAGAGGTGCAGCGGACCATGTTAGAGCTCCTCAACCAATTGGATGGATTCAGCAGCGATGAGCGGATCAAGGTATGCATGCATTTCCTGTTTTCTCTTCTTATTCATTTCGGATGTAGGTGATCGCTGCGACCAATCGAATCGATATTCTTGACCCGGCTCTTCTGCGGTCAGGTCGGCTGGATCGCAAGATTGAGTTCCCTCTGCCGAATGACACCGCCCGTGCCCGTATCCTCGAGATACATTCTCGCAAAATGTCTGTTTCCGGCGACGTCAATTATGAGGAGCTAGCACGTAGTACCGACGAGTTTAACGGCGCGCAGTTAAAGGCGGTCTGTGTCGAGGCTGGAATGATCGCGCTACGGGAGGGTGCAACGAAACTTGGCCATGAGCACTTCCTGAGTGGAGTGGCAGAGGGTATGTCTCCATCATCCTTCTTTAGCCAATTCATTTTGACTCTTTTATAGTTCAAAGCAAGAAGAAGAATGATTTGATATATTTCGCGTAGGTCTTGTCGCATAGTTGGCACTGTTTGGCAATACGATCATGACCTCTGTCCATTGCAAAGTTCCTCCTTCTTTACCTGCTCCATCTGCCTTCTCCAGAAGGCTGCGATACTGACCTTTGTAAATTCCCTCTTCTTCCCCATCTATCTTCTCACTCCACTCTATCCTCGACGCCATTGAAAAGAAGGTTGAACAAGGCTCTCATGTTCACACGGAGCTTCTGCTCCTGCGCTGTTTCGCGTCCAGTCACTGTTGTATTTTGGCGCAGGCGGGCATCTCTCACCGCCCATGCAGGCCTGGTGATGGTGGAGTTCGGAGGATTTCCTTCTACATAGTTCCATGATTCGGGCTCTCCAATCACAGTGAAACTTCTAGCGTGATGTACAGCTGGCTTCCCACCCCATTCGTTTGACATGCATGCACTTGACTGCTGGCGAAACATTTAAGGGCGACTTCAGCTATCAAGATCCCAACAGCCGCGCCTGCACTTTGACTTCCGACCAATGCATTTCCTCAAAGTCGCCGTCTTTGCACTGTTTCCTCTGGTCCTTTCTGCGCCGTCGCGCCGCCAGAGCACGTCCGGCACGATCATCGCGCCCGCGGATGGAACCATTATTGCGCCGGGCGAGGAGTTTGCGTTTTCCTACGACACCATGGCCGACTTCGGTGTATCGAGCTACAACGTCCGTGGCTTCAAAGTTTTTTCCACTGGATAATTATTCAACTAAATCCCTCAACAAGTTTTCCGTTTTTCTGCTAACCTCGGTGCCCACGTCCTTCTCGCAAAGCGTCGACTTTGCGGAAGGCCATTTCTTTGGACGATTCGCTGAACCCAACTTTCCTGGTAATTATCATTATTTCATCGGCGCGCTGAATTCGATGATTCACCATCATCTTCTAAAAAAAGGAAATCCATCCCCGAAAAACGTCGCTCCAGCGACGCTCACCATGCCCGACTTCTCCAAGTCTCCAGGTGGATGGGGTACGGGTATGTCTGACAGCAACAAGGACTTTGCGCTCATAGTGATGGAGGAATATGCGACTGGCACGGTAAGGCTGCAATAATTGTTGCACTCCTGCGGCGTCCTCACCTTTGCGATTGTAGGGTTCCCTTGGCTCTCGGCTTACTTTGGCTATTAACCGCATCGTATACAATGGCACCAAATCGTAGACACTGAGCCGCATTGGACTCGCGAACACTCAGATATTTTTGCCTTTACCGGGACCACATAGACATTTTACTTAGACCATTTAGACAATTCTTTACTTCGACCACTTAGACAATTTACCTTTACCGGGACCTTTGACATTGATGCGACACTGGACCACGATTTACAATATATCTAGGTACAAAAATTCTCTGATTATCGTCTGTGCTTTACACCCATTCTTTGGGTTTCTTCAGAACCTCCATCAGCTTCCCCTCTTCAGTACCCTCTCCCCCAAGATCAGTCATATACTCCCATCGCACCGTCTCCGGGAGAGTCATTAGGATACTCTCGATTCTTGCACCAGGAGTCATGAGACCGAACTTGGTTCCCCGATCGACGACGAGATTGAACTCGACATAACGACCCCGACGGACAAGCTGCCAACGGCGCTGCAGCGGTGTATATGGCATCGCGTGTCTTCGGGACAGAATGGGCATGTATGACGGCAAGAAAGCGTTCCCGAGTGTCTGCAAGAGGGAAAAAATCTCCGTAGACGTTCTAGGCCGCTTCTCGGTGTCGGCTAGCCGCAGGTGTGGGCCCGTGTTGAGATCATCGAAGAAGATCCCACCGATCCCGCGACATTCGGAACGGTGGGGGATATAGAAATATTCGTCGCACCACTTCTTGAATGCTGGGAAGAGGACAGTCCCATGTGCATCGCAAGCTGTTTTAAGCACGGTGTGGAAGTGTACCGCGTCCTCCTCGAAGAGGTAGGTGGGAGTTAGATCGGATCCGCCTCCGAACCACCAAGCGAGAAGCTTGGGCTCCGCGTCGGCGTCGCTGCCAGCTGGTTCTGTAATCTCGAAGTAACGGTAATTGACGTGGGTGGTGGGAGCATTAGGATTGCGGGGATGGATAACGATGCTGAGTCCCGCAGCAAAAAAAGGCAAGCCACTTTCGCTTTCGGGGAGAGGCATGGAGGTGTGGTCTGCGCGCATCTGCTTGATAGCAGTTGGAGGAAGAAGACCGTGCACCAGCGATATGTTAACGCCTGCCTTCTCCAAGATGGATGTGCTGTTAGCAACGGCGGAGCCATCCTCGGATGGCGGGATCGCGAACACGCATGATTGGCCAGAGCCTCCTTGCGGGCGAATCCAGGAATCGCGTTTGAATGGTGGTGAATTGGGATCGAGGGCCTCGAGTGTAGAGACTATCTCATCTTGGAGGTTGAGGACAAATTCCTCTACCTGCTTGCGCATCGGCTTGCTGGATGGATCCGCCATGGTGATGGTTCAAGTCCAAGAGACGAGCAGACATCGTTGACGAATTTTCGGAGGCGGGTCTGATGAAAGCCGAGGCCTCGGCAAGTCCGGATCGACGTCTTACCAACGACTCGACCTTGGAGTCTAGTCGTTTCGCGACCACAAAATATATGATCTACATTACGGGAATTCTAAAATACATCGACGATAGCATAATACAAGCAGAAAATCTATGAATCAGTGCGACGTCGCATTGTACACAATGCGGTTAGCGGTGAAGCTGATTCTGTTCCCGGGCACACCCTGCGACAATTGAGGTAAGGAACAACGATGCACGGTTCTGCAACTTACATCGCTATTGGCATATTCCTCGAAAACCGCGAGATAAAACGTAGCATTGCTCGCTGACGCCCCTTCGCCCCATCCGCCCGGTGCAATGCTGAAATTGGGCATAACTAGTTGAGCCGGAGGAGTGTTGGGTGGGTTCGGATTTCCTGTTCACAGTCAGTCAGGGATTATTCGGTGAATGGTAATGTGTGAAGCAACCTGGGTAATTGGGCTCAGCAAAGCGGCCAAAGTAATGACCGGCTCCAAAGTTCTGCGAGGCCATAAAAGCGAGGGGCGGAGTTGTAAAGAGGTACACGGAATAGTTGTAACTCGAGGTTCCATAGTCAGCGATGGAGAGGTAGTTGAAATCGAAAGCTTGGTTCGGAGCGATGTGTGTACCGTCTGCCGGTTGAATAATGGCAGGAGTAGTAGCAAGCGCAGAGGTAAAGCAGGCAAGCGCAAAACTGAGAACAGAGAGGAAATGCATTGAAGGCATTGAGGAGAGACGGAGCGCTTTTATAGTCGGGGCCAAACTAAAAGGAGAAGAAGTAACAATCTGAGACTTTCCAGCCTGTTTCATCCGGGTAGGTTTTGTAAAACGAGTGTTGACCCGATACTGTACAATTGACGCAGTCTCGAGTAAATCCAGAGTTAAGGAACAGGTTCTGGGCCACTTCTGACATCGGAATCGATGGACGCCAGCTGCGAGTTGGACGTGAGGCCCCGAACCGGATTATCAGTGAAACGGCGAACGAAACCGATCGGACGACGGACTATGACGGAGGAGGACAAAGCGATCTATGATCTGCCGAAAATGGAAGGTAGTAATAGCCTTGGAATAAGACAGAGACAAACATGGCCGATGTTCCCTCTCTCGACGACAAGGCGCGATACGAGGCTTTAAAGAAGGAGCTGCTACAGGCACTTCCAAAGAAACGCGCAATCGATAAACAACTTGTTCGTTTTCTTTCACTGGAGCCCTCCTCATACTGAAATGAGAACAAGGCAGACATTGAATTCCAAATCCACGACTTGGAGAAGACATACCTCACGGAAACAGCTGCTCACAATGGCGGGAATATAATCAACGGCTTTGAGGGCTACCTCAAAAATACCAACGCGAACAGAAGAAAGTACGACGTTGCAGATAGCGAACGCTTGTTTTCAAACAGCAGTCTCACTTATCCAAAGGTGAGTTTTGTCCTATCTTCGTGGCGCTTGTGCCCCTTGGATTCCATCCCAATAGTCACTTGAGCTTCTACGCGATAATGATGAAGCACCAGAAGATGTCCCCCTCTTCAAGCAGCCAAGCACACCAGGAGTGACAACCGTCATCGTTCCGCCTGCAACACGGGGACAAGAGCTAGACCAGTCGCAGATAAAGAAGTACAGAGACAGGGAATATCAGAGGCGGAAGAGAGCTAGTGCCACTGCCAGCCAACGCAGTACGAGTGATGAAGAGACAGTTACGAACAGCTCCTCGCGCCGGGCCACAAAGAAGGCGAGGCTGGATGAATAATAAATACTCGGTGTGTCTCACAAAATTCCTCATCCCTTTCGGTGTTAATGGGAGCTCTTTTTAGCCTGTTAATATTTGTATTATATATGGGAAACGTGTACATGATGAGCGAGTCGTTTTACAGGCCCAAAGTCCTCAGAAATCCACGACGCCTGCTTCATCCATACCACCTCCGTCAGGATCTACAGCTTCGATGCATCGCGCGATTCCGATTATCTCTCGCACGTCCTTCGCGCTCACCCACACCCGCCCATTAACTCCTACTGCAGTCTCGAGTGGAAATCGCGCGCCGAGGAGGGGTAGTAGAAAGTGTTTAGAATCAAGCAGCCTTGGTCGAAAGTGTCATAGAGCGAAAAAATTGGTAAAGTAGCACATACTGTCTGCACATTGCCAAACTGCAGCGAACCATGAACCCGCCCTTGAGGTCCCCAAAGCCTTCTGATTTACGCGTTTGCGCATCGAAGCATTCCAGCTCGGGTTCCATGTCTTTATGGGCTAATGAAACGCGAGCGTAGACCAGATTTCCGATCTAAATATCTTGTCAGTAGGGGAAAAATTACAACCAAGAATTATATTGTACCTTAAGATTCGGTTTGTTTCTCTTGGTGGCTCCCTCGAAAGCAAGTCCATCCAGGGAGGCTGGTTGAGCCGAGCCAATATCGACGCGAAAGCCTTCGCCAGCTTTTTGGATAATGACACCAACTACCGATTCTTGCGCGGCGGGGACATACTAGAAACCATTGAGCGCAGGCCCTCCGAGTAAAAGAACGCCGCACAGACCCGTCTTGAATTATTTTCAACCCACCATTTGCTGCCGTTTGCAGAATGATTCAGGAACCCGGCGCGAGTAGCAATTATTGACGCAGAGGTAGACGCGTCGCCGCTGGAGTTTCCAGTAGTCTGAAGTAATCCAGGGCCTAGCTTGAGGTTTACATGCTGCGCAGGGACGTGTTGGCCGGGAAGAACAATTGACATGACCGCTCGGAGCAAAAGGCTCAGGCCCTGTTCGGGATCCCAATTAAAAATCCAATTCCTAATTTTCCCCGCCAAACACAAAAATTTAGGATTTAGAGCCGGAACATTTGGCAGGGAAATTAGGAATTGACTGTTAATTGGATCCCGAAGAGGCCTCAATATTTGTTTTAGCTTCATAACACACCTCTTTGACCATGACTACCCCCTTGCTTAACGATTTCCCGGAGCTCGCTGATCTCTCGTAAGGTCTAGCCCTGCCTTTCACGCACAGGGATTCATACTGCTTCGTAGACGAGAAGATCTCGAAGACTTATTGAATGATCCTGTCTACTTCCAGGCCATATTTCACTCTTTATCCCGCGTCAAAGCGATGTACCAATCACAGGCAGAGTTGGGGATGGCAAACGAGTCAATTGCTAGTGCGTCAGGCAACTATGTGGGCCGTACTCGTCTCAATCTTTCCAAGACCACAATCTTGCCCTTCAAGAGCCATTATACAAATTAAGGGCGGAGACTCAGGAAGCCTTTGACGACGCCAAGAATCTAGAGGCTCGGTGGAAAGATGTAGAGAGAGAGCAGCGGGAGGTCTATCAGGTTCTTGCTCCGTCCACCCTGACGACTCGTTCCCCATGCCTACTCGATGCATTCTCAGCGCTTTAGCCCCCAATTCCTGCTCATGCGCCTCAAGCACAGCAAGACAGCGCAGGATGACGCGTCGGAAGCGCTCGCCTCAGCCTTCGTACAGCAATCGGCGACGTCCGGATCGTATGGTGGTGGATCTGGCACCGGGACGCCAAATGGTTCGTCCGGCAAAGAAATCGACGACTTTGTGAGGGAGTTCAAGGATCTACGGAAAACCTATCACAAGCGGGTTATGTGGGAGGACAGATGGTCTTCGGGGCTGGTTAATTGGAGGGACGACTGATAGATTATATATATGGTGAGTCCGTCTTTGCAGAATTGTGCTGTTCGGTGCTCATTCGCGTTGTGAAGCTATTACTGTATTTTTAGGAATAAACGACGCTGTTACAGTTGTAATACTTGAAGCAACGAAGCGGATGCATGCTCACCGACACTGCCTACCAGTAGCATCGAGACTTCCTCATCGGGAGCCACTAGGTAAGTACCTATGGGAAAGCCTCGCGTTATCCTTCTCCGTACCCCTTGATGCTCAATCTACCAGCTTCTGTACGTTGCACCTTGCTCGGACCATCAACCCGGACCGCTTTGTACTTGGGTATAAAGAGCGGCCTGTGTGAAGTAGTTTCGTTACTCTTGCACTCGAACAACCCAATGCTTGCCAAAATCTACGGCTTGATCTTCATCTCATGCTGGTTGTTTCTGCTGTTTCTGCTGCTCAACCTGTCATTGTTCAGCCTACGAAGGGCTCGGTGATTGCTCCTAATACCGACTTCAAATTCCAATATCACTCCATCGCCGACTACGGTGTCTCCTCGTATAACTTCACTTGCTGGCTATTCACGTCTCCTCCGAGGCAAGTCAATGCATCTAACTGATGGATTAGTGCTTATATGTTGTAGATTCTTCGAGCCCTCTGAAACGTTTGCCATGGGTTATCATTTAGGTCGGTTCTCCAGTCGAATTATCCAGGTCGGATGTTTCCAACGTCTGTCGTATGCAACATTCAAGCTAATAGCTCGTGATAGCCAACAAATATCCGCACAATCCTCCCCCTGCTACTTTCAAGATGCCCGATTTTTCGAAGCTGGGTCCAGGCTGGGGTGTCGGATCCAATGCCAGCCATGCAAAAATTTATTTTGCCGTGATCGAGGAATATGGGGATGGACAGGTAGGGTTTCCAGAGTCGAATAACCACGATCACATTTAACATTCAAGTCCATCCAGCCGTCTCTTGGGTATAGAATGAGTCTTTCATTCAACGAGATCACATACAATGGAACCGGAACTGGCCACTGAATTGTCGAGAGATTAAATAGCTGGGTTGCGCAGGAAATTTCCTTTAGATCTTCTGTACGGTGTTGAATATACTTGGGATTATTTTGTGAGCATTTTCTCGCTAGCCGGACCGGTGTGACCCTCGAGGTCACAAAATCATTTCTGGAGTCGCCCAAGTCGCGCTTGAATATGAACCACTCGCGAGGGCAATCGCCCACACCGCACTCGTCCTCTAAATACCACCACCCGTACTTCACCCCCGCAGAAGTCGAATACCTCTCCGAAAAGCAACGAGGAAAGATGTCTGTTACGCATGAAGAACGCTCCCGACAGAATGCATGCGCATTCCTTGACACACTCGGTGCGCGCATGGGGTTGTAAGTACCCACAGCTGGTGTTGTTGAGTATCGGAAATAATATTCGCGCCAGCCCGCGGAGAACAATCGCGACTGCACAGAACCTGTACCACCGCTTCCATCTCTTCTTCCCTCGCAAGGACTTCAAAAGTTATGTTGTACGTCTCTCACCTCTGTCCCCAACAAGCTCATTCACGGAGGATCCACTAGGATGTCTCACTGGCCTCTTTATACGTGTCCACGAAGATGCACGACACGCTGAAGAAACCGCGGGAGCTGCTTGCAGTCTCGTACGCTATCCGATTCCCGGAGCTCGTCGCCAAGTCGAAGCACCCCGGTGGGGAGATCGATGTCGATACCATGGACCAGCAGGTCGTGGAGCGGGATCGTCAGCGGGTGCTTGCCATCGAGCGGCTGCTCTTGGAGACAGTATGCTTTAATTTCACCTCTCGAATGCCCTTTCCCTATGTGATAAAGCTGGGTAAAGCATTTAGAGGTACGTTTCTTCGATCGTATGACTTTTAAGCTTGTGTCTAAACGTTCTTTAGCCAGCAAGAAACTGACAAAGCTGGCTTGGCGTCTAACAAGCGACTGGTGAGCGTAGTCTGTTTTCCCGATTAAACCACGCTCTCAACATCGTTCTAGCCACCGAACACTCGTCCCAATACAATTCCCGCCTCACATAGTAGCACTAGCCTGCCTCTACGTCGCAGCACTCCTGTCTTCATTTGAGCAGCCTGTAATACCTGACGACTCGGGCTCCCGTACCCCCCACGACATTGCCGAAATCCTGGGTAACAATGGGGATTGGGAGCGAAAATATCAGGTGCAGGTCGATGATCTCGAAGGTATGATCATTATTATTTTCGTCGACACCCTCCCTGACGTATTTAATATAGGCATCGCACATACAGTAATCGACCTCCTCATCCAGGGCGCACAAAACAGACGCTGAATACCTCGCCCCGAACGCCGTCGTCTCCCTCGCCGCATCCGTCCCCCCGGGTTCCGCATCCTTGATCGAGCCGCAGCCCCCCACCATTCCGTACAACGCGGACCAGCTCATCCGGCTGAAGATTGTCATGCGGCAGACGGAGCACCCGCAGCGCGTACGGCAGCCGCTGGGGAACGCCGACCCCAGTGCGCTTTACAGTGGGGACGACGTCGGTTTGTTGGGCCGTAACGAGGGCACGGTCCGTTTTCTGTTTGGGCCGCCAGGTGTCTCGGGCGACGAGATTTAAAAGCTGTATTCCTATTCGTCCATTATATTTCGTGAAAGCTACGTAGTCCATACTATCGCTTGTAAATTTGCGTGTAGATAGCGTCTTCCGATCCCCAATATCGCTGCAATAGAATTGATCTACTGAAATCGGACGCGACCTCGACTCCCAAAAGCACCCTTCCCCCGCAAGCTCAGAATATGTGTAGGGTAAGAATTATTCCCTCTTTGTTATAGCTTCCAACCTTGCCACTGTTTTCTGTTGCATCAAGGAAGGATACAAAACGAACTCTGCAGGCGACGGCATCATGAGCTCGAGCAATGCGACATCGAGTCCTTCATCCTGCAGCATTTTTGCTCGAGCCACCATATCGTCCGAGCGAATCGTGAAAGCCCCAGCATTAAAAAGCTGAAGAGAAGCTAAACGGCAGCGACCCGGCCTAGGTTGCAAACGGGACTGGGCCATGGTGAACAAGGACTCCCAAGGAACCCTCATCTTCATCTCTATAACCGAAAACAAACGACGCCAGATTGGGGCAGATGTCGGAAGGGGTTCCCGATATGAACATGGCGCTGAACAAGGCGACCTGTCCTTGCTCGTCAGCGTGCTCGTCGTCTTCGTTGTCCTGGTCGGCCAGTAGGAGATATGTAAGGCTGGGAAGGCTTTGAAGAACAGTTATGACTTCAGAAGAGTTTGTGCAACGCATTAGAGCCAGTTTTTTCAGCGTGCACAAGGAACGCTGAACAAAAGGAACGATTACGGTGGATGACTTGAACCACACTGATGTAAGTTCCTCAAGCAATGGCGCTGAGGCATAGAGCAGAAACCCGTCCTGTTCTATGCAGAGGCGGCGAAGATGAGAGAGTACGACCATGGGATTTACGTTGGGATTAAGGTTGTGGTGGTAAAACTCTCTGAAACCTATTGCACATTCCACAAGATTTGGAATGGCTCTAAGGATCTCGAGCTGACTCTCCGGGGTGTAGGTCCCTCGATAGTGGGTGACCTGTCCCCAAGGTATCACAATGGATGTGGGCGAGTAGTAGAAACTTTCTTCAGTCAGGATTACTTGACGTAGATTTGGAGCGGATGAAAACACGTCTGGAAACGCGAGATGGCGAGTACTGAGCGCTTCCAATTTTTCCAATCGATGAAGGTGCCCATTGACAGGGTGCAGCCAATTAAGCAAGCGCACATCGTACATGGGGTCGACCTGGAAGCACAAGCTACGCCAGCGGCTGCAATGAGGGATAACTAAATCCAACAGGCGCGAATCGACGGCGCTTTGGACGTCCGACCACAATATATCTAAAGGTGCGTTAGCCGTTCGGAGGAGTTGAGCTTCAATCGCAGACAGCGTGCATGTATCTTCGGAAGAAAGCTGCGAGGGGACGGTGATGGAAGACCACAAAGGAGTAAACGAGAGTGCTGTGTCTCTCCATGACCGACAAATATGGCCAAGATACCAGGGAGGATTGATGACCATGTCTTCCTCTAAATCGCTGCTCGATAACATCGCGAATATTTCGCAAATCAACTCCGGCGGCATACGGCGGACTGGGGATATTACAGCGCGATGTTGCCGAACGTGTTCCGCGATCTCATCGCGCCTTCGTACTAACTGGGCAAGGCTGGCCTGCAAAATATGGATCTGCGCATCCAGAGTATCAACATGATTCTGGCCTTCGAAGACAACGTCGCGAATGGATGAGATCTCTGAGTCAGGAGGCGGATCGTTGCTCGCTATCAGGCGAGTGAAATCAGGCGACGAGAACGTAGATGGTTCAAAGAGCGACACCGGTGGGGCGCCGCATTTCTGCGACATGAAGAAAGTAAGACCTGTCACGACTGGTTGCGTCACGCGTTGCGTGACGGTGGAGATCCAATGCGCGTTTCTCCTAGTCTCTCTTGACAGACTCTAGTATCAGTACACTCACTCGTACCTCGTAAGTCTGATATACGTTTCTCCGCAGGCTTGAATTCCTTCATGCGAACTCCCGACACTATTTATTGCATCACATCTAGATAAGACACCGTCAGTGTCTTGGCGAGCAGCAACAGGAAAATGGCGATACGTATTACCTGCGTCCCGGACACACCAAACCCACTCCACGCGCCGCGTCCGCTCCCGCATGCGTGCCGTGGCTGACACACCGCCCGTCGAGGATGGCGTGGGGATTAGAAGGAGGAGTCCGAGGATAGTGGACTCGGAACCCCACTGAACGACTACCAATATTAAACAGTTGAAATCAATTCGAACTTCGGAGGAAATAGTACTAGTGAATTATTCAAGACAAAAACGTTGAATAGGTAAAATCCAGAACGCAGACTGCACACAATTAACCGCCCTGATTTTAGCCTTCTTCTTGCCTGAACCACCACATGCTTCGTCCTGGGCGGCCGTGCGCGCCGGTTTAGGTTTGGACTTCTTTTCCTCCTCCGTATCACCGGCGTGCTTGGAGTCGTCGTCCGGATCCTCCTCGGGCATCGCACTCTCGGTATCATTACTGAAAACCCTCATTATGCGGATGGCATTCGCTGCGCCAGATTTAATGAATGCGCCCATGGTTGACTTTACGATGCTAGGATCATCAGGTACATCTGAGCTGCTCTTAACTTTCAACTCGAATGGTCAAAGATTGGTCGACTCACAGATTTTGGCCATGGCGGCTTTTTGAGCGGCTGTCCCGCTGTGATCAATCTCTGTGAAGTAATCGTGAAGTTTGGCGTCCAATTTGTCTCCTATGGCTGCCCTCGCGTCCGAAGATCCAGTGAGATGGTCGGCTGAAAACATTGTGAGCCATGCGCTAAATGGATCAATGTTTTGCTATAGTACTAACCAACGATGTTGTACATCAGGTTCTGCCCATCCGCGCTGTATTTTTGGTACATATTCATCAAGGTAGCAGGATTCTTGAAGTTTTTCTAGGCAGGGATCGGTCGAAAGGTCGCAAGGAGTAAGGAGGAAAATACCAGCAGTGTGCTCTTAATGGACTTCGGATTGAACTTCCCGCCCGCTTTGTCGTCGCCTATGAGAGAAATGTTAGCGGACAAAGTGCATAGATAGTGGGAATTAAGAACCAAATAGGCCGGCAAAATCTAGAGGAAAATTCTATGAGGGGGTTTGTACTCTCGAGACGATACGCTCTTACTCTCGTCGGCATTCAGGATCTCGCCATGTCCTGCCTGGTGTTTGGCAAAATGTCGCACAACTCCTGCGGTGGTCACTGGTTAATTTAGTCTGCCACAGTATGAGCTAACAAATAAACCTTTTTATCGGTAGGGCTCAGCTTTGAAGACTTGACATATCTCAACAATTCGTCGGCTGGAAAAAAATGAGCGACAGATTTCGATGGCCAAAAAGTTGCACTAACGTTCCACAAGATGGTCACCTACCATGGAAATAAACATAGATGAGTAATACCGAACTCCATCCAGGTGCGTGCGACTCACATTGACACAGGCCAGCATGTTGTTCAAAGCATTGATTGAAGGTCATGGTGCTACTACTCGTGGGCTCCGTAAGATCGTTGGGTACTGCCATTTGAGAGCTGGACGAGTTGCATGAATTGATATGATTTGCACCTGCGATCTTGAGGTCTGAAGCGATCTGAGATCCAGTTAGTTGTGTATCTTTCCATAGAACTTCTAACCTGGGTTTTGAAAAGACACGACCCTGCACTTGGGGCTCTCTTCAGAGGACGTTGGGAGATATGGCGCCTCTTCGGCAAGACGGTTGAACTGGTCGCAGAATGGGTGTTTCGATGAAATGATCGCCGAGCAAGGGATGGAAGAATGGAACCAAGTTTGGAGGCGTCCATCGCAAATGCTTGGAAACTTGAACTGGTGCACTTTAGCACCGCATCCTGGGCTTTTGTTACGCTTGAGCCAAGTTTGCCGCGAGTCGCGACCGCTTCGACACTCATCGCTTCTTCTGTGGCCTCGGAAGCCCCTGCAACCTCTTCCTCGGCTCGCAGGCCTATGCCCAATATTTTGAAGATCTCCGAATCCTTGTCCAGTGTCTTGGCCAGAGAAGCGACATCCATGGCCTTGGATATCAGCGAGAATGTGTCCCAACCACCGAGAACGATGTCAGAAATCTCTCCCACTGACGCGTAGTTAGCGTCTTCAGCGGTCACTGCCAGAAGGGAGCACATACCCCCGGGTACGAAACCGAGCAGGACAAGCTGACATATTACTTGATGATCAGGCTACAACCATCCGTACCAAGGCCACGTACCCCGATGTTCTCAAATATTTTCAGCACTGATACCCGGGCATGAGCCTGATCAGCAATCTCTGTAATTGTGTCAGGCAAATGAAGAAGGACGGGCAGGCTACGCATACTTTGAACCGCTTGGTCATGCTTGACCTAAATTACCCTTAGTGCCTATTGAAATAAATAAGAGATTCAGGACACGTACCTCCTGTATATATCCAATGATGTTAGCGATGGTCTGATTACCGAGAGAAATCGCGGTGAGTGTCGTCTGCCAAGAAGTTACTCATTGTTGGCCACGAATATGGAGAACGAACTTCAAGTAGAGTCATGAGGGGACCCGGATCAGGATCAAGAGTGGCCGCTAGATCTGTAAATTGAGTGACAGAATTATCTGTATACCTAGGTCAGCAGGGTTCGACAATACAATGAAGTAAACCCGTACCAGTACTCTGGACGAAATTGTTGATGGTATCGACAGGGTTGGGGAAGAATGTATCCGGGTTGATAAGGCGAAGGCCGAACCTTTGAACCAATATCCAAGTTCAGAGAAATATGGCGACGATGTTGCTTACCATTCAGTTCGACAATTCTCTGGCGGATCATATGGGTCTGAAGGATCAACAGTGTCTCTGGCGCACGCGTTGACGACACGTTTGCTTAGAGTTCCGGCCCCATTTCCCCGATGCAATGAATTATGGCGCGACCTCCGGCGGCTACCTGATTGTCGGTGCTGGCCTGTGATGTCAGGATACAGTGGTAACGGTTCTGGTGGAGGCTCCCGACTACACGGAGGAGGCCTCTTCCCGCATGAACTATCCAGTCGCGACACATAAAACGTCCCGTTTACCAAATCGTCAAGGTTGACCCCATTGGTGGCATTCAGATGTCTTGAACCCGTCCGCGTCGTCCAAAAACCACTCAACCTTGTCATATCCGGAGAGGTGCGGACTGGGACGGGCAATCGAGCTATGCTCGATGATAGTCCCAGGACATTTCACTTTTCTACCAAGAACTCTGCGGAAAACATCAGATGGTGGACATGAATAGGTAAATGTACATACTCGCAATGCCAGTACTTGTTTCCTGTTCCGGTGATGTTTGCCAGCTGCAGCATGCACAGTTGGAATTCAAGTTGGCAGTTGAAATCTGGTAATCCTGCTCACATTGTAATTAGCTGCCTTCCCCTCCCACGTCTTGTACAGGTTGAAACCATCGGATGCAAGCTCTGACTCTGTCAGAAACAAGCGAAGTCGATTACTGATCTGGCTTTGAATTTGAAGGGCGGCCAGAAGCAGAATATGATATGTATCGTGAGCATTGAGAAATGGATAATCGCTGGCCAACTGCCCAGCCACTTCGTCCTGTGCTGCCGAATAAGAACATCGTTAGAAAGAAATGTGAGTCTACTGACATAGGCACCGTCGCGCAGGTAGCCGCTACTGTCTAAGCTTTCAATTGACATCGCTGCAAGATATAAGTTAGCAAGTCATAAGCAAGGAAAAAATCAACCCACAAGCCACAATTGCATCCACCTTCGGAAGCAGTCCTCCTGGAGCATAAATGCCAGATGCCAGATCCCCAGCGAATTGTCTTGATCAATACTGAAGACTGCAAAGAGTTGCATCATCAGTGGATTTTGAACAAACCAACTTTCAACAGGACCTACCACTAATTCCGCCCATACAAAGATTTTGAGACAGAAGGGTGCGAGCGGACACAGACCAAGGAGAATCGGATGCCATGCTGGAACCATCGCTCATAGTCAGCCACTGTACTTGAGTATTCTCATCCGTTGTCAAGTTTACTGCGTAACTATTGGGATATTTTAGCCAGCAGCAATCAAAATTAATGCCGCCCACATGTCAGAATCAAATTGGTAGTTGTTGATGATAGAATCGACTGCATAGTAAGGAAATGTCCCTTGTGCCAGGTCACCGGATGCTAAGCAGGAGCTTTGAAGGGTGGAATTTCCCAGCGGTCTAGACTGCATTCAGCTTTATACAGTTGATCCAACCAGATTAATCGAAACCTGGAGTAAAAGGGAACACCAAAGAGCAGAAGTGTCGAGGGCATGCCAGCTGCTTGTGCCTGTTTCATAGTGGCTTCAATCACACGTCCGTGGTCGATGGTTCAAGGGTAATTAACGAGACAAATTCGACTTCACTTTGGAATTAGAAACGATCTCCCGAGGTAGATCAAGGACATACCGATTTTTGCCAGATTCGTCGTGGTCTGCGCAGAAGATCAGAAAACCTTGGATTTTAGCTGATGGAGCTATTTACCGTGTTTAACCCGGAGAGAGACCTTTGAACACGCAATTAATGCTCGTCTCGGGTCGTGTGGGCATGGAACGAGCTTACCAGAACGCGGTGGGAGTGGACAATGAAAGCAGTTTAGAACCAAGTTCAGACTTGACTGTGGACGCGATAGTCGAAAAGTCATCTGCGGATATGCAACTTGTGTTCATGCACGGCGCCCATTCGATGTCAATGCCATCTGCACCGAGACTGTGTTCACCTGCGAATTATAATCATTACGAAAATAGGAATATCCACGAACGATGTCAATAATGACAGTGCAGTTGTTCCAAAGTTTGTCTGTGAGCTGTTCGATGTGGCGAGATCAATGAGCGATGATGCGTCGGCGCCGATTCCCCAGCCTCCAACTATTAAACATGTCAAGATTGCCAAGTGACCAAAAAGACTAGGGCGTTACCAGCAATGAAGACCTTCAGATCAGGTGACGAGTCCTTCAGCTTGACGATAGCCTTCACCTGATCTGCCTGTGCATCAGTCAACGACACGGTACCATTGGAGTCTAAGGAGGCATAGGCATATATGATATGCTAAGCAATTGCAGTCAGAACAAATATAGTGGGCCCGAAAAGATACTGACGGTAAATGTGGTAGTATCAATTGCGTCCGTGTCCCATGGTAGACACCCTCGCGAAGCGGCACTGGAATACGGTCCGAATTAGCAGATACTTTGAAAAAACAAGTTGCGGTTTTGCACCTTCCCATATAATAGCCGACAACTTTTGGGGACACTTTCCCTAGACAGTCGGTATATCCTGCAATGGATGAAAATGCGGTGATCTGAGTTCCGTTTGTGACGTCGCGTAGAAATAGGCTAGTGTATTCGTCGGCAAGATATTCGTTGACGCCAACGCTTGGGTCGGCCATGAAAAGATCTTGCTCGTGACCTTCCCAGTCAACGAGGAGGGTGGAGCTGTCGTTGGAGAGATGCTGGTATCGGCTTCCCATTGGGCTGTTGTCATCCCTGAGAAGGAAATGAAGTGAAAGGACAAAAGTGTCTGCAGAAGCCTACCATCCAAACTGCCATACATAGTTGGACAGAGAGCCGTCACGGGCAAAATACTGTCGCTCTTCATTAAACGGCACATGCGAAACGATTTGAACTGACTTACAGGTGGTATTCGGTTTGATTGAACCAGCCGTAAAAGCCTGGACAGCATACAGTCAGAGCTGCGCAGTGCAGTGCAAAAAGTCCATACTTTTATCATGTAGTTCCTGGGCGTTGTGAGGAGATAGATACAAACCAAAAAATCGAAACACACAAACTCACCGATAGAATACATTTTGTGGCCCAGTTGCACCGCTCCACTTACTTGCCTTGCTTCCGGTCGACCTGCAGACGACGCGTGTAAGCCAAGCGAAAGCAAGTGCAACTGAAGAGTACCAATATATAGGAGCCCAAGTACCGTTTTCTGAACTCCCGCCTGAATCTTGTGAGCAGAAGACACCAATTAACCAACATCCATCGTACCCTCTCCCCCGCAATGATTCAAGCAACTGTAAACGATTCGAGGAGTTGGTTCAACGATTGATGAGTGACAACATACCTCCCAGCGCGGTGTTCATACGGCACAGAGACGTAATTGAGCTCAAGCAAATTATGGCCTTCGTACCCGCCGTGCATGTTCATGTCATTTGTCATATTCTGCATAGTCGCCACATTCCTCATCGCAGACCTGACTGAAGTCAATGGGACGTAGTGCCATTATAAGCGGTGCATACCACTGGAACGTGAAATGCCGGAGGTTTCTGTTGAGGCTAAGACAAAAATTTTAGTTCGGCAAAAGAGCATACTTACCGAAGTGTGTTGTTATAGTACAGACTGTCCCAGACGCGGCTTCCTCGAAGGTACCCGTTCCCTCCGGCACCCTGATGTCATAAGTCCACGCAAGAGGAAGGAAGAAATTGTCAACCTTATTCCAAGCTCCTGAAGTTAAATCAGCGATAAGCCAATTTCCTAGAGATGAACGCGCACCATCAAAATAATTATCCTGGATCTGGAGGTAGCGCGCAGCCTTGAGCAATGAATTGATTAGCAGGGATTATCGGCCGAAGCTAATGCGCACCTCAGTCGCGATGGGATGCGAGCCAGTCATACTGAAAAACGAGATACCTCAGAAACCGAAGGACTAGGTCAATGAGATGATATACGCACTATGTCCTAATATTTCTGACCCATGAATCGCGAGCGTAGCGGAACACAATGCCCTATTCCGCCCCAAAAAAAATCAGAGCTAAGACGTACTACGGCCAATGGACGGCGCACATGCATTGCCGCCTCCGGGGCCATGTTGCCATAGTTATGTGTTGCTGGAGGTTAATAATTTTGAGCATGGAGGGTGTTGGAAAAATGGGACATACCATTTGCGACGCTGAGCGACGGCATCGGCTGCGTCATGTACAGGTTTTCGATCCCAACATGATGAATCGGCTCTTCAATTGGCATGATCTGCAGCAAAACGAGAGATTCGAGGGAATATTAGTCCAGGAGCGGCGGCGTGTACCTTGGTATAGTAAGTCTTGCCCTGCATCTGCGGCGAGCCACCGGTGACCGAGTTGGTGTATACGTCGAATTCAAGGTCGTGATCAAGCTCGATGTAATCCCCCAGTTCGTCGTGGCCCGACCCCGTGGCCGTGAACCAATCCTGCGAAAGGTGAGCTAGAGTGCTCATTGTAGGACAGGTGTTGCTTACTTGAAACATGTATTCGTTCTGGTAGTAGTCCTTGTCTTGCACTTGCCAGCTATCGTAGTCTTGGCCGTCGAGTTAGGGCTAATGTGGTGAATGCGGGTTGGTTCCGTACCATACGACCGCACCGGAACGGCTAAAGCCGCGGGAATCATTAGTAAGTACTGCAGGTTAGGGACGGAAAGAGCGTTACCGATCCAGATGTCCTGACCGGCGTGTGAAGTCCAAGAACTATTCTGAGTATCGATGTAGACCTTCCGCGTTCTGTAATAAAACATTAATATTAATCACCAAACAAAGTAAACATTCGTGATACCCAGCGAAACCTGCGATCTCCATCCTTTGATCTGCCATGTAACCCTCAATAGACTGGCAAGCTTTGTCAGTGGGGCACATTTAGAGTGGAGGGACCCAACTGAATCGTTCCTAATTGTTTTGATGAGCGGTACAAAGGGACGGAAGGACGGCTGGAGACTCACCGCCAATGGTAATTTACGGAACCGTAGAAGATATCGACCCTATTAGGCGCTGCCAAAGACGCAGGTTGGCTGAATTTCGGAGCGATGGACTTGCTTCCAACGCGGAAAACGGACCGCCCGGGCCATAACCTGTAAGGTTTCAGACATTATTTGGCGAGGGACATGGCCTGAAAACGTACCATCCACCAGTCGCACTTCCCGCGACTTGCTTCTTTCCCGACTTCGTGTTTCCGGGCTCGTTGTATGACCACTTGGTGATAGAATTATCCATATCCCACTGTCGAGTCCTTTAGATTCAGACGAAGCAGAGGCGAATTAATCTTACGTTGTCTCCGTTCGGTTTTGTAAGGACATCGTACACGGTGTTCTTGTCGGGGCTGAATGAGAGGACGGTGCCGTCATTTGGATCGTTTCCTGCCCCCCGCAAGATTAAATAGTTGGAGGAAAGGTAGATGGTAGAAACAAGATTGAGCGTCCCTGCGGGGAGTTGGATGAGAGTGTACGTGTTGTTGCTGCCGGGGTTATCTAGCAGACCATTGGCATCAGAATTTTGCGCAGGACGGTAATGCGTGAGGCATACCGCTAATGGCTTTCTGCAGACCGGCTGTATCATCCACGCCATCATTAGGTTTGACTCCGTATACGGACGCAAGCTGCTCGGCCGTGATGGTCTTCGTAACAAGTGAATCATCGGGCAGTGGATTTTGCCCCTGCTCAAACCCGACCTTCGTCCAATCAGGCAGGCCAGCTACACGAGGACGACGATTGGATGCGGTCAGATCGAGAGAAGCAAAGGAGTGTCGTATCCAGACGAGCAGGAGGAGTGTCGATGCCAGCATCATCATCACCAGGAAGATGCAGCCAAGGACTTGTGTCCGGGGCTTTATACAACCCACATACCAGCTCTACCATCTCAACTGGAATCCAAAGTGAAGTCGCCGCCCAGTGCTGTGTGTCATTTCCATTGTTCCGTCTCGTCAAGCCAGATTCGCCGTTGGCAACTGGCGGAAACTTGAAATATTTCGTGAGTGTGCGGCTGAAAGAGCGGGCTTCCGGTTACTATGCCAAGCCAAGGTGCGGATTGAAAGTCTGGACAACCCGTTTGTTATGCGTGAGGATTTTAATCAGTGCAAGGTTGGTGCAAGGGCGGGTCGCCAGGAAGAAATGGCTGGATAAACCAGGATAAACCCAAAATGTACATATATATATCCAAACCCCGATAGGGCTAGCACGCCTCTATGAACAGCCGGTCGCTTCCAAGGAGCTTCACCGGGCAAGTAAGTAATTGAGGCAGCTAGAAATTTAGGCGTTGTTAGGTGCCGATTGGCCCGGGGCCCTGTGCCGCTGAGGGTCTTGAGTCCCATTCATCCAGAAAGGCGACAGAGTCAAGATCTCTACCGGCGTTTTCTATCCAGATTAGAAAGGGCGCAGACTCTCGGTGAAAAGTAGCATAAGGGTCTTCAACTTTGACTAATTTGGTTCGATCCTCGCCAGTGAGGCTCGCAGACAGTCGACATATTCCAATGTCATCGCGCGGTGAAATCCCCAGGATTGTAGTAAGAAAGAGTGTCAGCGCAGCGCGGTCTGGGACACGACTACCGGTTACGTCAAGCGTTGCCGCGGCGCGCGCGAACTCCTGAAAAAGTCCTTATTTATTTGCGGTCAGAAAGTGTCTCCGCGACCTGCCTATACAGAGGCACCCTGCGCATCTTCACGGCTGCCAGTGGCTGGTGGTAGGCCATGTACTAGTACTAGACGAGTTCGGAATCCAATGCGCTTCCGGTTCGACATTTCGTCCTTCTCTAGAGTCCATGGCAGGTCCTTTGGGTTTCGTTTACGGTCCAGAGTCATCAATATTGCGGTAAGATCCACCGAAAGATATCAACCTGCTCGCACACTTGAACCGTGGGAGTGGAAGGAGGATAGTGTGGGGGAACCCTAACCTTAGAACGGGCCAACGAACGCCAACCGACCTTACGGTCGCGCTTACACTGACCAGCTTACATTGACGGGCACGTATCCGAGCGGTGGCTCCAGGGTGGCTCATATAAGTATCTAGCGGTGGCCGAAAGGTAGGTTCGGCGTTGTCAACGCACGTCCGCATCCTTCCGGCGCGTCGATATCCACATTCCGCACCCACACATCAGAATGCAGTCCTCCGAGTCTTCTACACATACGGACAAGCTACTCGCCACAGCAGCGACCTACCTGCAAGTCTTCACAACACTAGACCCAGCGTGATCGCCCCAATCCAGAGCGAAAACTACCGCCTCGAGTTCGCGCCCGCGTCCCTCAACCCTCCGGCGCCGCTCACGCGCGAGCAGTTCGCCGCGCACCTCGGGCACCTCAGAAACATCATGAGCAGCTTCCCTGTGCGCGCCAAGAAGAGCTGGGCCAACCCGTCGCTCAACCAGGTGGTGGTGTGGGCGGACGGCGAGACGGTGTTTCATGCGCACGTCAGAGATAATGAGGACGAGGAGGAGTGGAAGTACGTAGGAGAGTATATGTTTGTTATTTCGATGGACGAGAGCGGGGAGAAGATAGATCATGTCCTGGAGTTTGTCGATAGTAAAGGCACGGAAAGGTTGAGGGGACTTATGGCTAGGGCTCGCAAGGTGTTGGGGGATGATCATGGAGTGTTATTCAAATAGGCCAACGAGTCCATGAATTAGACATGTCCTGTATCCCTATCCCTGCATTATATTTCGTGAATGTTGTACATACTAGATTGTATTATGTGTGTAGATTAGGGTCTTCCGATCCCCCAGTATCGCTGCAATATTCCGACTATGATACGGGCAGGACTGATCACGGGCATTATCACCATTGCTCCACCTAACCCGCGAACATGCCATGCATTCACTGGCAAAGCAAACGGTCAAAACAGGAACACGAAGACAGCGAAAAAGACAAACCCATTGGTTGTGCACCGACGAACATGACGAAATAAACCCACAGCCTGCCGATGGGGCCTCCCACTCTCCTGCCCGTCACTTGTCGCCACAGACGCTCGCCGATGAGGATCGGTCCCTGCGAGGCGAAAAACAGCGTCACGGTATGATCCAGTCCGCGCCCCAACGTGTATATGGAGCACTCGTGGAACAGCCCGCTCGCGACGAACGCCCCGAGGAGCATGCCGAGGTCGCCGCCGATCCAGCGCCCGGGGTAGCCGCCGAAGACGAGGAACGTGTTCCGCAGCAGCTGGTGCCAGCTGCGCGCCCACAGCATATGCATCGAGTCCGCGTGCCACGGGTCGTCCATGACGGGGGGCCACGAGGCCGGTGCGCTGTCGAGCAGGCCGACGGCGACGAGGGTAATTAGGTCGTATACCATCCCGAAGCCCGCGAGCAAGGCGCTGCCGGTGAGCATGTGGATTATCGTGGAGACAATGTACCGCGGAACGATAGGCAGCTCGGCGTAGAATATCGAGCCGCCGGCTGGGACGCCGACACCCGGGAAGATCTTTATGCACGATTCGAGTAAATCTAAGAGCAGAAAGTTCTTGATGAAGGATATTAGGGTTGCGCGTAGGAAAGCGCGGCGTTCGAGAGGTCTGTCTGGGCTCGGGATGTAGGTCCCTTGCGCGAACTTCCATCGGACGCCGCGCACGGAGTGTATTAGTTCAAAGGAATCGTACAGCCAGGGAGGGAATAAGCGCTGATGTTGCGTCTCCGGTGGCTCTGCGTGGCCATTGGCAAATGCAGCGGACCCTTTGACCGCCTCCTTGCCTTTCATCTGGCCGGGTTCTCGTTCACCAACTTTGAGCATGCCCTCCTTGGTAAATGCATACTCCAGCGCCTTGGCGAGAACCACCTAGATCGAATGTAAACCAAACATTCCAAAAAATAGAACAAAAAAGTAACGCACTTCGACCAAGAGCGCCATTGCCCAGTTGTAGACATTGAGCTCTGCGAAATTGATCAGAAAAAAGGTTAGAATATGGCAGATTTAACGGGAGAGCATATAGCACACGACCAGATGTCTTACCTGGTATTGTCCACTGGTAGCCGAATCCCGCTCTCAGCGAGGAAACGATGACAGTAGGAAGAAGAAGGAGACGAATGTAGTACGTCCCAGGTCTGCGCGCGAGATAGGCCAAGAAGACAAAGGGTACAAAGCACGCGAGCAGCGCAGGCGCGTTGGTCCACGTCAGCGGTATACGGTGTTGTGGTTCGGGCACGAAGGTACGAAAGGCGCGCGCCGCACCAACGGAGATCCTAGATCCACGTCAAGAGAGAGTCGGAAAGGCTATAAACACGAACTCCTGGTATAATATCGGCTTTGGCATCGAGGAACAGGCAGAAATGCTTATCACGTAAAATAGACTACGTCATCGTGCATCACGGACCAAGCTTCCTGTTCTTGGCTCTGTACCATCCACAAGTACGAACATGGCCCGTTCTGCCTTTGATTCTGCCCGCACCAAGGTGTATATGGTCTCTGTCCCCCGTGGGAGTCCGGGACGATTAAGCATATGTACCGGGGCTATTGATTACATATTCCACCTGATGTAAACGGCACTAACCAACCAACCGTGTTATTGGAACTCTCACCTCTGCCAACTCTCACAATGGGTCTCCAGTCTCTTCTGCAGACACCTCAGCATATCTAACCCGTCCCCAGGTATTCTTTTCTCCGCCGTCAGTCAGAGCTTGCCGCCGAAATCCAAGTTTTCCGTCACTGATATCCCTGACTTGACTGGACAAGTGAACACAACTGCTGCAAGTGATATCTGATCTCTGAATGGATATTTTAGGTCATCATTGTAACGGGCGGCTATTCAGGTCTGTGAATATCCTCACCTGTTGACCACAAGCATTGAAAAAATCAGGTGTGGGCAAGGAAACAGTCAAGGTAAATTGAACGACTCTGCGCGCAAAAGGTTGACTTATCCGTTCATAGGCTCTTCTGCAACACGGCGCCAAAGTATACATCGCGGGGCGCAGTGAAGAGAAAGGCAAGGCTGCGATCGAAGACCTTAAATCTCAGACCGGGAAGGAAGCCGAGTTGCTTCTCTTGGATTTGGCCGACCTTCACTCCATTAAACGCGCTGCCACGGAATTCACCGAGTGCGCCCTTTGGTTCGTTCGTTTGACTCAATACCGATGTTGGACCCATAGGAAGGAGACCCAACTCCATGTCCTGTTTAATAATGGGTATGGGTCCTTAGTTGTCGGCAGCACAAAGACTGATTGCACATTAGAGGGGTCATGGTGAGGATCAGCCGGTATTCAATGGTGAGTGCATATCCATATAATGAATCCATTTTGTAACTTATGACCTGTTCCTAGGTTTCGGTTGTTTCATTCGTCTCGTAGATCCCGCCAGTCGACCAACTCACGACTCAAAATTTCGACCTGCAATTTGGTACCAACGTCTTGGGTGAGCTCCCTCATTGTTACCGCATTCCAATTTTTCCTGACCCGGCTTTGCAAGGGCACTTTTATTTCACCAAGCTCCTGCTCCCGACGCTGCTCGAAACCGCCAAGACAGCAAAAGTCGCGCGCGTCATCAACACGTCGTCGCTCGCCTCGTACGGCGTCAGCGGCATCGACTTCAACACGGTCAAGGACAGCCCCGCCAGGAAGAAGGCCGGCCCCGGCAAGCTCTACGGACAGAGTAAACTCGTGCGTGTCCACGCACTGAATCCCTGATCTGAGTTGGCGCCATGAACTCACTCACTCACTTACGCGCGCTATAGGGCAACGTCGTGTTCAGCAACGAGCTGTATCGCAGATACGCTGACCAGGGCATCGTGTCTGTGGCCCTGAACCCCGGGAACCTCAAGACCGAGCTCCAGCGCCATGTTGGTGGATTCGTGCGCTCGATCATGGTACGGGGCCGCTTTTCATTCATTCACATTACATACATGTACTAACATAGCCCTACCCTAGAACCTGACTCTGTACCCCGTGCCGTACGGCGCCCTGACACAGCTGTGGGCGGGCACGACGGAAGAGGGCAAAACGCTCGGCGGGAAGGTGAGCTTGTTGCAGACGGCGTCGTGCGTGGTGCGCATGAACTGATTCCGTCTGATCGACGCAGTACCTCATCCCGTGGGCCCGCGTCGGCAAGGCTAATCCTGCCGGCGAGGATCCTGCTGTAGGGAAGGAGCTTTGGACTTGGCTGGAGGAGCAGGTTGTAGAGATCTAGACGAGAGGGAAAAGTGTTGATTTTTTATTTGTCTTATACCCGGTGACATTATGTTAGGTTATTTTCTTGCAGGTGTGTAGCTATCCGCGAACTGTAAAGGTTCTGAATTCGCACATTCAAGCTCCGCTTCCTCCTTTACCGCACTCGTTTATCCTTGGAATCTATTTGCCTGCATTCGTTTGTGTCGAGCTCGATTCAAAATGTCCTTCTCGGGAGGTGTTTGCTGCTGGCACTTTCCCGACTTCAAGCAGCCCTCCAAATTTCCTATGATTCTTCTTTGGCTCTCCTGACCAATTCTCGGCGAGTTAAATTTCCTTTAAGAAATGTTTTCCCTCTTTCACGGTCAGGCTAAAATTCAACAACACTGCTCTCATCAACGCCTTTTCGCAGGGCTTTGTTTCCTTCGCCGCGAATCTCGACCCCAATGGAAAATTGCTTTCAAGTATCACCCCGATGTTGCCAAAGTGGTCGCGCGGCGCAGAGACGGAGATCGCGTTCAACAAGACAGAGCTTCGCGCGCCGGAAATAGCATTGGCATTGGCAACACGTCGAGTGCGCTGCTGAGGAGATGCGAATGACTTCTTGAAATACATCCGTCAATCACGCATCGACGGAGCGCCGCCAGTTCCGAGTATTTGAGTCAGTTTCAAAAGTTTCTCTTCGTGGCGTGATCGTGATTCATGACTCAGAACCTAGCACCAGGTTTCGCTATTCGCAACTCCCGCACGTCGCCCGAGCTCTTTCGGAATGTAGCCAATCGGCGCGTCGTCCATGAGTTTCTGAGCTCCCCGGAGGTCTATTGGGGCCAGGGCCGCTCACAAGCAGTGGTCGACCGACAGATATCGAGCGCGTTGATTTGTTTTGGGGTCTTCAGGTTACCGCTTCCGGCGGAGGGCGACGAAGGTGAGATGCCTGTTGAATTCATTAGCCCCTATTCACCGATCATTTTGTCGCTTTCGAAGAGGCGCCATCGCTGGTGGGATTTACGCGTGTCGTCGGCGACGGTGAAAGGTTAGCCAATAGCACGTTGCCCAGCGGTGATCCCATAGTACTAACACGTATATTTGCTAGATTTGCGTATCTCGCGGACGTATTCACGCTCCCGGAATTCCGTGGGCATGGTCTTGGGAAAGCCACTATTGTTGCGACGCTCACGGAGAGTGGCGATCCCACGTCGGACGATGCAGTGAGTCGCGATAGCACGCAGTGGACGTGGCTTTTGTTCGCGACCAAGGCGAAGGATATGTAAGTTCTGTTCAAACACACTGGGCACCGCTGACTGGGCGCGCAGATACATCCGATTGGGTTTTCAGAAGTCAGACATAACTTATGAGCTCGCACCTGGGACACTGAAGTTGGTGTAGGGGCGAAAGCGGAGAGAAAGATACAAATGCCTTTTGTTCTGAATAATCAAACGTACTTACCCCAGGATCGATTCATGGGTGTAAGGAAGATGCCAGTCCAGACATGAATGCTGGCTTGATTTGGAGCGAGAATTGGTGAAAGTACAGATTTTTCGACGCTTCCATAGAGTTTAAGCATCGGGATGAAACTTGAGGAATGGAAATAGTTGAAAACGAACGAAGAGGTGTGTGTCACGGCTGAAGAAAATACAATCCAACAAAGAATTGCGTGAGGATAACCGTCCGAACAAAGGTCTGAGCGGGTCCGTGCACGATTTGCAGGTCACGCGTTGTGTGACACTGCACCTTTTTTTTTTTTTTTTTTTTTTGTGGAACGTTGCAGTCGTCTTATAAACCATCGAGTTTAAAGACAGCTGCTAGTTGAAAGCGATAGCATGATAGCTTCCCTTCGGTGCTGTATAGCGCTTGCGCGCTTCCATACACCATTGGACCGACATAGTCGTCCGCTCTCAACCCGTTAGTTTGAGGCCATGGACTTGGAACCCGGCCAGAGGAATATCAAACCACCCGAGGAAATGCGCAAACGCATTCATGCCCGATTCATCGCGACACGATATGTGGGGCTCCGACTGAGACTCAAGGGTCTCCGCGGTTGCAAGCCACGGAGCCCCTAAGTATCATCGTCGATCAGCCGATACCCACTAATACCCCGGTCTCCCTTGTCCAGTCCTTAGGGAGATTTTCCTCATTTTTGATTACTTTGCTCCATGTTTTTAGTACCAACCCTTTCTTGATAGCTTTCTTCCCATATTTCGTGAGGTTGGTCATGGCGCAATCAATACCCAGTCTGTTGTTAATTGACTTGAGCCACCGGTTGTGGATCTCGCGTTGGGACGCTGGGCCCTTCCCTTGGATGACCCGTTCGCAGTGTAACCTCCAAATGAGGTGGGCTGACTCCGAAATAAGTATTCGGAAAAGACGCGTCGCGCCCACGTCTCCGCGTTTTATTGCCGCACATGCCATAATTTGGCCGATCGTGGGTGGGGGTAGGTCGGCCCCTGTCTTCAGCTTCCACAGCTCACTTGCCAGTTCCCAGATTTCGGTCTGGCCCGGGGATTCGCATCTCGTCATTATATGTTCCATAGATTCGGTTATTCCACACTTATTGCAGGTGGCCTTTTCCTCGTGGCCCGGTATCTTCTCCCAGTGCCCCCCAATTTTGTATCCTCAGTGTATTGTCATCCAGAGGAAGAACCGCACACTTCGGGATAGGTACTTGTGTTTCGTGGACTTCCATATCTTGCCAACTGCTGGCATTTCGTCTGACGGGTCCGCTATGGCTTCTTGTGCATATTTCATGTTCCGTTTGGTCATCCTCCGGTTCAGCAGTTCACGGTACGAGGGCCCGTTCATTTTTATCCTTCGTATTATTTTGTATGCTAATGACTGAGTCATGGCCTGTAGTTTGGCACTGGGACGATCATGCTCGAGTCTACTCCCATTTTTATTTCGTCCGGATCATTTTTCTCACATCCCTCGTTTGCAAGTTTGTCTGCCGATTCATTCCCAAGGTTTCCCTCATGGCCCTTTACCCAGGTGAGGGAGGTTTTGGCCCGTCTCTTGCGCAGTCTGGTGACTGTTGTTCGCACCAGTGCACTGTTGGCCGTGAGGAAGAAGCCTTCGTCTTCATTTTTCTTCAGGTTTCGTGTCAGAATGTCTATTGAAACTCTGGAGTCACTGTGTATTGCCAGTGGTACGTCTTTTGGGCATGCTTCAATTGTTTCTTTAATGGCTACTAGCTCCCCCACATTGTTTGAGGGTCTTAGTTTATCAGGGATTCTTATTGCCCTGTTCCGCGGGTCATTGTCGCCAAAGTAGATCCCAGCGCCGGCTCGCGCGTTTTCGCCACCATTGTTCATTGCTGACCCATCTGTGTAGGCTTCTATCGGGTCCTCATTTGGGTCGGGAGAGTGTCTGGTATCCGGGGCAATACTGTGGAGGTTCTTTGGTGTGGCGTTCGTAAAGATCCGGAAGGTGTCCGCAATGGTTCCGTGAGTGGTGACCTTGGCGTCGAATACGAATGTTTCCTCGTTGGTTTCTTCCCCCGGGTCTTCCTCATTTTCGTAGTCCTCGGGTTGCGGTTCTCTTGGGTCCCATTTTTCCTCCAAGGCGTCCAGCAGATCTCTTGCTTTCCCGTAACACCGGTCCGGGTTTTTACAACCCGTGATTGCTTTCGTGATTCTGCAGGTCGCACAATTGCAGTTCTTCCGGGGCCTGTGTCGTGGTGCGTCTTTTTTTGCGCCTAGAGCCACGGCGTCTCGGACGAGCTTTATTTTGTGGTTCTTTTGTAGGCATTCCACGACTTCCACCCCTTGGTTGTACAGGTGTCGTGTTGCATAGGATTTGCGATGATACCAGATTGGCATGGCACCTTGGATCTCGCGGGATATCGCCCACTGCACCTTTTTAGACACGACCGTCGACTGTTTTCATTCCCCAAGTCCTAGCCCATTTCTTGCTTATTCTCTCCCATGTCTGACTCGGTGGAGAACGGGGCCAAGTCCCCCGTTGCTTCAGGCTCAGACCCTGCGGACTCTCTGCGTGCAGCGGCCCTCTTGACTCTAAAATCGAAGCGACGCAAGCCAATCGTCGATACTTCTGGCGGCTCAGGTCTTCATTCATTCACGTACTAACATAGCCCTAGAACCTGACCCTATACCCTGTGCCGTACGGCGCCCTGACACAGCTGTGGGCGGGCACGACGGAAGAGGGCAAAACGCTCGGCGGGAAGGTGAGCTTGTTGCAGACGTCGTCGTGCGTGGCATGAACTGATTCTGTCTGTGATCGACGCAGTACCTCATACCGTGGGCCCGCGTCGGCAAGGCTAATCCTGCCGGCGAGGATCCTGCTGTAGGGAAGGAGCTTTGGACTTGGCTGGAGGAGCAGGTTGCAGAGATCTAGGCGACTCGGACGCAGTGTTGACTTTTTATTTGTCTTATATCCGGTGACATTATGTTAGGTTATTTTTCTTGCAGGTATGTAGCTACCTGTGAACTGTAAAGGTTCTGAATTTTCGCACATTCAAGCTCCGCGTGTTTAAACTCCGCTCCTTGGAATCTATTTGCCTGCATTCGTTTGTGTCAAGCTCGATTCAGTGTCCTTCTCGGGAGGTGTTTGCTCCCGCTCGACGATTTTCCTGTGATGATTCTTTGTTCTCCGGACACCACCCGTCTGGGTCAAAACAAGAAGGCAGTGTTACAGGGATGATGGGGATCCACGCAAAATTGGCGAAAATGAGTGAACGAATTTCACTGGAAGAAGAGCGCTACATAAAAACCACCAGTGAACCCGACTCCTCCGTATTAGAGAGTTTGCGATGAGCCATTCGAGCCATCCAATGGCTCGCCAATTCTCCTTTCAGTGGTCCGTTTATTTCAGGACTTGTCTCTAGTCTGTAGAGGACCTCCAGAGGGTCAATTTTGTGCACTCAATGTAGGGAGAATATGTGGTAGGTTCTTTCCAATTTTCATTTTTGTTAGCCATTCAGCCATCTGATGGCTGCATCGCAAACAGGCTATTCTTGTGCAGCGATTTCATTCCAATAATTCCCTACACGCAAAATGGCGAAAATGAGTGAACGAATTTCACTGGAAGAAGAGCGCTACATCAAACTCACTGAACCCAATTCTGTGCAGCGATTTCATTCCAACGGATTCTACCGTGCGACTTCCCCCGGGGTCTGGGTAGACTAGACACTCCGCTCTACCACTTTCAAATCGAGACTGTCCCATCTTTGAGGAATATTTGGCGGCTCGACAAGTTGAAAGGAGGTGGAGCATTGCTCTTTCGCTCAATGTAACTCTCTCGTCCAGGGCGCAATTGTGCACTCTACCATAACTCTTGTCGCTCTCCATTTTTTTTTTGGCGCGTATCTCTTGTCCTTCTCGCCTCCTTTCGCGTTGTCCGCTGCTCTGGTCGATCTAGGTCACGCCCAGTATCAAGGGATGGTCGACACAGAGCTCAACGTCGCCGCCTTATGGGATCCGTTACGCTGCCCCGCCAAGTGGTAATTTCCACTTCCTCTTAAGTTAAAGAATGTTTCTCAAAAAATAATAAACCAGGACATTTGCTCTTCGTCACGGCGATAATTTGCACATCACAGGGCGGGTATGTACGCGATCCTCCCGCTTGACATGGCGACGATGTAACCAAGTTTTCCCTCGTTCACGGCTTTCGGCGTCGCGCTAAAATTCAACAACACTGCCTTCATCAACGCCTTTTCGCAGGGCTTTGTTTGCTTTGCCGCGAATCTCGACCCCAATGAAAAATTGCCGCCAAGTATCACGCCCATGTTGCCGAAGTGGTCGCGCGGCGCAGAGGCGGAGATGGCGTTCAACAAGACGGACGCCGGAAATTGCACCGGCGAGTGCGCTGCTGAGTAGATGCGAGTAACTTCTTTGATTCATGGTTTAAATACATACGTTATTTAATCACGCGTCAACGGAGCACCGCCAGTTCCGAGCATTTGAGTTAATCGTGACTCAGAACCTCATGCTTGCACCAGGTTTCGCTATTCGCAACTCCCGCACGTCGCCCGAGCTCTTTCGGAATGCAGCCAATCGGCGCGTCGTCCACGAGTTTTTGAGCTCCCCGGAGGTCTATTGGGGTCAGGGCCGCTCACAAGCAGTGGTAGACCGACAGATATCGAGCGCGTTGATTTGTTTTGGGGTCTTCAAGTTACCGCTTCCGGCGGAGGGCGACGAAGGTGCGATGCCTGTTGAATTCATTAGCCCTTATTCACCGGTCATTTTGTTGCTTTTGAAGGGACGCCATCGCTGGTGGGATTTACGCGTGTCGTCGGCGACGGTGAAAGGTTGGCCAGTAGCATGTTGCCCAGCGGCGACCCTATAGCACAAGTTGATATCTAACGCGTAAATTTGCTAGATTTGCGTTTCTCGCGGAGGTATTCATGCTCCCGGAATTCCGTGGGCATGGTCTTGGGAAAGCGATTATTGTCGCGACGCTGACGGAGAGTGGCGATCCCACGGCGAACGATGTAGTGAGTCGCGATAGCACGCAGTGGACGTGGCTTTTGTTCGCGACCAAGGCGAAGGATATGTAAGTTCTGTTCAAACACACTGGGCACCGCTGACTGGGCGCGCAGATACATCCGATTGGGTTTTCAGAAGTCAGACATAACTTATGAGCTCGCACCTGGGACACTGAAGTTGGTGTAGGGGCGAAAGCGGAGAGAAAGATACAAATGCCTTTTGTTCTGAATAATCAAACGTACTTACCCAGGATCGATTCATGGGTGTAAGGAAGATGCCAGTCCAGACATGAATGCTGGCTTGATTTGGAGCGAGAATTGGTGAAAGTACAGATTTTTCGACGCTTCCATAGAGTTTAAGCATCGGGATGAAACTTGAGGAATGGAAATAGTTGAAAACGAACGAAGAGGTGTGTGTCACGGCTGAAGAAAATACAATCCAACAAAGAATTGCGTGAGGATAACCGTCCGAACAAAGGTCTGAGCGGGTCCGTGCACGATTTGCAGGTCACGCGTTGTGTGACACCGCACCTTTTTAGACACGACCGTCGACTGTTTTCATTCCCCAAGTCCTAGTCCATCTCTTGCTTATTTTCTCCCATGTCTGACTCGGTGGAGAACGGGGCCAAGTCCCCCGTTGCTTCAGGCTCAGACCCTGCGGACTCTCTGCGTGCAGCGGCCCTCTTGACTCTAAAATCGAAGCGACGCAAGCCAATCGTCGATACTTCTGGCGGCTCAGGTTCTTCCCAGCGCCCACCACCCCCCGACACTTCTGTTCAGCTTGACTATGGCCAAGATGATATTGGTTCATCTCCGACTGATGTCGCAATGCCTCCAGTTCCGCTCAAAGCTTCCCACCCTGACCTGGAAGACGGCCAAATGCGCGAGGAAGGAGAAATAAGCGACTCAGAAGATGCTCCATCAAAAACAGTCTCCAAACCTGCACTGGATGCGTCGACAGTTGTAAAGGTTGAGTCGCCAACGCATAACCTCTTAGACAGGACCCGAGATCCCCCTCATCCTGGGCCTTCACTCACTCCTCTTTCTCTGCGTGAACAAATCATCATCGACCCCGACCACGTCCGGCCAGGCCTATCCAGTTCGTATATTATTTTCCTGGCGGGACCTTGTGATTTACATTTTCGTAGTGAACCAGGATCAGTATGATACTGCCAAAGACATCGTCCTGGACCTACTTGGTTGGGGCGTTCCGCCCGATTATTTAGTCGACTGTAATCTCAGTCGGGAGATTGTCTACTACGTATTTAGCGAGTTGAATCTTCGCCTACCGCACAACTTGGACATCGCCGGCCTCATTCCCTACACCCCCGCCCATGTGGCTTTGTACTCGCATCCGCTATCGGCAATACCTTCTTCCGCGCCGCCTGAAATACCTCCCTCATCTCGGCCACTTCATGGACACCCAAGTTTACCGCCCAAGCCTCTCGCTGGGTCGCCGAGTCCTACGCGAAGATCGGCCGCCCCACCCTCTCCTCCCCACCCTTCATCGCCCTCCCTCGCACCATCACCCACGAACCAATCCTCCACGACCGGCAGCTTACACGACATGGAGCGACAGCGGCGACAGGAGCTTCTTGCCCGCAAGGCCGTCCAGGCATCCAGGAAAATCAAGCCTCCGTCGGACGCCTCATCAACTGCGTCGTCGTCTTATGCGCCCGCGGACCAGTCGGGCGTTGATCAGGACGTGGAAATGACACCTGCCATCGCAACCGAGGCCGTCGACGATTTCCTGAAAACCATCGGCGAGAAGAGTGTCACACCAGAGGCTTTATCGATAAAGCCCGAGTCGACCGACACGATGGACATGGACGAGATCCCAGGCCTAGGAGGCTCGTCTTTCTACGGCGCCGTTCCCGAAGGCCAGGCGTCGTACACCGATCAAGTTGTCATTTCACCCGCCGAATCGTCTTTTAACGCTCCTCCATTGTTTCAAAACGACGCACCCTCCTCCTCTAGTGAATCTGGGAGCACCACATTTGGACTTGAGCCGGCCAGTTACGACGAGCAGCTGACCCATCACCAGGCTCTGCAGCGCCGGGGAGCAAAACGTCCTACCGCCGCTGACTTTGTCGATTTTGACTCCGGTTCTCGCAATGGCTACAATAATGGTTCGATGCCCAATCCCCTGAGGCGCAAGACGGCCAGCTTTGCGAGCGTGAGTGGGCACAGAAAGCTGGTGATTGATTTGAGCGACAGTGAGGGGGAAGGGGCGGAGGATTATGTGATGCATGATGCGGCGGATTGGGAGAACGGAAGCGGATACTCGTCTCCTGCGCCCGGGCGGCAGCCGGTGGGTGGTTGGGCAACTCCGCCAGGGGCCATGACGCCCGCCGCGTTAATGGAGAAGGAGCAGGAGATACGCAAGATGCGAGAGTTGATCGCTCAGAGGGAAATGAGCCGTAAGCAAAAGGCGGTGCGTTTTTCTACAACTTTCCGTGTCCTTCCATGGTTGAATTTTGCACGTAGCTGTCAAGGTCAGCTACCACGACGTCGATCGAATCGCCGAGGCGCGAAGAGGACGAAGCGTCGCTCTCGGCAGCCAACGGATCTACCGTCGGCCCTCATCATAATGGGCACCATCCGGATGGTACGATTCATGCGGCTGTCGTTGGTAGGTCGAAAGGTTGTTCTGTCGGCGATGATTTGACAGGATCCTTTCAGATAAACGCACACTAACCGACACGATCATGGCTGAATCTGCCAGCACAAGTGCTTCTGCCACACCTCCAAACATCGGTTCTCTATTCTCTCCGTTACCGCCCGCCGACATCGGACTGATTTCGTGAACGTTTCTGTTTCGCCTTGTACATTACAGATTCCGACGAATTAGGGGATCAAAACGGCGGTCCCAAAGCTATCGTCAATGGAGCTCAAGGCACGTCTTATCTTTGCCTCATTTCTGGCCTGCAGATCACTCTGCCTACTAATTTCCTCTTTTGACTTTTATTTCTTTTGGCTTTCTACCTAATCCGCATGTTTCTCCATACGTCCGTCTCCGGTTCGGCTTCTTTCGGCTGGCATCTTCTCTTCATGCCCTCTTTTGACCGGTCATCCTTTACCCCAAAATTGGAAACTACCAGATTCGGCGACAGCTGATGCTGTTTCGCAAGATCAACTGGCAAGAATCATTTCCTCTTTCCCCGCCGCTGGGCACTTTCTTGTTGCATAGACGGTTTCCTGACTACTCTTTTTTCTTTTTTTTTTTCCTTTTTGGTTCCGACTGCTTCTGTGACACGTGTTTCTTCTTTTCGATGGCTCGCCTTCTTTCGATACTGTTTTTGGCTTCTTGCTTACAGGTCAACGGCTCCTCAACCCAAGAAGCGCGCCAAGAACCTCTAGTCGACGTGGACTCGACCTCGTCTTCGTCGGCACAGGTGCGTCTCGCGAGTTCGTCTTGTTTCACTTTTTTCCTGCGGATGAGGGATGCCTCTCGGAGCTGACGTAACCCTTTTTCTTCTCACCTAGACACGATCCCCGACGATACCAGTCCCCCCAAGACCCGACGGAAGTCGTCCAACATCGCCGGCCCCACCGCCCCGAGAAGGCAGCAGCAAATATAACTACTACGTGGCTTACGATTCTCCATTTGAGTCCTACCCTCTCCTACGTCTCCGGTCGCAGCAAGCGACGTCCGACTCAACAACGCAAGCTTCCCTTGCTCATTCTTCTCCTACTGCTACTTGTAGCTCATCCCACTCGTCGCTGTCTTCATTCTCCTCATCTTCTTCCATCTTATCTGCATCATCGTCTATCTCCTCATTACCTTCCTTTTCGTCTGCATCTTCATCTACGTACAATACGGTTTTTCCGCTTCCGAACCTAAAGCCCCTTAAATTAGCTACATGCAGCGCGTTGGATCCGGCCAAGAGGATATGCCAGTTTGAGGTGCCGGGCGGAGGGGTGTGCGCGGACGCGGGGTGCGAGGACTTGCATCTGAACCGGTTTGGACGCGAGGGCGGGGCGGGTGTGGTGGAGCCGAGTGGTGCGTGGTGCAGTTTTTGTGCCGAGCTCATTTATCTTGACTGCCCGCAGACGCCGACACTGCGGAATACCTCCACAACGTACTGCCCTCGGCCTGGGTGACGAAACATGAGGCCAGCATCCCGCGGATCGCCGCTGCACTGCAGGAAGCGCGAATCAAGAGCGACGCGGGCGTGTTTGAGGAGCGGGTTGCTCGGGCGCTCGCGGGACTGGGACGGCCACCATGAAGCTGATCAAGACCTCAAGACCCTGGCGTGTGTATCTTGATTCTTGTGCATGTACTGTGTATAGAAAAAGAATTACTGTTCTCGGATGGATCTCATCGGGTTCCTGGAAGTACATCCCACGATTGTCCATATGACCTGGACCCCCTGGGTCTCTTGTCACAATCTGTGACACAATGTCACATGGCCAAATAAGAGCGAACACAGCATAAGACCGGCCAGCCAAATCTGGGTTGAATTGAGTATCCCCGCTCACCTCAATCCGCTATCCTCGACTCCTACTCTCTATTAGTACCTCGACAGTCAGTCTTTTTCTATTCTTTTTACCTCCCCATGGCATTCCGCTCCTCCCACCCTTATTCCTATTCCGACGCCGCTCTTCCTTCCCTTTCTGGTCTGTCCTACGATCAGTCTTCACAACCTAGTTCTTCTTCTGCCACAGATCCCATGCGCAAACGCCAACGCACCCTCGACATGCATTCCGGTGCTCCCGCCCCCAACGACCCCATCGACGCGAACAACGTCGGCGACAACGCGTTCATCGCGGACCATGATGCAATTGACTCGGCCGGCGACGACGACGACGACGAGGACAAGCCCAAGACCGGCCAGAAGCAAGGTCGTCGCAAAATAAAGATCGAGTTCATACAGGACAAATCGAGACGCCATATCACCTTCTCCAAAAGGAAAGCTGGTGAGTGTTCTCGCCCAATGCAAACTGTTCCGGTCTCACATTCCTATTCAAGGCATCATGAAAAAGGCAATTCTTCTTCCTCTTTTATTCATCCGTGTCTTACTCGCCTACAGGCATACGAACTATCTACCCTCACTGGCACCCAAGTCCTGTTGCTTGTCGTGTCCGAGACCGGTCTCGTATACACCTTTACGACTGCGAAACTCCAGCCGCTTGTCACCCAACCAGAAGGCAAGAATCTCATCCAGGCATGTCTCAATGCGCCCCATGGCACTCTCCCTTCGTCCATGCCCGTTGGTGCGCCGCTGGGACGCTCGTCGGGCCCATGGGCGGCCCAGGTGGACCCCCCGTCTCGAACAACATGCCCGGCGGCCTCTCGATTAGCGGTGGTCCTGCCAACTCGTCGTCTAAAGACGAAGACGACGCAAACGACGATGAAGAATCCGCGCACGGCGGCCGTGCATCGTTGGGTGACAAACGTCGACGCCGTCCCTCCGCCACCAATACCGCATCAGCTGGTTCGGGTACTCCTTCCTCCAACACCCGTGGTGCGACCTCGCCCCACTCGACCAACTCTGTTCCCCCGCCTCCGCTATCCATCCCGTCTGGGACGCCACCCCAGCATTCGCACTCTGGTGCGCCGTCCCAGATCGCCCTCGGCTCGCCGACGTCCCCGCAGCAGCAACACCAGCCGCCTGCGACATCCCCTGCGCAATACTCTGCAGGTGGCTACCACTCACAGCAGCAGCAGCACCACCAGCAGCCGCAGCACGACAACCAGATGGGATACCCGTCACACCTCATGAGCCCGACGTCTTACTCGTACCCTCAAGGCAGCGGCGGCCCTCAAGCGCAACCCGGAACCGGTGGCCAGCCGCTTGGTGGGCTGGCCGCAGCTGCCGCTCAACATTCACACTGGGGGTCGACTCCGCAAGGGCAGGTGCAAGGCGGTGGCTACGGACGGCGATGAGTACGGGCTATGCTCTGCTTCTCGAACCTGCGACTAATTTACTTCCTTAGTATTGATGAATGATGTTTTCTTCTTCGCACCGCTACGCTTATGCAGCCTTTTTCTTTTTTGTGAAAGTGTATATTGTGCCTTATTCTTTCTGTGACTATGTGTCTTTCATTTTTCTTCGTCCTCTTCTCTTGCTCTGCAGCACAAGAAATCCAGTATAAACGAGGCAACGACGCCATATGTATTGCCAGAGTATTGTATATACAATGCAAATTTAGCGGCTCTCGACATTTGTTTATTGCTGTGCGCAAAGCTAGCTCGGCGAAGACTCCACCCGTGTGTTTCTACGCTCCGCTTCTTTCCACAAAATCAATGAAATACGGAAAATTAAATGATATGCGACCTCCTTCTCATCGGAACAGCGCGCATCCGACGCGCGTATGTCCTATGCGAACGGGCATGAATTGTCATCTGGGCGCCAGCGGAGAGCGAATTCCGAGCAATGAGTCCCAAAAAGGCAACATGTATCCTAAATTCGACCAATCACCCCTGTCTCTTCGTGTTCGCGGTGGTTTTAACTGTTCGAAACATCGACGGATTATCCCCAAGGATCTCCGGAAGCCACGTACTGCGCTCAATGGCCTGATCGCGTCGGCGGGCTGTGATAATGCGGCCTGATGGGATGATATGTATCTCGATGCGAGTCAAATGGGAGACACTCATCTGATGGCCCGAAAAGGCTAGTCTGGAAAGGCTCCTGCATGCCAGCGGTGCCCGGGGCGCGCCGTCAGACGGCGATACCGCATTGGTTGGCGAGCCAGTGTATGGAATTCGAAGCCCCAAAGTGATGTCTAGAACAATAGCTTGTGGGGCGGCGCGTCGGGCCTTTTCATGTCAGTATTTTTATACAATGTCGTGCTTGCGTGCCTGAAGCAGGAAGGCGACTAAATCGGACAATTCGCAGCGCCGTATTTAGCTTCTTGGAAGTCGCAAGGAGACTCTGTCAGGTGTACCGCGCGTGTGCAAATCTAATTAACGGAGGCTAGATTGACTCGAGATACGACCAATCGGCTCACCGTAGGTGGGAGTAAACACGAGGAACGCGACTCCTCGAGGGTCGGCCAAGATTATTACAAGAACCGCGCCGGTATTGGGATTTCAGAGCCGGAGCATGCTCACAAATCGAGCGGACATGCTCTCTATTACAGTACACGCTACTGGTACATACATAGATAGTAGTATTAAATAACAGCAAGGATAGATACACACACAACATTCAGCAGAAATAAAGATAATGAGTAGATGTCGAAAAAGGAAACATACAGTTTCCTCTTTTCGATGTCGAGGAGTTCACGATCGGATATTAACATCCAAACGGGGAGGTGCAATAAACCTCCGTCGATCCTTTTGGGGGGCATCACCCTAAACCGACGATCGTCCCGAAAATGGCAGTCGGACGAAAGCGGTAGGCCGAACGGAGGGCAGCAGCCAGAAGTGGACGGACGCTGAGACGCGTTTTTAATCGACGCCAGCCCACGACTCTTCACGGTTTCCAGGCTGCGAAAACACGGATAGATCTACTGAGTCGCTGGTCGGGCGGTGCGCTGGAAGGGCTTGTCCTGCTGTTTCGTGGGGCGGAGGTGTTATCGGGCAGGGAACTGCGACCACGAATGACATCCGGTTTGGGGATCCCATTTCGATCGACGAAGACGCTTCCCTCCTGCCCATGTACATAAGGCGTATCGATGGAATTCCGTGTCTGGTGGCGACCGTAGGGGGACGCGTGTTTGCGCTGTTGCTGGTCTTGCCACTGTTCCCACCGCTCGCAAGCGGCGTGGAAGGCCTTGCGCTCTTGTGACGGCGCTATCGGTATGCAGGACCATGAAAACTGATCGCGGAGCGTTGATCCAACCGCCATATGGTCCCGCATATCCCTAAACCACAAATGAGAAAAATAGGAAAGAAATAAGAGCCAAGAACGTACAGTTCGAACTTGACAAGGAGGCTGTCGAAATCCTCCCTGTTAAGCTCAATAACGGCCTTCTTGAATGCATCCATTACGGGATCATGGTGCAACGGTATCATGCGAGATGTGCGGGGCGGGAGTTCGCTCGCAAGCGAACCTGCCCGGGGCCGCCCCGCCGCTCGCGAGCTAACCTGGTACGAAAGGACCCACTCCCACATCGACTCGGCACACGCAATGATCTCCGCGGTGCGCAATGCGAGGTGCATGTTGAGGCTCCGGACGTCGATATTGAGCGTAGAGTTAGGCAGGCGGTTACGACCTGGTTTTCCACCTGGGGTTGGGGTTGGATGTACATCGTCTCCCACGTTAAGAGCGTCAGGGGGGTCAACGGCGGGCAGACCAGACGGCGTTCTACCAGATGACATAGCAGGCGCTCTAACAGGCGCCATCGCGGGGAACGACGATCGGTTTGACGGGGAGTACGCGGACATGCGGGCATCGTCCAGCGTAACATATCGCGACTCGCGTTTTATGAGGTCCCTCGTGTTCACCCAGCGGTGCTCGTTCGCTATTGAAGTGTCACTAAATGTGGAGGCGCTGCGGGGAGTACTCGGAGTGGACAAGATGGACGTAGGTAACGAAGTCATTTGTGACAATCGACGCCTTGGACTGGGGACAATAGCATTCCGAGCATCGTCCGAGTCGGATTCATCATCAGAGCTTATGTCGTCAATCGAAGGTTGCGCCGTTGGAGGCGGGAATGTCAGTTGCAGGGAGGATGGGTGCGAACATCTAGTAGAAAAAATGAGCAAAAGCTGTGGATTTAAGCGGAAAATGAAAACCTTTAAAATGAAGCCCGACAAGGTTAGCAAGTAATGACAGAGGCGAAAGGTTGATGAAGCGAGTGGCATTCATTTCGTTATATATGCCTTCTAGGAGAGAATGGTCTCGTGGATTAGGTGGAGCCTTCGGCAACGTTCGCAGCAGAAAAGGGGAGACTGCGGGCTTCGCCATGCCAGACCCAGACATTGGGGAGTGATTGCCTGACTGGAGTGACAGTACCGACGGATGGTGGTTCGGAGTGACGAGCATGGAGGTAGAATAGCCTCGGGGCTTGGCCTTCCGTTCCACCATCGGCGGTGGGACAACTGCAGGACCGAGACCCAGTAGCGACGTAGTCGAGGCAGAAGGAGGGGGACGCGGGCGGCCACCCGTCGATGGTATGCGCTGCTGATAGGAATGTCGATGAGATGGGTGGGCCGTTGGAAGAGATTTTTTTGGCGGAGGTTTGCTAGGGCCTTCAGCCACCTCTTCAATCTCTTCTTGGATTGAGGCCCCAATCATAGGCAGCGGCGACGCCGTGCGTGGAGGAGTGAATGAGGCCCCCAAACTGGTATCTGGAGTCGGGGCCGATCCGTCATAGGATTTTCGCGAACCGCCCGAACCTCCACCTGAACCTGTGATCACCGACTCATCGTCCTCGTCCGAATCATTATGCGCATATCGTAGCTCCGACATCGTGTCAGAATCCGAATCATCATCGTCGCCGGACTTTTTTCCTGGGAAAAATAGGTCTTCCTCTATTAACTGCAAAACGATATTCATCAGCTCCATATTCCAAGTAAAGCCAGATGAAAGAGAGATACGTACTTCAAACGCGCCACCAGATTTTAATACCCGCGCAATCTCTTCGAACAACGGATCCCACTTGTTTTAGTCAATCAAAAGGTCACATAAATCAATGAAGCTCCATTACCTGGTCCTCTGGTACCCCGAGTGCTATCCGCTTGATGTGTCTTGATGATCAAGATTCTCAGAACCAATGACAATACGAAACGAAAGGAACGGTGCTTACACAAAATCAAACTCTCATTGGGAAACGGAAGCCCTTCCAAGCTAGAACGGGTCAGCTGAAAACCCAATACCAGTAAACAAAAATGGACACACAAATTCGCCTGGACCCAGGTAATTCTTGTCGACAATTCCGAGGTACCGAGATCAGGATGAAGTGGGACGACGTCCATTCCTTGAGAAACCGCGTTAGTTGCCGGTAACTATGTGCATCTTTTCGCAGCATACCGACGAAATGACACTTCTAAGCAGGTTTAGTACTCTTGCCTGAAATGGACTGAATGCGGACGTACCCTCCATGCCATCCCACAATTCAGTATCCATGTTCCAGTTCCTGGAAATGTAATTAATCAGCCACACTACCATCGCTCTGTCAAGCTGCAGGACGAACCGCAACCAATATCTAAGCTGTTTGAAAAAATGATACAGATTAGATTGTAGAGCGGTAATGGAATATATTAAAACCTCATACACTTTGGTGGGCGGCGTTGAAAAGACATGCCATGTGAGGCTGTCGCATATTCTCTGGCAGGCCATAGTCTCCCAGACATCCCTAGCGCGCCACCATCAGTGTAAGTAAAGATCGGCACCCCGAGGATTTACGTCCAGGTACAGGGCATGGGGACAACGGGCCGCACTCACAAATCTAAAACCTCCCGCGCATAGCTGCGAGGATACGGAACCTCTTCCCTGCTATACGCGTGATGTTTGGCGCCGAGGAGCCGCAGCGAACTTGCACTGCTGGACGACCTTCCGCGTTCGGCCGGACCGCCCTTGATAACGAACTGTGCGGCGCGTGCATTGATGTGGCTCTTGAGCTCCTGGAGTATCGTCCGGTCGGCCGTGGAGAACTTGGGATCTTGCGTTTCCGGCGCTAGGAATTGCGGTTGGGGTTGAATAAGAGTAGAAATGGTTTCACCGGAGACGGTCGACACTCCGCTGGAGGTCCTGGGTAGAGGTGGACGGACTGTCGCGGAAGAGGGAGTTTTGTGGAGTACTCTGGGCGACGCGGTGGGGATCTCGTGGGATTATTGGTTGAAGTCGATGGTCGGGGGGACCCATTTTGTAGGGCATAGGCGACAGGTGGTGTATTAGGAGGATGTGGTGGCTTGGCGCCTGTGCTTTTGCGACGCCGGAGGAGAGCCATATCCTGAAATGAGAGAATAGATCCGGAGGATATGGAGAGCCGGGGCTGTGAGTTGAACCATGAGTTCAGCGCATGTTGGAGGCGTATAAAGGGAACAGAAATGAAGACGGGACAACCGAAACACAGGTGAACTGAAAGTGGAATGCGACCGAGTTTTTGTGGGCTTACCTGGCGAATATAGTTAGTCTGTGGCTGTGAACCATTGATAGGCTTGTTGGCCTCTGCGTCATAATCTGGGGCAGGAAAGAGCTCCCAAGGCAAAACGTCCTCGCGTTTTCCTGTGGGGGTTGCACTTGACTGCTTAGTCGACTCCTCTGAAGTGAGGATAGGGAGCTGTTCCGTGGGTGCATTGACCGGGAAAAACTCCCATGGCGTAACCTGAGCAAGAGACGATTGTTAAAATCAGTGAAATCAACGATGAAAATTGAACAAACCTCTTCACGTGTGCCCGTCGCGGTAGATGGACGCCTCGGCTTCTTGGTTTTTTCTGAAGCACTTGAGGCTGCGCGAGCGGGGTTTCGTGGAGGACGTGGAGGCGCTGCAGGGCCGGGCTCGGGTGTCAATGGTATCAAGGCGCTAGTTGAATGCCGCTTTTGCAATGTAGGCGAAGGAGGACCGCCACCATCAGCCTTGGATGTCCCGGTGACCATTCTAGGGGTAGTCACTGGCCCCGGACTTGTGGCTGGTCTTTTGCTCGCCATGCTCGTGTGCGGAACGCAAACAAAAGAGATATCCCAATTCAAATCCCGGAGGGTGTCTGGGCCAGTCAGTCAAAAGCCATGGATGGTCGGGCGAGGCCAAACACAGAGCAGGACCAAGAAGACCGGGGCAAGCGACTTTGGAGCTTGGTGTTCCAGGCACAGACTGAATTTGAATGATCGCTACCCCGACGCCCACGCTGCCGCAAAGCCATTGCCAAATATATGTAGAAATTGCCACGTGCACACAGGCGCAAATGGACGCGTCGCGTCGATTTTAAATTATCTATATTCGGTTCTACATATGTCTCTAATGATTAATCGTCTAGCGCCCCTGCATCCGCCTCCAGTCCATACACTAATCCCAGCGCCACCTTCGCCGCCGCCTTTCGCCGCTCCCCCTCATCCTCCATGCTTGCAATCTCCGCCTTCATTCCCTCCAGAGCACTCATTACGCGCGATAGATCGAACGGCGCCATGTCATACTCCTCATTCTCGCCATCCAATGGTACCGCATCCGGTATAGGCGCGTCGACGCCCAGTTTGCTCCGCATGGGAGCGCCGAATATTCGCGAGCTCATCGCCTCAATCTCGGCGTCCGTGGGCAGATCCTCATCGACATCCTCCGCAGCATCCACCTTTCCCTCTCCCGCCACCTCCTGAAGATCCAGCGCAGATCCCAGCGAAAGATAGAGCGGGCTCGATTCCGGAGGACCCAGTCTCGTTGGTGAGTCGAACGAATCATCCTCGACGTCCTCCTCTGCAACAGGCGGAGCGGACACGAACACTGTAAAGTCATCATCAAATCCAAACTCCTTTACCGTTTCTGGAAATGCCGGGGCGTCCATCTCCGTAGGCGATGCTAGGCTTGCCGCAGAATCGGCGGCGGACCTCCATGGGTCCTCTCGTGAAGAAATATCGTCGTCCCCCTCCAACCATCGTGTCAGTTCTTCCATTTCCTGCTCCTTGCTCGTACCGCGTGTAAGCTTTTTGATGGGCGACAGATCGTCTTGCGAATTATGTGCCCAATCAAAGTCGCGCCGAGCGAGCTTAGGGAGTGCAGACGACTTGGGTTTAGCCTGCATTGATGGCCACATTATAGTGCTTAGGGCATCGAGTACCCGAGGAAGGCCGGGGATACCTGGGACAAATTCAGTTATGATCATAATGCAGAATATCATGCAGAATGCACCTTGTGAAAAGGGTCCAGAATCTTCTTCAGGTTCTCCGGATGGAGGCGTTTCTTCTGAAGCATCGATAAACTCGAAACCATTTGATGAGAGAAATTCATCGATTTCTGCCTCTTCGTCATCCTCATCGTCGTCCTTATCCTGTTCCGTGCTACCCGAGGCGGTAACACGCACAGCTAACGATACCTCCGGCTCATACCCGCTCATGTCCCCCGCAAGGCGTTCCACGTGGTGTTTATACGCCTAAGTTCCGAACACGATCGTTGAGCACTCTGCATTACATCCCAGAGCACGATGTGGATAAAACCCACCTCGCCCTTGGACCACACAAATACCACGGCAGGCACGTTTGCACCACATGCGGGCTGAGCCCCGTAATCGTGTGCGCAGCAAATGCACATCCGCAGAATAGTACTTGTTCGAAAGCGTCCATGGGATGCGTGTGCTTTCTCCGAGGCCGAACTTTGTGTTGGAGGGGTATTTCAGCGGGTGCGAGGACGGAGGTAGATGCTTCCGGGTAGGGGTGGTCTGGCCTCCTTGCGTAGATTCCGGACGCCTGTAGACGAGTATCAGCAAAGACACGCGTTGAATGAAGGCTTGCGTACGATCGACCAGACCGACAGCACACTCGAGCGAAGAGGAAACGGTAAGGATGCGGCAGGTCGAGCTGTCCAGAGGCGAAAAATCGATAGAGTCTGTTGAGGACATGGCGAACGAGAGCGACAAACGTTGAATTAGCAGTTGCCCAATTGGGGATGATTGATATTTTCTCCTTTGGGCCACGATGAGGCTTGAAAGAGCTCTCACCGGTTCGCCGCTGTCTGAACTCAGAAAATTCGTTCTTTGACGAGGGGTGTTATACGATCCATCTGGACAGGCGCATAATGAGATAACTTTCGAAATACGAAACCTTGGCAACTTGAACTTTGGCATTCTGCGCATTCTTCTTTCTCTTGTGTTTTCGCCTTTCTTTTGTGGCCACAACTGAAATAATGGAACAACAATCATCTCCTTATTCAAATTCGATCTAGGACTGGACTTAGGGCCCTTGGTTTTCTGACTCAAATCACATAACGGCGCAGCCGAGACACAGGATTTCACCGTCCGATTCGTTCTGACATCTGTGGCCATAACTCGAGATGGAACCTCATTTGGGCTTTGTTTGATATGGCCAACTGTTATATCGGCTGCAACAAAATGAAGTGCTAACCCTGCTGTTTTTTTTTTTTTTCTGTGGCCACAACCGGAACAACAGTCGACCCAATTCAATGTTTTGACAAAAAATTCGGAACCTTGCTTTCTGTGACTCAAATCGCATCCCGCCGCAACCGAAAATATGCTCAACAAGTCATCCCTGTCACTGTCATTTCATATATAAGGAGCGCCTCCTCTGCGATGAACAGTATGGCTCCTTCTCTTCTTTCTCGGCTCTACAAGGACCTCGCGGAGCTCCAAGAGTCTCCGTACCCTGGGGTGGCCATCTTCACTGATGATGCCAACGTGCGCCAGTTCTGTCTGGTGCTCACCCCTCCTAGCGGTCCATGGAAAAATCTGTCCCTCCACTTCGATGTTGTTCTTCCGGAGAATTGGGCAAGTCATTCTGTTCACATTACACACCGTCTTCACTAACTTGCTCGGTTTAAGCCCGTCTCTCCTCCTATGGTTTCCAGCAGTGTGCACGGAGTAGATCATCCGAATCTCTTTGGCTCGTACATTTGCTGCGATTTAATAAAGCCGGAGGAACAAATATATCGCTATGGAGGGTATACTGGGGGTTACACTCCTGCTTTGACCTTGCGCGGATTGTTCTTGCAGTTCTTGACCTTTTTCAGCTCGTCCAAGGTTTGTCCATTAATTTTATATTCCGCACGCGATTCTCACTATGCTGTTACAGGTCGAGCAAGAGTACGGCGGTTACGTAGACATTGGTGATTCCGTCACTGTGCGCTACGTCCGCGAATTGGACCTGGCTGGGTACGCCACTGTGGTTGGACGCGTACATGGCAGTTCCCGTCGTCCTGCAAGGAACTGGGAGAGCCAAAACGCGCTGCACCGAGAGTGGGAGCGGGATACCAACGTCGCCGTTGTCTTGAAGCGCGAAATTTCAGAAGTTGGCCCGCTCGTCCACACCGCCAAGTCTTTGCGTCCTGGTCCGAACCGCATCCATTGCATCGAAGAGAAAAATGAACGCTGGGATTCTGCATTTTCCTTGGTCCGTCACTGGCAATGCAAGCGTTGCCCTTACGGCACCGATGCTGTTCCTCACTGCGTCGGAGCTGTGGCAGAGGAGGCAATGGCTGTGGATCAGTCGTCGCCACTCTTGACGCCCCCAGCGGTCTGCAAGCTGAGCTTGCTCAACGAGGACGTTCTCTTCACGCTCGCTGCGCGCCTCCCGTCTGAGTCGGTCATCTCCTTCTCTGCTGCCTACCAGCCATTCCACGACGTCGTTCAGTCGATGCACGTCCTGCTCCAGCGCGAGCTTCGCTGCTTCTTCCTCCGTACCCCGCTTTCGGAATCGGTCCTCGGCATTGGCGTCGCTCTCGACTTCCGCTCTCGCACCCTGTCCTCCGACTTCGACTGGCTTAGCCAGCGCGCGTTCGTCGAGTTCGGGATCCGCAAGAGCGTCGAGAAGCGAGACTTTACCTACTTCCTTCCCCTCGCATTCTCCCGCCCCCACTTTGAGCGTGCTTATCCTCATATCTGGAGTAGGCTGGCGGAAATCGATCAGGAAGTGCAGCGCGCTGAGAACCAGATGAGCCGGAATCCGAGGCGCCGTCCTGCTGGTCCCGCGCAGCGCCAGGAGCTCGTCGGTGTTATCTACAGGATGATGAACAACATCGTTGTCTCCCTCATGAAGAGCTGCGACAGCGCGTTGAGCGCGCCGGACACGTCCAAGACCCTCCTCCATGCGTCCGAAAAGGCGGTCGTCGCGTACTGCCATCTGTTCCACCTCTTGATCTGCCTTTGCCGCACCGACCCCCAGCTTCTCCGCGACGCGACGAACCGGCTGCGCCGCTTCATCAACAGGAAGACACTCGGGTAAAACTCACGTTCCGGACTTGGGCGAACTCATCATCCTCATCATGCTAGTTCTGTGCCGCCCACCTGTGGGAGGCGGACCGCCCATTCGGTGGTCAGCCCTCGCGGGGCCTTTTTTGGAGGAGGTCATCATCCGGAATGTGCGCTGGGTGCTCAAGGACGCGCCGCATCTCGAGGTCATGGAGCAGGGCCCCAGCGACTACCGCCTTGCCGAAACATTCTTCAGATCCAAGACTAGTCTTCGTCTCGTCATGTTTCAAATCACCTTCCTCGATCTCTTCTTCAAGGCGTATGGCTCCAACATCACGCGCTTGGATAACAACTACGGATTCCCTGAAAAGGAACTGCCGGAGCGGATGGTCGAGGAGGTGAAGGAGATATACAAGATCAACACTTGGCCTGCTTTCTTCGCGAGAGTGAGGTTTCCTCAGGGTGTAGGATTCGGCAGAGAGCGGTTCTCGGACCTGCTTCGGGCTGCTGTGAAGACGAGTGCAGCGCGCCGCTACCACAACGCGTCGCCATTCCATCGGCTTCCGTGTTGCGTGGCCAGAGGAGCGCGGTCGAGACCGAAAGTCTTCGTCGATAATTTAATAGCGTAGTCATAAAATAAATCATTCGTTTTATAATGATCGTCAAATTGCATTACATTAATTCCACTGCCAAACAACGCGATCTTTGTGTTGCGAAGTGAGGCGGCACGTTTCAGTAAATACATAAGAGTTAGACGTCGTACATTTCATTGTCAACCAAGAAAGCAAATACAAAGTAGGTATGATATAGAGATGCGGAGTGAGATGCGGAGTGAGATATTAGTGAAGGCAGCAAATGTTCTCAGTCGACTTCCGGTGCAGCCGGGGGCAAACCAGCAGCTTCCCTTCCAGCAGGCGTTTCGTCGCGAACACCGCTCTCCGAGAATGGAATGATTCCGGCCATGTCGAGTCTGCGAAGGACTTCCTCCGCCTCCTCAAGCTCCATATCCCCAAGGACCTTATTGACCTCGGCCAACTCTTCGGTCTGGAGAGCTTTCTTGAGGATTTCAGGTAGACTCTGGAACACCTCCCAACGGAACTGCAACGCCTTTCTCACTTCCTCGACGTCCATGCCCTCCATTCCTTCGCCCATTTTGAGCTCAGCGGGAGGAGGACCGTCGGGGACGTTGAAGGTGATTTCGCCCTCGTTCTCGGAAGCAAGCATGATGGTTTCACGGCCACCCCTCTTCTGTTCTTCCTGCGAGCGCCTAACGCGCTCCGCAAGATGCGCGTACGTCTTCTCCACATCGTCCATGAAAACGGCCTCGGCGCGTTTGTCACCAGCGATCATCCTACCAGAAGTGATTAGTTGGTTGGGAACTTTCAACGCACAGAAACCCTCACTTCTTAAAGAAGACACCAAGACCGTCGACTCCCAATTTGTCGCCGTATTGGAGAAGTAAGCTTTGGTGGACACACTGCTTCGAGTACTTCGGCTTGTTGTCGTATTGGGCCTTGAACGCGGCTCCTAGAAGGGAGTCGGATGCTCCTGGTACAACGACGTCCCGGTGTTGCTGAATGAAACGGAATGATTGCTCAAAACCCTTCAAAGGGATTTTCGAGAAGGCTTCGAGGGAAGGGGTGAGATTGGCGATATCGTCGTCAAGATCCTCCTCCTCCTCCTCCGCAGGCTGAGGCGCATTGATGACCTCGATCTCGGTGGTGGTCTTCTTGGTCTTTGGCATGGGAGTCTTATCGAGTTTGGCGGCAATCGGAAGTGGAGCAGGTTCAGGTTTTGGAGGCACATACTGCAAGTGAAAGAGTGACGGTTAGACGGGTCTATATAAAGTTCTGAATTCTCACCTTGTTTGCGAACCCGTCGTGCATATCCTCACTGGTGATGTGTTTCTTCTGCTCTTTCAACTCTTCCTCCAGCTCCTTCGAGTCGTTGTCAATGGTCTCCTTGAGTCTAACGACGTGCTCTTTCATTCCGTCAGTAAGAGCTTTGCCAATCTTTTCTTCCCGCTGGTCCTCGGCGACGCCTGCTTCCTTGACCGCTACTTTGGCTGCATCTCCCACCTGGCGCAAAAGAGACAACAGCATCCCATCATAGGTTTGCTCGAGCTGGTTGGGATCATTTCCTGGGGGGCACTCTTTCGAAGGATTCGTCTCGAGCTGTTCCACCAACGAATTAAAGTACACTGTTTGAGGTTTGTCCGAGGCGGGAGACTCCAGCGCGGCCTGGATGGATTGGATCCGGGGATATAGGACATTATTGCAGGCGATTTGGGCACCAAGGTGGTCGATTTTGCTCTTACGCGCCTCCCGCTTCTCGTGTATATCGCGCTGTTTCCAGCTGAGACGAACTTCAATCGAGCGTTGAGCAAAGTAGACTCGAAGCTTACCGAATCAGCGAGCGCTTGTCGACATTTGGGTGGCCCTCGATGTCAGAATCATCCGAAAGCTAGACCATCGACATTAATCAGACGAGTAGACGTGGTCCAAGGGAATGCTACCTCGAGCTGGTCCCACTTCTGGTAGTTCAAAGGCATGATGAAGACGGTGGTCGGTTGAGAAGTTGGAAGCTGTCAGTGACTGGAATAAATGCAGATGGTCCTAGAAACTTCTGGAACAGAAACACAGGAATTGCTGTAGAACTCCTCAATTTCGGCGGATCAAGAAAGCCAAAAAGGATATTGTATCTTTGCGTACGAAGGGGCTGTTGAATGAGTCTGTGCGACACTGCGACTTGTATTTAATACGCCGCGGCAGTGCGGTGTTTGTTGCAAACGAAAGATGCAGCCAAACAACGCGTCCTCTTTCCTCCTGCATTGATGGCGTGGACGGAACACCTCAAGAAAGCAAAGGTACACCTGAAATCTTCCCGGTGGGAAGATTCATTGAAAGAAGTAAACGAGGTCTTTGTCTCTCTTCTTTTAGACGCGTATATTGTTGACCCTTCGTCAGGCACTTCGCGTCGGCGGCGACCGCGAATATACCGTGTACGATTCTCGCGCTGCAATATACGAAAAGCAAGGAAAGCCCAAAAATGCGCTTCAGGACGTGAAGAACGTGATCAAGCTCGCGCCTGCCCACTGGCAAGGCTATGCGCGAGCATCCCGGTTATTCCTCGCAGTTCGCAAGCTCGACGAAGCTATAACGATGGCCGATATGGCGCTCTCCCGCCTCGACCCGAATGATGCTACGCGCCGCCAAAAACTCACGGAATTGAAGGAGGAGGTGTTACAGCAACGGCGCCGCCAGATATACCATTTCGGGAAACTCCCTGTCGAACTCATCACTACCATTTTCGAAATGGTGGTTGACCCTGACTGGAGTCGAGTCCTTACCATATGGGCCGTCTCCAAGCATTGGCACAATATCGCATTGAACACCCCGAATCTCTGGTCCACACTCATATTGACCAACCGACACCCTGCTCGACATGCACAGAGATGGATCGAGCGCTCCAAGGGTAGAATTCGCGAGATTTCGTTCCGGTCCTCGCTCTCCCGCACACCCGTGAACCTCGACGGGTTGCTGTGGAACCACTTGCGAATTTGCAAGCTGGAAAACCACGACATTGCGGAATACATAGGGGGAAAGTCGAAATTTCATCGACTGTCGAAGCTCGAAGAGCTGCGAGTGAACGATGCAGTCCTTGATTGCGATCTTTTGCTTTCCATCCGACATCCAAAATTACGGAGATTGACTTTGGATGGACCGCGATTCTCTTGGGATGTTCTCATCTCCAATCACCGAAATCTCACCTCATTGGAGGTTCGACATCCTCACACCCCACCCAGCCTCGAAGAGATAATGGCTATTCTACAATCAAGTCCGATGCTTGAACAACTTGCCATGGACCTCGACACATGTGGACCATCCTCAGCGTCATCTCCGCCGCCCCTGACTCTTCCGCATCTCCACAGTCTTCATCTTGCAAACACTCCTTGGGCATCTTTATTTTTCGCGCTCGTTGCCATGCCTTGTTTGGAGACGCTTCGCCTGTCTCAATTGAGATCAATTACTCTCGGGTCACTAATCGAGCGACGCCCGCAATTAATTTCCCTCGCTATAAACCGTTGTTTCGTTCCTTCTGGGGAGCTTCTAATGCTCCTCAACTTTGCACCCACTCTTCGGAGTCTTGAACTTACACGCCTCGACAGGGTGTCCAATGATGTCGTCGAGGCTCTAGTAGGGAATCCACTCTGTCCCGCCTTGGATCTCCTCGATATCTCGCACTCTTCCGACCTCAAAACCACGCCTATTCTGGATCTGCTTAATTCCAGAAACCCTCCAGTCGAAATTCCGGGGGATGTTACTCAACCTCCCAGGCTGGCGCGAATCAGGACTCTGAAGACCAATGAGTGTCATCAGATACAACCAAGTTTAATTCCATGGATCAGAACGCGAGTCGAGACATTTAGCTGTGTATACATGCCCAAACGGGCCGCAAGTTGGAGGCGATAGTTATATTTACTGTACCCTTCGGATATACACTGAAGCATTTATTTCTTATTCGTACATCGTCAATACTTCCTTTACTTCATCTTTATCCTTGGTGCTTCTTGAAAGTGGTCGAGTGCCCGATCGAGAGATCCGCAAGAGCCTTGATCTGCACAATGGTTCCGTGCAGGGCAGTACCTTCCTTAACCGCTTCCCAGTGGGCCTGTAGGTTTTGATGTAAGTTTCGCGACCAGGATCGACAGCACAAATTGGAAACTAACCGCGACCGTATCCCACCCTACCACAAGCAGGAATTTGGACTTGTGCTCGACGCTTTGGCCCCACGCGCAAGGCGGATGGGCTCCCACGGCTACATCGAGACCCTTGCCTAGTTCCTCCAACAAAGATGTCAATGCCTCGGCCGATCCGTCAGCTTTAGAGTGAACACGACGAATTCGACGGCGGCGAGCTGAGCGCAGTATCGACATCTCCCACGACATTGATGTGGTCTCTCTCTAGTTTCCCAGAAACCGCTGGTTTGAGCGTTTCGATGAGGTTGGCATAGCTGGCTCCTGAATGAACTTCTGGTGATGTTCGTACGATTCCCAGACTAAGTAATGAAAGGATCAGCTTAGGTCAATTCCTTTTGCAATTTTGAGCTTTCAGTAGCCGAGTTCACCTGAAAGAAATAGCCGGTCTTTCCGTCTTCACTTGCAAACCGTAGAAGGAGCTGGTAGTTAGGATTTAGTAGAGATCCGCTAGCGGAAACGTTGTCAGGTTTGATTACCTGATGTGGCCGTCTGCGGTTTTAATAGCGTCCAAGGGAGCCTTGAATATTCCAGGGTTGGACAAGAATGCGTCGGAAACGGGGAATGAAGCTATCTGGAGGCAGGGCATAGTGGTAGGATGAAGAGAGGTGGGAATCTCGCGTCCGGTTTAAATCCAATTTCCGGTTGATGTGCGAAACTAGTACGGGATCCGATCATAGGCCCGACACATGAACTTAACGGAGAGCCTTGGATTGGCCTTGGATGCAAACTCTCTACCGCGAAGAATTGATGCGGAGTTCCGCAGATTTTCACTTCAACGCGTCGCGACGCGTCTTGTTGGCAAAATGGTAATTGGCCTTCATTGCGGTCACATGCGTCTTCGGGTCATTATATAAGCTTCAGACCGAAGGAACCTGATAAGTAAAACTGCATATGGTTTGGGCCAGCCAGGAGACGAGTCGGCCAGTAAAATATATTATCACATACAAACTAAAGTACAACATGGCCGCCAACAATCATGAATGTGGTGGGAGAGGAGGATCGATAAATACGTTGATAAAACTGAGATACAAGCTCGATACGGCTACGGCAAGCACCACTCCACCAATCCAGGCGGCTTTCATAGCGGATATATCGGTCCCTGTGAGCTGCATGACGTTGTGCGCCCTCTTGCCTAAACCGAGGACGTCGGAATTGCAATAACATCGATCGTAAAAATTGCCGAATGAAGCAAGAACGCGAGCAGGATCCACGCAGCGTTGCAGGCTGCAAGAAACTTGGCGAGACGGCGCAGGAAAATGCGCTGGAAGCAGCGATGCGCTGTGAAAGATCCGGATATTCGGGGTATGTTGCCGCTAGTGGCTGATCGTGCTGCTTATGACGAGAATTGCCCAGATCAATGTGCCACGCAGCGTAGAGGAGATAGGCGCCAGATCGGCAACCTAAGCCTTTAAGAGGAATAGTATCAGCCAGTGAATTATTGGAAGAGAAATGGCATCACTCGCCTACAGTGGGAGTAAAATATACAATCAATATCGAAGCGCCAGATGTGGACCACTGGAGAGCAAGAGCGGCAACAGATGCGATGAATATTCTGGAGAATACGTCTGGTCCCCAATTCGATCGCCGGACTAGGGCGGAGCACTGCAGTACGCCTCTACTGGGCTGTTGTCCTCTTCGATTTGCGGGATGGATCGTCATGCCATCTCCAGCCTCCCATTCGGAAGTAGGTCGACAGGGATGCGCGCGCTCGATTTCTCGGTCGCGTAGCGGAACGCAGACACAAATTCCTCACCGCTTGGGTAAAGGGAACACGCGAGATAATTATATATGGGCGAAATGCCTCTAATCACGATGCAGTGATCCTCTGTAGAGGTGGAAAGAGAGAGCGCGCATGTCGTTGATTGTATCGGCGTTGGCTGTCCCATTGGGTCCAGCGACGTGGGAAATGTTATTGGCGCGATTTATAGCATTTGTTACGCGCTCTGCATCACACCGCGGTGAAATTTGGAGATAACCTGATACGGAATGGGTTAGCAGTCTAGGTCGCGAGGTATAAAAAAGTGCGCACCGATTGTCAGAGGAATCATCCACAACCAGATGCTTCCTACTCCCGAAAGACCTTGGCCGTTACTATTCGGATCGGTAGAAATGGTGCTGAACGCATCAATAATGGTCAATGCGTAAGCAATGACCACCCATGCAACCGAAGTTGCACCTGGTGAACAGTTCAGTGATTACTACAGATAATTCCCGACCACTCACCTGCGATCGTCCAAGTATGAATGTCGGCATAGTCCAACCATTCGGCGAGTTCTCTCCACCATGCATCATTCTCCGGCAGAACGACCAATGAAGCCAAAAGGCTGCCTTCAGTCGTTACTTTGAGGGGAGTTTGCTGAAGGCTACTGAGGATAATGATCGCATGGAGGCTGTTGGGATATTTGCTGTTCGCAAACCGGCTAGCGACCCACTTGTGTTGAGACGGTCAAAGCTAACGAGTAGCTGCTAGGCAAGGCTCCCCAGGCCAGGATTGCGGACATGAGGTTGTCCCATTTGTACCTGCTGCCGAACGGAAGTTGCGAAAGCAGCGCCAGCCATGGCAGAAGCCATGCTGAAAATTGCTGACTGAATGCAGACCAGGAAAACGCGCCCCTCCTTCCCACATGCGCGAATACAGAGTTCGTATGTTATTGAGGTCGCCGTGGTTATGTTGGCACGGATTCCTTGGTTGTCTGTTCCTCCCGTCGTACCATACGACCCGTTCTTAATTTCAGCGAAACATTGGTGAAGTCGACGGAGGCGGAAACAGAGGTAATAAAAAACGCAGACAAAATCAAATCTATGCAAAAAGGATCAGTACAGGAGTGGCACGCTCAGTATACTCACAACGGGAAAGCGTCTTTCGTGAGGCCATAGGAAGGAAGGAGCATTGGAGATAGACATCCTACATGGAGCCCCACTTATCTAATTTTTGAGTCCTGACCCGCGCATTGTACAGCCATAGCTTTCAACAGCAATTATACCTGTCATCGTCAGATGCGGACGTCGCTTCCGTGGCGCTCGGCAGACTGCCTGTTTGTTACTATGGCTTTTTGCGAGTTATCGCAGGTTGGCATAGAATCAACGCGGAAAAGATAGTTCAAGTTGAAAAGCTGTAAGCAACGGCCAACGCCAACTGCGGGCAGCGGGATGCCATGAAAGGTGAAGAAAGAACTAATTGTGCAAATTGAGAGTTGTTTGGCTCGCAGGCTGTGGGCGGGAGATCTAAACAATGCGGGCTATTTTGGGATCACTGACGTCACAGGTGAGCTTAAGATAACGAAATGTCAAAGCCATTTTCACGCACACGGCGGGTTGGCCGGCGCATTCACCCTCTTGCTCCTGACCACCATGGCCTCCGGGAAGATACACAAAAATCACCCTTTTGTGGTTCCACAATTTACTGCCCGCGATTACTCGAGCTTCTTTGCCGCAGGAGCACTCTGCGCGACGTGCGTTGTTCGTCCATCTACTATAGTCCACCACTCATGTCTCTACAGGATAAGTCATGGTGGAATGACTCGTACGCGGATTTAATGTCCTCGCATTCAAGTCCTAACAGTTGCCCAGCTATTGATGTCGTGAAAACGCGCATTCAAATTGACCCCGCCTACAAAGGTCTTGGGATCCTAAGCGGCACGCGATTAACCATCGCAAAGGAAGGTCCAGCTGCGTTACTCACAGGTTTCGGGCCAACCGCTGTCGGGTATCTGGCACAAGGTAATATAGTATGCTGTTCCGAGTGCGAATCCAGATCTCACTCCGCACCCTCAACCAGGTGGCGCGAAATTCGCTGGTTATGAGTTTTGGAAAAAACCTTCGTACAAATCGCGGGTGACCAGGACTCGCTGTAAAATACCGCACGGCTATCTACCTCGGTGCTGCCAGTGTCGCCGAGTGAATATATTTTCTCTTCCTCGCCCTTCGATTGACTAGGGCTCTCAGATTTTTCGCCGACATCCTCCTAACTCCCCTAGAGGCTACTCGAATCCGTTTGGTCTCAGAACGGGGCTACGCAACTGGCCTCGTCACTGGTTCACGCGTATGGCGCGCGAGGGCGGCCTCCGTGAACTCTACGCCGGATTCGTGCCCATCCTGTGCAAGTAAGTATAAATGGTATCTACTCCAGTGTACTCACCTCCAGTGCAGACAAATTCCATACGCTATCGGCCAGTTTACGGTCAATGAATTTTGCCACGAGCTCGTATTCAGGTCAATGTCGGAAGAAACCAAACGAAATCTCTCGGCAACCTCCAAGTTCGGTATCGCATTTGGCAGTGGGATAACGGCCGGTTTCGCAGCTGCCATTCTCAGCCACGTTGGTTAAACTACTTGCCTTTATTATTTTAACTAACTCTGTTGCAGCCTGCGGACACTCTCCTCAGTCAGATTAATAAAGGACACGGGCCCAGTGGGTCCATGGTGTTCAGACTTACATCTCTGGCCCGCGAAGCAGGCTTCAAAGGCCTCTTTGCAGGACTCGGGCCGCGTATGGTCATGACCGCCATTCTCGTTTGCTCGCAGTTCCTCATGTACGGCGAAATCAAGCGGGGTATGCACGTCACTTTACTTGATTCCACAAGTCTTACACATTGTGCAGCTCTGGGCGCCCCTCCGGGACTCGAGATACACAAAGAGGATTAATTAATGATGTTTTTGGAGTACAGGACAATTCTCAGCAATGTATTATTCCATCAATGTCACAGCAGCCGCGCGAGATTCCAATTATTCATCCTCATCCTCATCCTTCCTTCCGAGTACCTCAGCCAGACGACCCTTGACGTTCCCTCCCCCGTCTCCCTCCAGATTCCATTGCAAGAATTTCCGGCACACAGCTTCGGCATCTGCCAGATCCTCGCGCTCCTTGTCCGTCATTTCCTCGTCCAGCAACTTCCCGAGTTCGTGTGTGGATATCAGATGGCTGTCTCGTAACTCAGCCGCGGCTCCTCGTGTGCGCAATCAGAGGAACGCACCTAACATGCTGCGCGCGCTGCACGATGCGGGAAGGCACCCCGAAGATCTCGGCACATTTAGCAGCGTGCGAGTCCAGGGACAGTCCTTCGGCGACGCTATAAATAAAAGAAAGACCAGATGAGCTTGCAAAGCGTGCAGAGCAGGCAGTAGCACTTACCGATAGAGATACGTGATCTTCTCGCCTTTCCTGGCGTCGTGAGCATCTTGACTGCCAGCGCGGAGTCGAGCGTGGGCTTGACGAGCCGGTGCGGCGAGTTGGGGTCGAGTATTTGTCCGCTCGACGAGGTGAACATGACCTGCATGTGGAGGAACGTGATGGGTACTGTGTCCGGGTCGAGCAAGTCTTCTCTGAACACGTCGTGGAAGTGCGTTGCCGCGAGCACTTTCGGGCAGTTCGGGCCGCGATTGAGGAGGTGTTTGAGGACGCCGCAGAACAAGCCAGCACCGTCTAAGAATAGCCAAGGGCAAAAGCAGACACGGAACGAGAGCACGTTACAGTCAGAATCGGAATGTGGCAACAAGAACCTCAACCAGGAAGAAGAAAGATACGAGCCTGTAGAGAGAGTTCCCTTGCCGAATTCATCGAGAAGGACTAGAGAGCGTGCGGTTGAGTTGCGCAGAGCTAGGGACACTTGGTTTAAATCAATCATGAACGCCGACTGGACCTTGGACACAGATTCTCGTGTTGATATGCGTGTGAAAACTAGGGCGGATTCGTCAATTGGAAGGCAAGCGAATAGCCTCAGCGAGAAATAAGGTACTCTTGTCGACTATTCCGAGAGTTGCAGACTCGGCAGGAACGAAGCTGTAATCTTCAAGTCAAAAATGGAAGTAAGCTCGTGGTCGTGAACTGTACCATCCGATCTGGAAAAGAAGGACATCTAATGGGATAACTGAGAAGAGACGAAACCTATACCTGCGCCATATACTGTATCAGAGCAACCTAAGGAGGAGCCATGAGAGTCGTTATTCGACCTGAGGCTGCACAAACCTGCTTCAGATACACGCTCTGGACAGAAGCCTTCTTTCAGTATCGAAACATCGGAAATAAGTAGGAATGGGCCATTACCTTTCCGCATGCATTAGCTCCCGTGCAGAGCACTATGCTGTTCCATTCTTCCGCCTCGTTGGTCGCCTCATCCTCCACCAATACTGAGCGGTTTCCAGAACCCCCTGCAAGGTGCGCATCGTTAGGAACGAATGTGTCAACAACCTGTTCTTGCAGCGGGTGCCTGGCGCGAGGATTACGCTCGTGTTAGCAAGAAGAATTTCGGACGCACCGCCCCTGCTTGATGTCAATAATATTATCGTCAACCATTTCCGGCCGCCGATACTCGAAGGCTCGCGAGGCGTCCGCAAAAGAGAGAAGAACATCCAGTTCTGCCGAGATATCACACGCTGCTGCCATAGCCTCGAAGTGTACCACGATTTCTTCCAGCAGCTCTTGCACGATCTCGATTTCTCTATCAACGATCGAGGGGTGAAGATCACCGATGTGGATGTCCATGTCTGAATTGTGGTCAAGGAAGGCACATAAAATATTGTGAAGGTTATAGCAACCGTTCATCTCCTGCGACTTGAAATACACGTGGGATCTATGGAAATTCAGCGGAGTCAAGGAAAATACGAGTGAGAACACACTCGGATGAGAACTGTTGGAAAGTGATTCCTTTGAACGAAAGGAATCCGAAGAAGTGGGCGTACCTGGAAGCTCCAACCGTCGATTACTTTGATTCCTTCCGGGGTTTTCCATTCCTCCAGCATGGGGACGCATATGAGGAAGCCTGAGCCCCTTATATTCATAAGCGTCTCCATACTTGTGCTGCTACGTACCAAGTTGCGGAAAGTAAACGATATTCAAGGATGATGCGTAGTCGGGAGGTACCGTCTGGCAGATTTGTTCTGCCACCTTGGACTGCGGAAGGTTTCATTATGTGAGCTGCGTGCACGAAGACCTTACCAGAACAGAGTCAATGCCATGGTACACATGCTTGCGATTGTCCAATTCCTCATCGATATTTGGCCGAACACACACCCTTCCAGCATTAGCGGATTCTTCCCAATCGATCTAGAAGTGTTTACGATGGAAAATCTTGGAACAAGATCGGATCTTACGATTTCATTGATTCTATTGCCAACATCTCGAAAAATCGCAATATCCAAAGCCGAAATGAGCTTGAGATTGTCAGTACTGGAGTGGTCATGCTGCGCCTGACGTTACCTTCTTCACTATTTCCACGTTCGATGCTTGGTGTAATTCTGTGAGGTTATCTCGAAGCATGGCGGAATGGAAGGTGAACTAGCATGTGAGATTAGCATAAGCCGCGGTCAGGATCGCGCAAACCTTGACGAGGCCCTGCCAATCCGACACCTTGGCTTTCCCGGACCGCATGAGTTCAAGAATGCGAGGCACGTTTTTTATGCCTTTGAGATGCCCCTGCATTGCGTAGGCAGGAACCAAGTTCTCCGGAGAGATAAAACACGCAACTGCGTCATGGCGTGACTTGATGACAGGGAGGGATAATGACGGTCTGAGAAGCCAGGTACGTAGGAGGGCGCGTCCAAGGGTGGTTTTAGTAGTGTTCAGGGTCCCTGAACGGAGGTGGGCAAAAAACAATAGATCGCAGAACGATATGTACCAAACAGAGATAATCCTTCTTTAGTCTTGTCGGAATGAACCGAGGCATGGCTCTCGTTTTCGAAAACTTGGAGTGAGCTGTTCAAAGTCAAAATACATGTCTGTCTGGCCAAACGATCTACGTACGATAACGCATCGGCGTTTATTTGCATGACGTGGTCTCTTTATTAAACGAAGTTGAGTGAAGATCAAAGCAGAAAAGAAAGGGCTGACAACGAGAGCGCCTCAATATCCCGAACCTCCAGCCCAGCAATGCCCTCATCTTCCAAATCGTTTACGGCCCGCTCTCGGACAAGGTGATCCAATAATGCGCCAATCGAGGCAATCTGTGTAAATAATAAGACAAGGACCTTATTTGGAAGGACTTTCTTACACAAAGCGGAGAGGAGTCTACGGACGTGAAGTTGGACAATCGTATGGACGCATTCCACCGCTTCATGGTGGGATCACCGCCTGTCACTGCATGCCTTCGTCTCATAAAGTCGTAGGCATTTCGGGTGTCTGAATTTGAGGATGAGGAACCGATTTCGGAAGAGGCTGGAAGGTCGCCATCGTCCTGCGGAAGTTCTGAAAGGAGCCTGAGCGAGAGTAGCCGCTCGCGCCCCTTGGAGGGAACGAATTCTTTGTGTGGCCTGATCTGGAACACGCCTCCAGAAGCATCCACTGGCCAAGATGTGAGTATATGCGCGTTGAATGGATGAATACCTGCTGTGTGCACGAGCAACATCCATAAAATCGTCTTCCGATCGTGAACTGGTCAATAGAACGTCAGGACTGGCTTGCTCTAATACTGAGTGGACGATCAGATAATAGACGCAGTAAAAGAAACCCAGATGCACGCATAGTTGTGAGTTCGAAATGCGTCGTTTCTTGGGTATCCTCGAGAACAAATATCATGCACTTGATTGGGTCGTAATATGCACATCCAACCCGGCCGCTAGTGAAATATTGAGGCTCTGGAAAAAAAGAAAATATTGTTCCTACTGCTGGCAATGCACTGCTAAGGATATCTGAGCATTTTTAGCAGACAAAAGGGTCGAGTTCGCATCACGAGAGGCACCTTATCGACCGTAGGATCTTCGGAATCACTGTCTGTGGTCCCTTCTGTCGTGCCCGTGGGTTTGCCTTCCCATCTCACCCTTTTCTTCTCTGCAGGCGACGACTCGGTCTCTGACTGACTCTCCGATTCTCTCGATGGGCTACGTTTGCGTTTACGCGCTGTGGATGCTTTTTGAGGGACAGCCATGGTGTTGGACTGGAACAGAGCCTCGACGCGACTGTAACGCGCACGTGATGTGTGACTGTGAACTTCCTAAGTTTCTTAAACCCGTCGCCAACCCTTCACCATTGTCGCGGGGCGAGCAATAATATATATTTTAGGTTATACAAGTCCCGGCTACTTCCCGACCTTGAGTATCTCCTTCGCGTCATTTCCCGCAACTGTACATATGTTAGGGTTGTTTTTTGGCTGACGCCGCACACTATTTAACGTACCGTTGAGCAGGAGACTAGCAGAATCCAGCATGACCTTGTTCCCAGAAGTTGAAAGAAGATTGGCAATTTCTCGTGCAGCTTCCAACCGACGCAGCTCAAGGAAACCCTTGTTTGTGCGCATCGACTCTCCTATGAGCTCTGCACTTTTTGCCTCACCCTGGGCCCGCACGATAATCGACTACACGTGCACAGATCAGGAGGGTGATAAACAGACAGAGAAAACAAGAAATCACCAGTTTTTCTTGAACCGCTTGATCGACCAAGAAAGCTGCGCGGAGTGCAGTTTGTTGGGCGACCTAGGAACGGCGGTGAGAATAATCTTCGGTGAGCAAGTACAATTGCTCACCTGTTTTGCTTCTACCGCGTGCGTGAATTCCGGAGAGAAGGCGACGTGGGTGATCGAGACATCGTCAAGCACGAGATTGAAACGCAAAGCGCGAGTGGTTAGATGCTCCCTAACTAACCGGGACACCTAAAACAAAATTATGGAGGAGAGTCCGACTGTTACGCATACACACACCATTTCACGTTGCGTAATGAGTTGGCTGGCGTTAAACTGCGCAACTACGCTTTTCAAAACCTCGTTGACAATTGATGGCAGCACTCTCTCGTCATAATCCATCCCTAGTTCACGATAGATCGTTGGTAACGCCTGCGTTGACGGCCGAGAAAGCACACGACAGGTAATGTTGACCATTTGCAAGTCTGCGATCATCTCAGAGATGCGCAGACCGAGGTGAATGGTGATAAATACCTTTTGTTCCTGTCAGACTAGCGATATTTCGTGGCTTTGCCCGAATGTCGAAAATGATGGGTGTTTCGAACCAGGGGATCTACAGGGCCCATTTAATGGTTTGGAAAAACCGAAGCCGCAGAGAAATCACATTTATGTGAGTGCCTTCGTTGTAAATATCGTTCTTCACTCCATGTAACCTGGAATGTCGTTAGCGAAAGCTGGACGAAGAGGACACAAGGACGCACCGGGTGTATTTAATGGCACGGTGACCACCGTCCACTGTAATATCCACGGGCGTCAACAAAATCTTCCCAGAGACCGATGGCATACCGTTGAACAAACTTGCGTTCAAAGCAAGGCCGCCACCGACCAGAGCAATGAGAGCGCCGGAGGCGGTGAAAAAGCCCCTACTAGGACCACCTCCACGACCTGCGTTCCTCAGTTGCTGGGCCAGCTTTCGCATTGCTTCCTGGCCGTCCATATTCAACTTGCCGAAATTCAAGTCGACGCGCAAGAATTTGTCAGGACGATCGGTCACGCGGTTGATGCAGCATCATTTCCGTCACGCGAAATGTCACGCCTGCTTTCCTTCTCTCCTTTGCTCGCCGTGCACGATGTTCAGCGCAGAGAATGCAGACTTCAGTAGCATGGTGATTAACGCCCCCACCCGTAATATTAATAGCATTCATTTCAGGATCAATTAGCTCGGATGGGTCTCAATCGCATGCTGGTAAGACGCGCAAATGATATGCTCGTTGCGTACATTTACCTCGCCTGTAGGATTGTTGTATATTCCCCACAGATATACGAGAATTACTGTACGCGACAAAACATTTACCCGCTCGTTGATCCTCAATTATTTATTAGCTCTTCAATCTGGGGAGGGTTTAAGTGTTTTATTCGTTCTTGTATGGTGGGTTTAATTCCCGCTATCCGGTTCTTTAATTAATATATGAAATAGGCTCCTCGGAGACATCTGCAATTTGGTTGGTGCCGTGCTCGCCAACCTCTTGCCCACGGTCATCATAATTGCCATCTATGTTCGTCTCGCATGCCCTGTCCAACATATCAGCTCAAGTTCATTACTAGTATTCATTGTGCGACCTCATTTTGATGATCCAAATATATTACTACCGGTGGAAACGAGCGAGTTCTTTCCGAGGACCAGAAGAAGAAACCCCTCTGTTATCTGAGAATAACAGCGAAACCCCACACAAAGTCTCACCAGGAGTTTTGATTCTCAGATACACAGGTGCCCTTATTTTTGTCTTCTCCACCGGTGTTCTGGCGTGGTGGATAAGTCGCAATGCGGAGAAAACAGAAGAACCTCCGAAGCACCCCACTGCAACCGTCGGGTGGATAGTTCAAATTCTCGGCTGGACCAGTGCGGTGCTTTACGTACGTTTTTGTCCTTACGGCTTTCGCAGATTGACTTAATCTACATAAATAAATAAGCTGGGCGCCAGAATACCGCAGATCGGTGAGCAGCATTATCAAGAGAGCCTTTTATCGCTGAACCTTGTCCCAGCCAAAAATTTTCACACTCAATGTGAAGGGTTATCGCCAGGTATGAGCATGCGTTCTTCCCCCACGAGTGTCACTATATCTCCCCAGCGCTGTTCTTTTTCGCCATTGCCGGCAATCTCACCTACTCCTTGTCAATCATTGCCAAAAGCACCGACAGAGAGTATCTCATCACTAACGCGAGTTGGCTGGCTGGTGCGGCTGTTTAATCGCGACATAACCCTCCGATGATGACACGATTACAGGGAGCGCCCTGACGGTGTTCTTGGACTTGATCGTGAGTTGTCCGCACTGAAAATCCATTCGCACTAAGGTTGCCATTTGGAGGTACTGTCTCAGTTTTTCTACTACAGATCTCTATATGTGGCCCGCCAGAACGCCGGGGCATCTTTATCGAATTAGTGGATTGGCAAATTAGTAGAAATCGAAGTCGAGATGAGGAAGGCGTGGGCGGCCCAATAGTACGGATCGCGCTTGCTGACGTAATTTTTGTTCTGCGCCCGAATCAAAACTTTGCCTCGTTCCCGAACACATGTTAGGACGCCAAATTCCTCAGTCCCACGATGCAGGTCACAGATGCAGTCTCTCTCGATTCCGCCGTAAAAGGGACATGAGGCTGCTTGCCGCCTCCCCGTGTGCAGAGCTGGCGCAGTGGTGATCCCCACTAAAGATCCCTTACAGCTCCGGGGAACAATCCTTTCTGCATTAAAGGTACGCATGGCCGAGACAATCGCTCCAAAATGAAATGCATCCAACAGGAAGGCCTTTTGTGAGCTTTAACCCCATATCGACCGAGCGGCGTGCGGCGATATTTAGGGCAGCCAAAGGAACCATTCGGACGGCATCCGATGTCCAGTTATCCTCTGCGCGCTCCTTCGAGCGCTTGCCCACCCCGCAGAGGACTGCCGGCCCGAACGTATCCTATTTCCTCCCCACCACCATTGGCGCTCAAGCCTCATCTTACTGCGGATGACGCATATCGTCCGCGAGGGACGCCTGGAAATTTGCTCATACCGCGTCTGCGAGAGGCAATACATTCACTTGATTCCAAAATGGCGTCCTTGATGAGCCAACGGCGTGATCTAGAGTCGAGGTTGGAACAGGCCGTTCGACTCCAGTCTCCTGTTCTTCGTCTCCCCAGCGAGCTCTTGTCCTCCATCTTTATTATTGGGGTTATGGGTGACATGGAGGAGGACAATTCCGAGAGCACGGACGAAGGGAAAGTCACCGTTCTCTCCTCCACCCTGATGCTGGTTTGGTACGCATGCCAGAATTTGTCAAGGAATCTTACGTACTGACACTGTTGACTAGTCGATATTGGCTAGAAGTGGCACTTGCTACGCCATTGCTGTGGGCCAAGATTGCGGTTAGCCCGCACCATTCACTCGAGAAGGCTCGCCGTAAGCTCGGCCGCTCGAAATCTTGTCCTCTCGATATCACCATCAATTTCGGGCCCCGGACGGAATACACGTCTAGTGTAACCGAGAAAGTCGTCCATGCGATGGATCTTTTTCGGCCTGCGCTTTGGCGTATAAAATCCTTTCGCCTGAGCGTTCCCAATCGACCTCAAGCCCATGCGGTATTATTGCGCTGCCAAGAAGACGCTCCCCTCCTTGAAGTATTGTCCATTCGCATTTACCATGCCATGCAGGATGACAACTACTCCATTGCGCCCCTGCCGCTGTTCAATGGCCGCACTCCTCGATTACGCTCGTGCTCCCTGACGTCTTTCAATTTTGGATGGGACGTGAGACTGGTTTCCCGACTTCGCGTTCTGAAATTGGGTGGTTATTTCAATACCCACACTCCATCTACCAACACCCTCCTCGGTTCGGATTCTTCCCATTTTATCCCAGTTACGGTCGTTCAATACTCCTCCTATCAGGAATCCTGCATGAATGCCCACAGTTAGAGGAACTCGCTTTGCGTAACTTATCCGATGTCGATTGTGCTCCGTGTTTCTCTGACTCGGAGGATTTCGATTTTCCTACGCTGACGAAGATTGTTCATCTTCCCAAACTCAAAAAAGCTTCCTTCTATTATGCTGGAATCGCCCTGACGCAGCAACTAATGGCCCAGTTCACCTTCCCGAATCTGGAATCTTTAGACTTGTGCTACCTCGAGAATGTCACCCCGGTCCTACAACTAGTCTATACTCAAGCACTCACCCGACTTCCCCTCCGACGCCTACGTATAGAGTCCTCTCTATTTAATGAACTGAAGCTCGTGAATCTTTTGCGCCGGCTTCCGTCTTTGGTCATGTTGGAATTAGTGGATTGTGAAGACGCCTCTTCCGGCCTTCTTCGAGTGTGTGCGCATTTTGATCCTGCATTACACCTAGCTGATCAAATATTTCACAGGGCCTATCTTCTTCGCAGCCTTGGGTCTGCCCCAAGCTGGAGTCGTTCACCCTCGATGGATGTACATCCTTCGATTGGGACTCGCTGCGCACATTCGTTGAATCAAGATTACCCGCCAACTCCCATGCGTACGCCCGCTTTCAAGGCGCGCAGGCTTTTCGTTCTTCTCAACCCACAATTACCTCGGCATCCACGGCAGCTGCCGCGCACGCCCGTTCACGATCCCACCCTTCCCCTCGAAATGCGCATCCCATTGTGTATTTGGGGCCACTTCGCCTCCGTGCCATCGACGTAACGCGATGCAACCAGATCAGTAAAGAGATGGTCCAGTGGCTGAGAATGTACGTTGAAAACGTTAAATGCGAACGTGCAAAGGGCGTTTGGGGCGAGCCCATGCCGTAGGTGGGTTTCGGCTTGTTCCTATTTTTCTTATTTTGCATAATTTTTATACTGATAAGCGGATGTATTTGTAAAAATGGATGGATTTGCGCATACTTACCTCGTGTCGTGCTATCCTGTGTTCATGTATGCCAGAAGCTCCTTCCGATTGGCCTCCTCAGCCTTTCGTTGCCTCGCAAAACCCCGGTGCCCACGCCCCATTCGCTGCTTCTGTTTCCTAAGCTCCTCCGCTGCTTTGGTATGTGCCAACATCGCAGCTGCGTTGTGTGTTACGCGTTTCTGAGATGCCTTGTACGGTCCTACGGTCTTCGCCTTGAGACCGATACCGAGGCGATCTGACTTGAGAACAGTCGCTATCGGGGTGATGAGTGCCTTGCGTGAAGATCCCTCCGCACCGATCGACACTGGCGTATTATCGTGGTCAACGACCTGTTCTGTATCGGATTCATCCGAAGACTCAGAATCTGACATCGTCAGATCTATAATCTCTTCCGGGACGAAGCTGCCTATTTTCTTCCCAATCGGCCTATCTAGAGCCTCCTCCTTGACCAATCGTCGCACCTGATTTCCGCGGTTTGTGGCGATCATATCCTCCAATGCTGTGTCGCCATGCAGCGTAGGACGTCGAACGACATCGGGACCCAGAGGTTCGCCCTCACTCCACCCACTATTTTGAAGCATTGCAAAACCTTTTTTGGCGGGTCCAAGAGCCAAGAACACCGGAGGGGTATATTGCGCTTCGTGGGGAAGAGGAGGCGGGTCCCGTGCTAGAATATCGGCGAGAGTTGACGGCGCGGCAGCGGCGGGAGCAGGTTCGGAAGTGATAGCATTCATGATAAACCAATTATTTTTGCTCCTTCTCTCGGGAGGACGGGGAACTGGCTGTGGAGGCGCAGATGCAGAAGGCGAAGAATTGCGACGGGGACCATTTTTCATCTCGGTCAGTGACCTATACCACTCTGCCACATCCGAATCTGGTGGGGGACGTGAGATAGGTTTTGGCGGGGGAGCGGAGGAATCTGCTACTGCAGGGACAAATCGAGGAGGTGGGAGTTGACGTTTTCGGAACGCCATTTGAGCCTCAGCTTCCCATGCTTCGGCGGAATCGATTTCCTGGTCATCTTGTGGTCGTTGACCGGTTTCGCGTTCTAGCTGCTCGCGTTGGGCGGGGTCATAATGCGAATAGATGGTATACGACGTGGTGGCCATAAACCAAAAGCCGTTGGAGCAAACGTCGAGTCAGTTCGTCGATCACACCGCCACTGATTGACGCCCGTTCCCGTTCGGGCTCATAACGTTCGTTTTGCGTTCGTTTGCTCTTTTGCCTCAAGACTTGGACTGGCCCAAGAATGAGCAGTCTACCTCACGGGTTATTTGTTGCGCTAGCCAAGAAAAACAGATTTGGTTATATACCCGTCGGGCATGCAATAGCTTAGAAGATCTCATCTTGAGGCAATTGCGAGGGACCGGCTATCCGGTAATGGAGGATTTGAAGTGATCCTTCCCGAATTAATTACTTACTATTTTCCCGTTCACCCAGAATTGCTTATTACTTGGTGAACCCCCTCGTACCTCCAGCGCGAAACATACGCTGGCGTCGACGCGTTTTGCCCGTTTCCCGTCGCGTATACACCGAGCATTGTGCCTATCGCGCTCATGAGCATAGAAACTGCTGTTACAGCTACATCACGCACCAGTGAACCCCCAGCTGACGTCTGCACTCAGACTGTATCCAGCAAGAATACTCTTCGCCGTGCCATCGGTCTGCAAATAGCTGAACGTGTAGTGCGTAAGGTTTTCCGCGCGGATTTCAAGCCGGGTCGTGCGTGGACGGGCGAGCGGGATGATTGTGTCCGGCCTCGGAGTCGTAGCAGTCGTGGAGGTTGTGCGAATGCGCAGAACTGTCGAGTCGGCACATGAAGACGCATTGGCGAGGCAGACAATTCCAAAGTCGATGTGGTGGTTCTTTTTTTCGCTGTCAGAACTGCGCGTTCAACGTTCTTAAAATCCAAAGCAAACCTGAGTGAGGAAAACCGAAACACCCGCCTCCTCCTCAGGGGCTTTCGGTGCATATTCCATGTCGACGCTATACACGAACTCGCTGTGCACCTGCCGCCGTCCTACAAACGTTTGCGGCGTGGGCGCCGAATTCGCGTCGAACCCCGTTAAATTCAAGAGGGAAGGCAACAGCCGCAAGGTGTTTTCGTGCCCGGATGGTGAAATCGTGTACGCGGCCGCATCTGGGATGCGCCAGTGCGCGAAATGGAGAGGCAAATTTGATTTGGGTGTAAAATCGATACTGTCTGGAGCAGTTATAAAAGCACTGGATGTCGTTAGCTGGAGAGACTTGAGCAAAGTCGGGCCTCACCCGTCTCCTCTGATATGCGGACGAAGTGGCAGAGTTGGGCCGCCGATGGTGCCCGAGACATTCTCAAATACGGGCCACCCGCCCTTGGCCCATGTTACATTGGTCAGGACCGTCTCGCGTCCCTGATATCCGAATAAAGGAAAGGAATATTCGCGTTTGAATGAACCTACCATGGGATACGAAATATACTCTGGGCCAGAACGCGTCGACAGTGCAACTCCCCGCCTGTAGGGCACCGTCAGAAGGCTGCGTCGAAGATGGAGAATAATTACCAATTGCCGTGGCTATCTTGGAAGAGGTCTGCATGACCTACAGTCTGAACTGCACCAACATCAGCCAGCGATTCCCGCAGTACACACCGGAGGCCTACAGTATGAAGTCGTGTTCGCGTTGGAAAGGAGCGGATTATGCGGCGCTGGGTCGAACGGACCCGTTATCTGCTTCGACCTCGCCGCCGTTTCCATATGATTCAGCCCGGTTCCACCTACAACGAAAATTGATATGTACTATACGAAGGATGGAAACCCACAACGCACCTTCAGCGATGACAAGATAGTAGTACCCATCCTTGAGATGCATATGTGGGCCCTCTGGCGCCTGGACTTTGGAATCAAAAGGGAAGCATTCTCCGAAACTTTTTATTTTACCAATCCACCAGTACCATTCCATATCGGCACCTGCTCAGTCGCCTTTCCCGTGTCGAGATTAAGCTGTATCTGGTCAATATGAGGGCTATACTATTCAGTGAGTCCACATTCAAGCTTCAAGGTCCGATGAAATAAGGGCACGCGCCTGACTTCCCAGGGGTGCGATCCCTGAACGTAAACCGTCCCATCCTCGTGCCAAAAAGGCGACGTGTCGTAGCCGTCGAAAGCAAAGTGCAGCGGGTCTGACCACGCGTCCGCTGCATACGGGTTTTTGGTGCGGAGTATGATCTGTGCAAAGTTGGTGCCGTGGTGTATGCATGCGTACGGCAACGCACATTATCCCATCGCGCCGTGTCGTTGATGGGCATTTTGTCGAACACGAGAGTGGTTAGAATGAAGAACTCCCCCTCATGATACCGTAACGCTGGCGCCCAGATGCCGCTCGTGCCCCCGACTACCTCGCGAGATTATTCCTGGAAGAAGAAGAAGAAAATTAGGTCTATTACCTGCATTTGTGAGACTGGGCAGCTGCTCTGGTCGCAAAAGCGCATTGCCTGCCCCCCAGAGACAAGTTAACTGGAAAGGCAACACAGTTTCCACTGTTCTGGGCACCAATTAGTTTCCAATTCTGCAGGTCTTGGCTTGCGTGGATGGGAATTCCCGGAAAAGCGTTGAGCGAGCTGGACGCGCAGAAAAATGTGTTGTCCCATTCAGGCACAAAGATACACGATGGGTCTGGGTGGAAACCAGGAAGAATGGGATTGTGCGGCTGCCCAGTGACCAACCTAGCACCGAGCAGAACTGTAACGAGGACAAAGTACATGAGTGTCTGGTGGAATGTACGCGCCCCAATTTATTTCGGCGATCCCGTCATAAGGACAAGTGAACGGGCCGGTGTCATATGAAGCAGGTCGGGTCAGGAGGACATTGTCGTTCTATTCCACCTGTATCCGTATGTGTGTATTTCAAACCAGGTTGGAACTGGCGGCGAAGTGGATTCAATAGTGGAGAATTTTCAAGGGTTACACCGTCTCTCTATCACGTTCCAGACGTTGCAAAAATCAAAACAAAACAAAAACTTTGAGTTCGGAAAACTTGTTTTTTCCAAATCTCAGAATATCCCTATATTACATCTGTACATACTATGTACATGTAGTATGCCCCTTCCCAAAGGACCAGGGCTAAATCTGCGCAGAGCATGTGTGGAACGGCAATTGATGATAGTATTGATGCGATCAATTGAAGCCGAAGCTGTGCCGAGATTTCCTACCCTCAGTTGACCTCCAAAGATTCAGTAATGAGGTTTTAATGAGGTTGTAATGATATATAAATGAGGTAAACATAGATACACATAGAGGATGCACTCTGATGGAACATGAATTAAATTGAGGTCCCAGAACTTTTTTTCCCAAAAAATCTCAGAATGCCTTCATATTACATCCATAGTAGGGTGGACAAAACTACCGACAAAATTTGAGCAGAACATGTGCAGAACGCATCCGCGGGAGTCCCCGGGCCGTTGATAATATTGATCCCATCAATAAAGCTGAAATGAAGCCGGGATTTTGTACTCTAGCTGGGTTGACCTCCATTGCTTCAGTAATAGTAATAGCCTTGGGGCTATAAAACCTCGAGGTTGCCTCGAGGTGTTTAGCTTGAACAACTCGGAAGTTGCCGGAATTAGCTGAATTGCATTGGGTAATTCCAAGTTATTCTCTGAGTTTTTCAAACTGAAATGCACCTCGTAGCTTCCTCCTGCATCATTCCTAGTCCAAATTACCAGAATTGAATCTCTAGAGGTCAACTGACTGAGGGTAGGAAATCTCGGCACAGCTTCGGCTTCAATTGATCGCATCAATACTATCATCAATTGCCGTTCCACACATGCTCTGCGCAGATTTAGCCCTGGTCCTTTGGGAAGGGGCATGCTACATGTATATAGTATGTACAGATGTAATATAGGGATATTCTGAGATTTGGAAAAAACAAGTTTTCCGAACTCAAAGTTTTTGTTTGGTTTTGATTTTTGCAACGTCTGGAACGTGATATCTCTCAGGGAATTTGGCGATAAAAATATTCAATCGTCGAGGTTGGGATTCGGCAAAGCGCCGATCATGTGGCACAGCCACTGATCGACCTCTTGGCGTCCATCAAACTCGAGGCAGTCTCAGGCTTTGCTCAGGCTGGACTTGGCTGGACTTGCTTCAAGTTGGTCCCGACAAAACTGGCCACATTGTGGTCCCACGAATTAATCCTTCCCGACTTTAGCCTTCACGTTATGCCGGCCTTAGCATTTGCCTCGGACCCGTTGTTTCAAAACTATCCAAGAAAAGCAAGCATTTCCGCACCCTCGATCTCCAAAAGTAGTTCGTCGTCCGTTCTCTGAAGTTTCAGCGTTTTTTCATGACAAATAATTGAATAGAATGACTCGAGCCGACCAGGATCGTGGCGCATCCCGCACCCTTCGCGGAGATAGTCAAGGATACCATGGCAGGGTCTTTGGGCATACCTCTGAACTTTCTAACTTTCTTGACTCCTTTTCAACTGTGAATGTGATACTTTCTTCGTCGGTCGGGTGCATAAGAAGATGGAAGCACCGTGAGATTGTCGGAGACTGAGGCCGGCGTGGTGCGCGCGATCGTGATCAGATATCATGACCTCCCTTAAAGGACGTCGACGAGCGAAGTGGCGCATAGCACGGATACAACGTAAGAGTTGTTTCAGTTTTCGGCCTTGTTTCAACCAAAACTTCCTTGCCAAGGTAGGCTTTGGGTATATAAAGGTTGGGAGTGCTTGCGATTGACCATTGACATCCTCAAGCATCATGCCGTCGTTCGCTCTTCTGAAAACTTCATTGGTCTTTTCCTCGTGTCGACCCAAGTCCTGGCTCAGAGTTGCGCTTGCGGCTATAAAGACTCGAATGGTCATGTCTGGGTATGCCAGGACGCTACTACATCGCTTTACGCTGACACCATTTGGTATCCAGCGTGAAGCCATTGTATCGACTTTCACCCAGGCTGCGGGTGCTCTGGCCGCGGTCAACGCAGACTGGATGGTCGCCACCGACTTTGAGCCGCAGCCAACAGGAACTGCAAACATCCAATATGTCACCGCAAACGTGTTTCAAGATCAAAATCAAAATGGTCTGGGACTGAAGGCCTCCGCTGTGAGTGCCTCCAACATTTCTTTTGATACAGTACTGAAGGCATATCACATTAGTATGACAACAGTGGCTCTGTGAAGTGTGCGGAAATAGTCACCAAGGTTGGGTCATTTAATCTCTGCAACTGCCGTTTATGAACGGGATTCTCAGAAATCCGGTATCCAGTCTGGTTCGTTCAGAATGAATGCCCAAGTACCTTCTGTCCCGGGGGTCGTGTTCGGTAGGAAATTTCAACAGGTGCATCTGAAAAGACTAACGAACACCCATTCCAGGTTTTTTCACCTATATCAACGACTCGCAGGAGCAGGACATTGAATTCTTGTCTTCTGACACTGACTACTATCAACATTTATACTACACCAACCAGCCTGGACAACTTCCCGGTGGTGACGTCGACCCTGACGCAGCCAAGGTCAGTGGATAGGATAGAACGATTCAGGATCATATTTATTGAATCTTCAAAGAGCGTCGTGGTCCCAGGAGCTGATTTTACGTGGGCCAATTCACTGGATCCATTTCATAGACTAACCGCACCCCGATATCTCAGAACTTTCGGTGTCCATCGCATTGACTGGCTCCCCACCCAGACAATATATTCCTACGCTGGAATGAACATGGGCGTCAATATTACAGTAATACAATCTCTAACTTTTCTGAGAGTACCCGACTCACCGACGACTAGTCGTCGACAACTATCACGAAAAATGTACCCACTACGCCGTCCAGATTTATTCTCAATGTCTGGAGTAACGGTGATTCGTGAGTAGATCATTCAGTACGAAGAGAAGTGTATTGAATCAGCGTGCAGTGGATTCTCCAAAGGGCCGCCGACTGCCGACGCCATCGCTACTGTGAAATACGTTCACTTGTATTTCAATTCGACCTCGCTCTCTGAAGCGTCGTTCAACTCGGCGTGCAGCGCGGCAGGCCATCCTGCCGTGTGCAATGTTTGAAACAACCCCAAGTGTCTTTACACTGTTCCAAAAGACCGATGTGGATTTACGCTTCTAAACCAAGCATTCATTCCGTAAACTACAATTAATGTACATGCAGGTGTTCCCAGTGTTCCAATATATCGTCCAATATTGTCCAATTATGCCGATGAGCGTATAGTATAGATCTAGTAGTGCAGCATCAAAAAGAGCGGCCTGTCAAAGAGTGAGAGTGTTGGGTGTCCGGCACCTAGAGCCGTTCTTCGATGCGATCCTCGATTAGTTGAGCAAGGGCGGGCCCATGAGCGGGAATGTAGTTCCCTTGGAAGCCATTCGGATAGTCTACCCGGGGCTTTCCCTCGCCTATCCCCTCGCTGCGATATGTGTCGTTCCACACCGCAAAGTGCTTCATTCCTGAAGATCGTGTCAGTTAAAATCAGTCAAAAAGAATCAGATCAGCATACCTAAAGCGCGCGAGGTCCATTGGTAGTCGTGGGCGAAGCCCCCAGGATAGAACATTTCGATGACGGCCGAGACGCGGGTGGGTTGCATGAAAACCAAATGAGTGAGACCATTGCCATGGACGCCCAAAAGAATCTGAAAAGATATATCAGCATCAACCAATGAAAGCGATAGCCTGTGCGTACCGTTGTGCGTCCAATGATTCGCAGCTGTTCGTCTCTCGTTAACTTTTCCGCCTCGACGACGTTAAGCTCCCATCCTTTGCGCCAGGCGAGCTCCTCCAGCGCGTCGACGAGTCCACATGGCTCTCAGGAGTCAGCTTGCGCTGGCCCGCACTCTGCCGGCTAATGTAGGTGATCACGATTTTCGCGGGCATCGGCAGTTTCGGGTCAATGTCGCGGCCCAAGACGACCTGTTGCTCCGTGCTCTGGGGAAGGGCCACATCCGCGCCCGCAAATTGCAACAGCGCACTCCGCACGGGCTCCCACCACCCGCCCACGCGCTCGCCCACCAGTTGTCGCTTGCTGCGCATAAACTCGACCGCCTCTGCCGCGATTCTCTGCGTCTGGCTCCCGCAAATGGCCCCCCGATGCGCGGCACTCCGATCCGTGAGCAGCAGGAGGGGAAAGTGCCACGCGCGATCGCCGTCATAAGTGATCTCCACGCGGTCCTCCCAGTCGTCCTCCACTTCGATGGTGGTACCAGGGAACGCGGCACGCATGAAGTACGAATTGAAGCCCGGGTTGTCGCGCCATCCATCTGCATTCGAGCGCGCGAAGATCACTCGATGAATGGGTGGGGGGGATGGATGCGGTCGGACGATGTAGTCGCGGTCGGGATCGGAGGACGGCGCAGAGAACGCCCCGTGCCAAAAGGCCTGCACACCGAAGAAGAGTTCTGCGACAAGGTGGTAATAATGGCGCAGGAATTGGGTGGGTTCATTGACGAGAACCTGTTGGGGGTAAGTACGATACAGCAGGAGATGAACACAAGAAATGCGCACCGTATTTCCATCCACAGTTAAAACCCGATTCCTCTTGCCTAGCCGGCCATCATCTCCCCATCGTAGCCGTGCATCTGCGGACGCCAGGAAGGCCATACTATAAGGTGTCGGCTCGCGCATGGCTATATTGCGAGGCGTGTTCTCCGCAGGGAGAGGGTTACTCGTCATGAGACGGATTTTTGGAAAGTCCGACGGGGTGTCGGAAACGATGAAGAACGTCCCATTGGACATGTAGAGATTTCGGAATACTATGAAGTGTCAAGCTCAGGAGAGGAATCTGGGCAACAAGAATGAAACGTACATGTCCACCCTGGGGCGTGCGCTACAATGGATGTGGAGAGTAATCCCGAGTCTAGTGTCCGTTCTAGGGGGATGAATGAGGTGGGATCCGTGGAGGGAAATTCTTCCGAGTCCAATGCGAGATCCAGGGGACTAAACGAGGGATCGGCGGAAGGTTCGGCAAGGACAGTGGTCGTCGTTGATTGGACGAGTGTGGTGGTCTCAGTATGGTGTAGGTCGACCAGAGCCTGGGGACGCGGGGCCGTGTCAATGACGATTGCGTGAGGTGCCGAGTCCAAGGGAGAGAATACGTCGAAGAAGTGCATGAACGCTGCTCCAACCAGTATGAGGATTCCATCCCTGCGAGTCAGCGTGCGGCGGAGGGAGATGGGCATCGAGAGAAGGTAAGGACCGAGAGAATAGGGCTGCGCCTTTTTACCTTTGCCTTTTGATAGGGACGTATTTCGTGCCTTGGAAATGCGGTTCGATCGCGGAGCGGAGTCTCACTCACTGCCACACCCTGACTGGCCTCTATACTCTCACCGGGGGCATCGGATCTGTTTTTTCGGGTAGGATATACACGACAAAAGTTGGAGAGTCGTCGACACAAAGCGTCGGCAACAGACAAGTAAGCTGTCGGCCAGATTAGGACAAGCTGTCGTCCAGATTAGGACAGAGAACAAACACGCCGAAACATTGATTGGCCTGATTGACCCTGATCGGCGAGACAGGGAGCAAAAAACCGACACAGAGGAGCTTAAACGAAACCGTCGGAGATCGAGGAAAAGGAGGCAAGTATGCAATATCTGAAGCAGGCAGTATACTTGGCGATCGTGAATTTGCTTCCAACGGAGACAGACCCACGGAAGAATTTTCTCGTGTCCCCCTATCTCTAAACGTGTCTGAACTATTGCTGAGCTATCTTCAAAATTCAGTCCCCGACGCGGCCCCGGCCCGGGGGGGCGCGTCGAGTTGGGGGTCGGTCTTGTGTCCGTCAGCTGACCTTCTGCGCATCCACACGGCGCGTTCTCACTGCAGCCTTCTGCAGGCAATAAAAGACGCGGGCGCCGATGATGTCCCCACTGGATCTACTCACTGTCTCTCCTGACAGACGCTTTATCGTATCTAGCTCGTACCTCGATTACTGGATCTACACTCCGCAATGACACCTCTCATTCCCGTTATTTGCGCTCTAACAGTGTTTTTCGGTGCAAGCAGCGTGGCAGCCGCCGCAACGCGGCCAAGCGCCAATGTTTTTGACTGGGATAAAATTCGGTATATGTATGCCTTTGGGGATTCATATACCTTTGTCCAGGGCACCGCAGGTCACGCAAACTTTAGGTGCGCAATTCAAATATTCTTTAGTATATAAGTGCTGGAGGGAGGCAATACAGCTTCATCGGCGACGCCTTGGACTTTTCGTTCGCCCCGAATGAACTATTGTCCAACGAGATCATACCAAGAAATGTAAGCACGACGTTTGCACTTTTTTTTGCATCCGTTTAACGTGAGCAGACAAGCTCGGAAGGATCCAATTGGGTACATGAATGTTGGAGTAAACCAAGACTAACTTGCTAATTTTTTGCGCCTTTCCGAGATTGAATTCTTGACCGGGTGTTTGGGAGGGTCGCCGTTACGCTGCAAGAAACAGCTCTGGAACTTTGCCTTTGCTGGATCAGACATCGATAGCGCGCTGTCCGTTTCTCCCCATTTCCCACCGCCCAATCCAATCTCAATAATTTCGCAGTCTCCCTCTTCATCACAACTTCACAATACCCCTTGTAGACCAGGTTCGTATTCGACGCGTCCTTCCTCGTACCTCACTTGAACTCTTCCGACCAGGTCAACCAATGGGTTACTTACGCGTCGAAAGTCATCCCGCACCCTGTAGCAGAAACCCTGACGGCTTGGTGGATCGGTATCAACGACACGGGCGATACTTTGACCAATGCTTCGGCACGCGTTTCCATTTTCGTAAATTCCCTCGAATTTAAATAATCGTGGCGAATAGATCACCGACTTCCCCGCCTTCTGGGAAACCGAGATGACTTCCTATTTCAAGGCGGTGGTACGTCGGGTTCACGCCGAATAAACCAACCGTACCCACACCGCTTTCACAGCAAAAAGCTCACGATAACGGGCTGAAAACCCACCTATTTATCAACGTCCCCGCAGAAGATCGTAGCCCTTCCACTGTCGGCGACCCCGTCAAGTCAGCCACGATGAAGACTCACCTCCTGCAATTCAATACAATTCTCGCCAACCATGTCTCTGCGTTCAAAGCCGCCAATGCCGGTGATCTAGTCTCTCTGTGATCTTTTGTATTCTAACAAAAAAACATACGTAGATGCCACAGTAATGTCTTTCGACTCGAATACGTGGTGGAACACCGTACTGGACTCGCCCGCCGAGTATGGGTTCACCAATACTACAGGGTATGTCCAGCAGGTCTTTGCTGGGCTCACGCTGACCGCCAGTAAGGTTTTGCACATGCGCCGACCCGAAGGTTTCTTCTGGTTCAGTGAGTGGATTTTGAATCGTTTACACTTTGTGGTGACACATGTACTACTTACAGACACCGGCCATCCAACGGAAAAAGTACACCGGCTCTTGGCTAACGCTATCGAAGCCGAGCTACGCAACCCCACGTTCTGCGAATAATCTCTGTTCCACTCCGATATTTCGACCTTGGAACCAAGTAGGAAACATAAGATAAGTATGTACAAGCCGTAAAAAGAATGTGTAGTGAATCAAATCCAAAATAACCGTGTGGCTTCCAGTGAGAATATAGAAACAGAAATAAAAATTTAAAGGAGAGGTGTGAAGTGTATAGTACAGGGTCTATCTACCTCGGAGAGATAATAAATCAGACAAGGTGCATACTATCGGTCCGGTTTCAGAAAAAGAGATACGTCGTGATGAACACCCCCAGGGCGATGATCACCACGACTTGCAGGGGCACGCCTTCCTGGATGGAGGTTTCTTCTAAAACGGCAACATCGACGGCAGTTCCGTCATCCGACAGCTTTCTTGTCCTGCGCCGCAGCTCTGTGGGAGGTTGTGACGTCGCGAGCAGTGCTCTGAGTCTCTCGATCTCAGCCTGCGCTTCGGCATATTTGATGGTGTAGTCGTCCGCGGGCGGCAGGGGCGAAGGCAGGACAACGGGTGTCGGTATAGAAGGCGTGCGGGCCATCGGTGGTGCCGGGGCTGCTACAGGCATGGACACGGGAACGGGTGCAGGTGCCGGTGTAGGTTCAGGCTCACGCTCGAATACAGGCGCCGACGCCTCCGGAGGGGTGATGATAACACCAGGTGCGTCGAACGACGGCTGGTGCTCTTCGTGTGGTTCCTCGTTCGCCACGCTGAAATCGGCTGGAGGAGTAGAAGGTCGAACAACAGAGTGAACCTGATCGGGCGCTGTCTCTCCGTTCGCTGATGGATGCTGGCGCACGGTGTCGTAGCGCTGCTTCCATTAATCTCAGAGGGGCACCATTGACTTTGAGAAGGACGCACCGAGTCTCCGGCACCCATCATCATGGAGCTCATGTTAGTCTGGGCCTCCTCGTCCTCTTCCACCAGTGTTTGTCCCTCGGCGGGCAAATACATCACTCTCAGTTTCTGCTGGTGCACTTTACCCTCCTCGCCTGCATCCGGGCTATTCCACTAAGAGCCGGCTTTGAGTGCGGAGTTTGGAAGAAGCCAAAAGAAGGGGCGTACAATGTCCTGGAGCGGCATTGCCTCCTTGCCGGGGGTAATCATGGTACTCTGGATCAAAAACTTGTCCTTGCATTTCGCGTTGAGTGGGGGCTCGTCCTTGAGCGGTTGCAGCATGACTAGAGGCGCATGAGGGCTGTTTTTGTCGATATCCTTGAATGACGTACCCGACACATCGATACTCTGGCCGGGTTCCACTCGTCCAGAGTTGGGTCGGACACAGTACAGCTACAAAGGGGTCAGGATGGCGCTTGAGATGGCAAGTCTGAGGGACCTTGGGAGCCGTGGTCTTGACCTTGAATGCAACGGGTTGTGCATTGTGGTTTGTGATTGTGAGGGAGCGTTTAACGAGAGTAGTGAGTGGTCCTGGACGACGTTAGACGAGACAGCGACGAGTGAGGCGACGTACTGTTGAACCCAAGGGCGTTCGAGGGCGACAGCGAGACCGACATTTTGGTAGAGATTCAGAAACTTAGAAAGGATGCAAACGCGTGGTGACCGTGGTCCTTGAAAGGTCCAGGCCCACGTGGACCCAATCAATCACAGATCAAATTTACTCCCTCCTCCTCGTCCCTACAGTATCCTGTTCAGGTTCACTCAGGGCTTGCGGTTGCACCAACTTCAAGTTGTTGAACCAATTATCGATTAAAGCTCGAGTCAAGTACTCCTATATGCAGTCATATCTATCTATTATTCCCGTTTACTTAAAGCTTGCAATTGGACGAATTCGTAATAATCTCCCCGTCGAGCCAACAGTTGGTCATGAGAACCGCTTTCACTTACGCTGCCATCTTTTATGAAGTAGCTGAAAACGCGCCAATGAGCATTACTTAAAAGAGATTACCGGAAGCAGCTTACATTCGGTCAGCGTTCTGGATAGTCGATAAACGATGGGCGATCGCGATCGTCGTCCTCCCCTTTGCCGCTTGGTCAAGTGCCGCTTGTACCACCTTCTCCGAGTTGGAATCGAGCGCTGATGTCGCCTCGTCCAGTAAAAGAACCTTGGGGTTGCGCAGCAGAGCTCGAGCAATGGCAATCCGTTCTACGAATGATCAGCACGAGTTGCACGGATAAAATGGAAGAATCTACATACGTTTCTGTCCTCCAGAAAGCTGCGAGCCCTTACCACCGACCTCGGTATCGAAACCACTGCGAAAATCAATGAGAACTCGAACAGAGATGCAGTAGGAAAACCTACTCGGGCAGAGACTGGATGAATTCCAAAATGTTGGCGTTACGGCAGGCGTCCTCGATCTCCTCCTGTGTCACCTCCTCCGCGGGTACGATCGCACCAAGCAGAATGTTGAACCGAACAGTACCAGCATACAGAGTAGGCTCTTGCGAAACAAGTGCGATCTGCTTCCGGTACTCTTGCAGGTTCAGCTCCGTAACGAGTTCGCCGTCCAACTAAGTCGGGACCTTACTTAGCTTTGCGAAACCAAAGATAAGGAACGGATGAACGTACGTAGATTTCGCCGGCCAATGGGTCATAGAAACGCTCGATTAATTGAATGCTAAAGAACTGTAAGTAAGAGCCTTGCAAAGGGGAATATGCTGGGTGGGATGCCACTTACACGGTACTCTTGCCAGACCCACTAGCCCCCACCAGCGCAATGTACGTCCCAGGTTCGACCTGAATAGACAAGTCGCGGAGAACCCGCACACCAGGACGCGTGGGGTACCGGAAATGAATGCCCTCCATGCGAATGTGGCCCTTGGCCGCTGCGCTGTCAACCTTCTTCCCAGCCGTCGACTCCGCATCAATCTCCGGAACCGCATCCAACAGCCTGATGATATCCGACGCGGCTCCTTTGGCGGACGACATATCAGGAACAAACGAGAAGACGTTCCCGGCCTGAATCGCAGAGAACGTAGAGCACTGAACGCCACCGATCCCTCCCTCAGTAATCGAACAAGACATTGAAAGAAAAATCACGCACCATAAGGCCGACGAAGAACTGGAAGGTGGAGGCTTCACGTTTCGACACGAGGGTAGCGCCATACCAGAAGACAAGCGCGATCACGAAGAAGATCATGCTCTGCGACAGGGCATACAAGAAGTTACTCCAGATTGCGGTCCGGTTCGACTGACGCAGAGGCTCCTCCAAGCTCTTGCTGTAGAGATCACAGCAGTCGTCCTCCCGCGTTAACGAAGCGACGGTGCGAATGGCCGCGGCGGCTTCACAAGCCAGTTGGGCAGATGCTTCGTGCGCCTTCTTGTTCTTCTGGTCCTTGAGGACGACGACGCGCTGCAGGCGAAAGTTTAGAACTATCGCACCGAGGCTAGGTAAGAGGGTACTTACGAGTCGGATGTAGCCGGCGGACACGAGGAAGGGCATGCAGGCTGAGTAGGAAAACACCAAATAAATAAGAGGGCCCCAAAAGCTCAACAGAAAAAATGACACACCGATTCCAACAAGCCCGAGTTTCCAGATAATCGCCAAACCTATCACAGCGCCAGCAACGAGGGTAGACAGACTCTGCACGATGCTGGGAAAAAAACAAATTGTCACGACCAGGAGCATACCACTAAAACGCGGACTTACGCGCCAAGCGTCACGCCCGCCAGACCGTTGACCTTCTGCGGGTTGTCGCTGAGCGTGGACGTCAACCCACCAGCACTGTTCTCATCCCTGTCAAAGAACTCGACTAGAAACTTATTAGAAGGACCGCAGACAGAAAGGAGCGGGCAGAACGCACTGTCTTGTCGCAGGATAGCCCTGAAACTGAGAGACCGCAGTTTCTTCGTCAGTGTCGCTGCCGAAGACGAGAAGAGAAAGTTTTGGAAGCCGATGAGGAAGGTGGATATGACGGCAATGATGAAGAACCTGAAGAATAAGCGCATGATAAGCCTTTAGCTCAAATAAATAATACAGACGCACCAAAGCGCGTTGCGATCACCCGCCACGCGGCGCGCATGGCCCTGCATTGAGAAACCCACGATACCCTTGGCTACACGACAACAATAAGAAAAAAATCGGGAAAAAACCACATAGCGCAAACGCACCATATACGACACCGAACGAAGGGAACACACCACCCGTCCCGATGGCGCAAAGGGCACCAACGGCGTATTTCTTCCACACGGGACGGTTCAGCAGCCCAATGCGCTTGAACAAATACGGCAGACTATAATCGATCTCGTGGTCCGTCTTGTGCTCTTCCAGCCGCTTCTCGATGAGTTCGCTCGCCAGGGAGTGCTGCCCGGTGTTCTTGCGCCCAAGGGGGATCTCCTCGCGCACGGCCTTTTCCATCTCCTCGGCCTCTTGGGCCGTGTCCTCCGAGGCGCCGTCACCGCTCTGCTGACCCTCGCGGAGTTTCTGCGCCGCGACGAGGCGCGCGTACGCGCCGTTCTCGTCGCTGAGAAGCTCGTTATGCGTGCCCTGCTCCACAACGAGGCCGTCGCCCATGACAAAGATCCTGTCCGCGTCCTTGATCGTGGAGAGTCTGTGTGCGATTGTGATGGTGGTACGACCGGCAGCGGCCTTGTCCCTGAAAAACGCAGACGGTATGAGCGTGAGAATATATAAAGGAATTTAAAAAAACCTACAGAGCGTCTTGGACGACTCCCTCAGACTGGACAAACATTAGTACAAGACGGCCAACGCGTGAATGACAACATACCTGCGTGTCGAGTGCACTAGTAGCTTCATCGAGGAGAAGAATACGGGGATCAGAGACAATCGCGCGCGCAATTGCGACTCGCTCTGTTAACAAGACTATTAGACACCTGGAATTTCCAAAGGGTAAACTGCACTGACGCTTCTGGCCACCGGACAGGAGGAACCCTCGCTCGCCAACCATCTAAATCCGGGTGAGTAGGCGCGTCTGAACCATCGCTAGATACGCACAGTATCATATCCGTTCGGGAGATTAGAAACGAAACCGTCCGCGTTCGCCTTGATGCACGCGTCCTTGATCAATGCAAACTTCTCCTCCTCCGACGCGTGCTCGAATTTCGTGCCAATTAAACCGTGAGCGACGTTGCCTTTGATGGTCGTAGCGAAGAGCGTCGGCTCCTGCGAGACCAAACCAATCTGCGAGCGCAGCCACTTGAGGTTCAGGTCCTTGACGTTGACGCCGTCGAGCGTGACAACGCCGCCCGTCGGGTCGTAGAAGCGCTCCACGAGCGCGACGATGGTCGACTTGCCGGAGCCCGACGCGCCGACAAGTGCGGCGGTCTTGCCTGCGGGGAACCTGAGGGATAGGCCTTTGACAACGGGGACCGTGGGGCGCGAGGGGTAGCTGAAGGTGACGCCCTCGAGGGCGATCTCTCCGACGACCTGCTCGGGCTTCAGACCCTCTGGGTTGGCGGAATCGATCTCTGGCACGCGGTCGATGGTCTCGAACAGCTTGGCGGCGGCACCGCGGCCGTGGTTAATAGCTGTCCACGACTGTCAGCGATACGACTCGGGTGGTTTTCCAAGTGACTCACCTTGCATCTCCGGGGCAAGCATGGCCAAACTGATTGAACCGATTAAGATGGCCATGAAGACGTTAATAACCACACCGGCAGAAGCACGGTTCTCGTCGATGAGCGTCGTGCCGAAGCTGAAAGCTACAATAAAAATGGAATGCGTTAGAAGCGGCCGGGTGGGTAGCAGCAAATCAAGGGCTGACCGAGAGCGTAGGCATTGTATATGATGAAGAAAAACATGCCCAATCCAATGCCGTGAACGACCGCAGACTTGAGTTCCAACTTTTCCGACTTTTCGATGTGCTCGTCATAAAGGTTTGCCAAAATTTTCTGAGTGCCGAAAGCCTGAGCCGTGCGGATGGTTGAGATGACCTCTTCGGCCAGGCTGCCGCTCTCGCCGACATGCTTGAGAGAAAGTCTGCAAAAATAGTGAAAAAGGCTCCGGAAGTAAAAAAAAACCAAACGTCACTAACTGCATATAGCGTGAGATGGTCTTATTCATGACTCCTCCAGTTATCGCGACGCAAGGCAGGATCGAGGACATGGCTAACGCGAGTCTCCAGGATTGGACATACGCGACGATGAAGCCCGTAAAGAACGCGGACATGAAGTTGACGACCAAGGCAACCTTTTCCGAGATACCTTGCTGGACCAGATCTGGGATAGTGCGTGAATACATGCTGCAATAAAGGAAGGTGGCAACGCACGCGTGTCCGTTTGAATTCGCGTCGCAACCTCACCGGCACCAACCTTATCGAAGAATGCAATATCCTGCCGCAAGACTGCCTGGAGGGGGTGTGAGAAAAATAACAAATAAGGGGAATCCGAGAATACCTTGAGGTATTTTTCGCGAATGCGCTTCGCGTTCACTTCCGCAGTATAGACGAACAGGAACATGTACGTGTAGGTGCAGACGAACATGCCGCAACCTAAGTCGGATGAGAACAGGCCTTTGCATGTTGGTGAATTTTGAATATACCAATTATCACAAGATATATCGCAAGGAGGCCAGCCTGGTGCCGGAAAGCTGCAGCTGCAATGGGTAGCGCTGCTTGCGCTTGTGCAGCTACAGATGGATCCGAACTCCCAAGCTCCATTGTGATGATTGTGAAGTTAACAAACTGGTTGACGAGTTTGCCGAAGAGAACGGTCATGAGTGGCTGAGAGAACATGTTCAGACGATTTATGGGCGCGAATTGAAGAGTATGCGGACCTGAGCAGCGCCAGCCGCAGCCGCAGCAACCAAACCGATAGCGTCGAGCATCAATTCGAAAGTTGTAGAAAAGCGAAACAACTGCAGAAAAGATATAGGAGGGGTGGCTGGTACGGGGGCTGGTTGTTCGACGTCTGTGGTGTCGGACGCGGCATCTTGCTCGACCTTTTGTTTGCGGGAGAAGAAGGCACGTTTCTTGACGGGGACTGGGGCCTTTTCGTCGACAGAGTCTGTTGCAGACATTATGGGCGGAAGCAAAGCCGAGCGTCCATGTGCGAATTGTTATATTGGGAAACAGAGGGCCGGTCATGTCAAACGAAACAGTCATCATCGGATGATTCGCAACAAAGATGCCGGACGACCCAAGCTGCCAGTGGCCAGTGATTGTTATCGGGAACAGCAAGGGAACCGAGTCATAGATTATATCAGTACTACGCACTGACTCGGAGGATGCGAAGAGGACGCGTCGAGGTCGTTATCAAATTCAGACGTGAATTAGAAAAATTCAAACCAGTGTGTGCCTGGATTCCTTCTGGCTCCGGGTCACCCGGCGGAACTCGACCTGAAATTTTGCAACCCCGACCCGGCCCGATCGCGACCGGGGATTTTCAACTTTGTTTTTCTTTTCAACTTTTGAACGATACATATGCAACCAGGATTACGACTTTGTTTTCCCTCACGCTTGCAACATTAACTGTAGGTTTTGGACATTAATAAAATAAGCATTGGCAGCTGTACTTGCGAAAGAAGATTCCTACTAACAACGCCACAATAACGCAAACAGCTCGGTCCGAATCACCAAAGACTTTTCTTCACTGACCACCCCGCGACTCGAGGGCGTCCGGACGCGTTACATGCCCGAGGACTCGCGTCGACGCCGAGCCTGCAAAGGAGTCGCCGAAATCAGTGGCTATGGGGATCAATTAATTGAGTTGCGTAATCAGCTTTGCAGAGACTCTCTTGGTCGTTCTTATTCATACAAACCTGTGCCCTTACTTTCCGGCTCTGGAAGCAGGCTTTCTCTGGATCTCTCGCGAACAATCCTTACTCGCTTAAAGTATTTGTGAGCCAGCCACAATCAGCCATCCTGTCGCTCTCTGACGGCTTGCTCAGAAACCACTGACAATCTCCTGCTTGGCCCCACATGTCCTGGAAATTAGGCAGGAGCAAGAAATCTTCCGTCGTAAACCTACGGGCCGAGGAGGTTCTCACCCCCCGTTCCACCACTCCCACCCCGGGGGGAAAACCTAGCCCGCGGTCGGGTCTACTTGGTAACCATGTGTGTTACCCTCCATTTCTGCCCTCTAATTAATTCTGCCAGCCATCCGTGTCCTATGGGCCGAGGGTCTTGCGATCCCACCGGACATGGCCGTCCCTCCAGCTGTCCAGGCCGCCCTTAATTCCCAGCAGGCAAAGGTCGCCTCGTCCGTCTCGCCGTCGAGCGTCACCCAACAGCGTCTCAGCGCCAAAACACATGGCTCCAGGTCCTGAATGCCCTGTTTGTCCACTGATATTCGCGCTCACATTTTTTTTCTTTGCAGGGATTCTATCCAAAGAACTCAATGCTGGTGGCTCCCGTACCTGGTCATGGAATACGAAGTGAACCAGGTCCTCATTACACCGCTGGGGGGCGAGCTTGACAAGCCCATCTTCATGTATCAAGCCCACTTGTCCGTCATCATCGGCTATTTTTTTTTGCGCTCGCTTACCAACCTATATACAGTGATGTATCGCGAAACTCTGAGATATCTATGCAATGCTATCTCCGCGCTGATGAGCCAAAGCGTGGGGGGGACGGCGCCGATGATCTCGGCAATGATATATTTTTGGGGGGAATTAAGGTACGTGCTCAAGCGCTCAAGTGTCGTCCACATTCAGCGAGGTTCACCTTTCGTTCTTAGTTCATTCCTAATTTCGACGACGGCGGCACCCAAGATCAGTGGTACGACCTCGTCGGTGGCGCGGGCAAGATCCAGCTCGGCGTGTCTTACCAGCCGACGAACGGACAATCTTTGACCATAGATGAATTCGAGTTAATAACAGTTATTGGCAAGGGCAGTTTCGGCAAGGTGAGATCCGAGAGTTATTCCTGGTGCAGTCATTGACTCGAGCGCAGGTCATGCAAGTGCGCAAGCGCGATACATCGCGTATCTACGCACTCAAGACCATCCGCAAGATGCACATCGGTACATAAAATTGCCTTCCCGCGCGTCCCAATTCTAATAGTTTTATCAGTGAATCGGAACGAAATCACGCACACTCTTGCGGAACGACTTGTCCTAGCCCAAGTCAACAGCCCTTTCATCGTTCCTTTGAAGTTCAGCTTCCAGTCGGAACAGAAGTTGTACCTCGTCCTTGCGTGCGTCTCATAACAATACTCCAGGGGATGCGCTGATAATCCAAAAACAGATTCGTCAACGGAGGAGAGCTTTTCCATCATTTACAGCGCGAGCAGCGCTTTAACGAGGAGCGGGCACGGTACGTTTCCACAAGTGGCTTGACTCTCTGTATTTACATTCTCGTGCAGGTTTTACAGTGCGGAGCTCCTCCTTGCCCTCGAGCACCTACACGAGCTCGATGTGGTGTATCGGTGTGTTTTCTTCTCCCTCCTTCGTCATGACGTCGTCTCTGACGAATGCTAGGGATCTCAAACCCGAGAACATCCTGTTGGATTTCACCGGGCACATCGCGCTCTGCGACTTTGGCCTGTGCAAGCTCAACATGAAGGCGGACGACAAGACCAACACGTTCTGTGGGACGCCTGAATACCTCGCGCCGGAGATTCTGAATGGGCATGGATACAGTTCGTGCTTGTTGTTTCCTTGTTGATACAATTTTCTGACTTCCGAGCAGACAAGACGATCGATTGGTGGACGTTAGGCGTGCTGCTCTTTGAGATGCTCGCCGGTCTTCCGCCGTTCTACGATGAGGTCACGGACAGGATGTATGAAAAGATCCTGAACGACCCTCTCGTCTTCCCGCCCGAGATCGGCACCGACGCGCGCAGCATCCTCACGGAGCTGTTGAAGCGCGATCCCATGCAGCGGCTCGGGGTGAACGGGGCGACAGAGATCAAGAAGCACCCGTTCTTCGCCAACACCGACTTCAAGAAACTGTTGCAGAAGAAGATCCAGCCGCCGTTCAAGCCGAACGTCGCGAGCCCTGTCGTACGTGTCCCTCGTTACTGTACCTTGTTGCTACAACTACGCGCCTGACGCCGCTTGTACAGGACGTGTCGAACTTCGACACGGTCTTCACGGTGGAACCCCCCATCGATAGTGTCGTGGAGAACTCCAACCTGTCGCGGACTGTACAAGCTCAGTTCTCTGGTAGGTGCTTTTTTTTGGCGTTGTGCTCGATTAATATTTCTCCGTAGGATTTTCTTACAACGGCACTCACATTGTCTCTGTTGGCTAAATAATAGCATCATAATCCTGCCCGGCGGCCGCTAGGCGGCGCGCCTAATTCTTTCCCTCTCATCTCTCAGCATCTATCCGTTGGATACACCACACTCCTTTTAATTTCCCGCTCGGTCCTAATCGACACCAACACATCTCACTAACTGGCATCTATATTTAACTCATCTGTCCACTACACCCACATTCCTTTTAATCCCTGTCATATTAGCGTGCTCCGACTTACACTCCCTGTAGAATATACAATACTATCGCTATCGTTCCCCATTGCTTTCGTTACTGGATCTCTGTCATCATTTATATATAAGTATTATCTGAGACCCCTTAGTGGGCCACACTAGTTAGTGGGCCACTTGCATAATATAAGCCGGTGGGATGCATAGACCTAGGATTTGGTACTTCTAGGATGGAATACAATGTATCACCTTGCTTTAGCTAGGTCCCCCTCCCTCAATATTCGGACCACGCTAAATCCGCCAAGAACAAACGATAGTAAATAAAAGTTACCCTTTTGAGCCCTCTTTTCCCTTGCCACAAGCAAATATAACCAAACAGTAGAGCGCTCTTGCTCCTGGAAAAGGCCATCTGATCTGCCAGGCGCAAACGGGAGCAAACAATAGAGCGCTCTTGCTCCTGGAAACCGCCATCTGATCTGCCAGGCGCAAATGGGACCAAACAATAGAGCGCTCTTGCTCCTGGAAACCGCCATCTGATCTGCCAGGCGCAAATGGGACCAAACAATAGAGCGCTCTTGCTCCTGGAAACCGCCATCTGATCTGCCAGGCGCAAATGGGAGCAAACAATAGAGCGCTCTTGCTCCTGGAAACCGCCATCTGATCTGCCAGGCGCAAATGGGACCAAACAATAGAGCGCTCTTGCTCCTGGAAACCGCCATCTGATCTGCCAGGCGCAAACGAGACCAAGCAATAAAGCGCTCTTGCTCCTGCAAACCTCCATCTGATCTGCCAGGTGCAAACCGGAGCAATCGGGCTCCGGAAAATCATGCGCCTAATGAATTTCTTCGTTTGTTCTCGTTCCTCCCGCACCTTTCTTGGCTTCCACTTCCATGTCTCAAATACTTGCCGCTATTGAACCTGTTGATATCCGTTCAGACTCAGAGTCCAAGGACTCTGACGGTCGCGCTCTTTGCGTGTATGTGGACAAGGATCGGCAGCCACATCGCGTTCTTGTGCTCGGGCAATTGGTCAGAATTGTAGACCTCGATAATGAGCTGAGGGTACGTATAACCACGCACGCACTACTGTTCTAATGCTTTGAATAGCTAGCCGTGCTGGGTTGCCCCGTCCTCAAATCCCCGGTCATCCGCGCGATGTTCCTAGACCAGCTTAAAGTCCTGCATTCTGTAATGCGTGAAACCACTGCTATAGCTCGCGTTTGTATGCACTTTGCTTGGCATTATAACAGCTGAATAGGCGCCCTAGGTCGTGGTGGCGCACCAACCTTGGTGCCAAACGTCTGCCGACATCGACGACGGGTTTATTTATGTGCGCATCACCCCCGCGACCACCTCTGTGAGCGTTTTTAAACAGCACTTGTTATTCACTGAATGCGCTACTAGGAAATTAGCGACCTATCGACTCCTTCATCGGACCAGCAGTTTGGTCACTTTGCAACGGAGGTCCCGGTTGTTCACGGCGATCCCAGCGCTTTCGAGCTCGGTGGCCTTGTCGCCTTCGCTGTAGACATGTTCAGGGTGGATATGCCTATATTGTCAATTTCTGGCGCTATCCAAGACGTTTACGACAGGGTAAGCACTTTGTCTTGCTCGTTATCTACTCTTCCGACCTCCAATCCTTGCTTTAGACTCATGGCCTCAATGCGTCCAGCATCGTACGGTTCGTTCGGCGGCACGCATAGTACATTTCGTTCGTATGTATGGGCCGATACTATTTCATGTGTCAATATCACGGTTGTTCCTATGCCTCGTACGCTGCTTCTCGTATGCTCCGCCACGCAGCAAATATTGTCTTAGTCAACAGCATCTGAAACCAGACCGATACGACGAAGAAAAAACCCCATCAAGATCCAGATCATCCGACCGACTGTTAAGCGAGTTTGCAGATCTCGCCTTCTAAATCTCTCTTTTCCATCTAGATCTTGCTTTCTAAATATCTCCTTTCTCTAGATCTTGCTTTCCAAGTATCTCCTTTCCCATGCGAGAATCGTGCGGTCTTGGTTTGACGAAACAGCCGCGTGCGTGTGCCTACCAATGGGACACTTATCTTGCGGCTCTTTCTGACTGCGTTGCAGGTCCTACCAGCCCTGTGGCCATCCTCGCCGGGCACTATGACACTGCAACTCGACGCCGCCCACAAAATGGACTTGGAAATCCCAACACTGTGTATGCCTTGATTTCGTCTTCCTCTCGCCCCTTATACTTATTTTTTTCAGTTTTGCGTACTACGAATGTCGACTTTGATGTCTGGTACGAGCAGCTAGAGACCCTGTCCCACAGTGAATTTGGTCCTCAAGTCCTGTCTATCCTGAAAACCATGTCGGCCAAGCGGCTGTTCGATACAGCACTAGCTTCAGTCCAACTCTACGCCTTGGTGGCCGCTTATTTGGAGTTCCTTCGACACAACGTCCTGAAAGAAGACTGCTCGGTCTGTCAGGAAAGTGGCCTGTATCCAGCACACTCCAGTGCGTTCACCCTCCTCTATATTCAAGCCAATACTACTGACTGACGTGCAAAAAGCCGGGACGAGTGTTCAGGGACTGATCAACATGCCTGTTGAAGTTGTTTTGCGCATCGTACGCCATATGGACCTGGTTGATCGCAGCAGGCTCGCCCAGACTTCTCGGGCGTTCGCTTACCTTGAGAGGCAGAAGCTGCAAGGAGCAGCGACCAAAATATTGTCCCGATTCGGTTTACGATTTGCTGAAGTCAGGTTGATGCAGTCTGCAATTGGTGTCATTCTAGCTGGTTCAGCTGTCACAGCGCTGATCCGTATAGATTCTGCCTTCCAACCAGACACGCTTGACTTCGTCGTAGGGAGCGGACGTGCGGGCCGCGTCACCACATTCCTCGACCGAGCAGCTGGTTACACCTTTCTCCCAGAACAAGACCCATCAATCTATACGCCCTACGGAATGGCCATTACTCGAACACTACGGAATGTCGATGGGATGATCGTCAACGTCATTGAATCATTATCCGACAACCCTTTCGACGTCGTCGGCGGCTCTGCGCTGTCTTGCGCTTACGGATATTGGGCAGCAACTGGATTGCTCCACTGCTATCCACGGCTCACGTGCGCCGGTATCGCTCTCACCACGCCCACAAAACTTTGCATCACCGATAACCAATATAACAAAGCCAACGCACTGTCTGTTCTTCGCCAATACATTGCGCGCGGATTTTCAATCGCGCTCAACGAGTTCGATGCCCCTCACACGTGCGGCTCGGACTGGAGCTGCCCTGCGACGCCGCGTACAACATCTGACCGAGGGTGCTCGTTCAGCGCTTTCAGCTCCTGGAAATACGACGACGAAGCCCTCGTGCCCAATGTGTCGTGCTGGACCCTGGGGGGCTCGGGCTGTACTCGTGGGATACTCGCCCATGCCGGGAAAGTAATTTCATCGGTGACGTCTATTCACGGTAAGCATCCCCCTAGAATGAACTCCTTTATTCAACTCTATCGCAGACAACATGTGGAAAAACAAAATCACGAGATGTATTGACAACATTCAAACCGATCTTGTATGCGACTCCGTACCTCGTATATAATATATTTGCTCTTCATCCTCACCGAACTTCGTCTTAAGTAGTTGTTTCGCGCTTCACTGCCTTAAACCCTAAGCTCGTTTAACCAATTGCTCCGGTCACGCGATATCCGATCATTAAAGGCTATGTTCTCAAATTCTACTACAAGGATACATCTGCTTCGTTTGGTCGGTCAAAATTGCCAGCCGGGCGTCCTCTGCTTCCAGGTCGAGACTTGGATGTGTCGTGAATAACTCCGGTTCATAACCCCTCAGCAGTCGGATTCTGTCTCGTCCTTTGCTTCGAGATAGCGCTACGTACGCGCTGAAGGGCGTAAGTTTTCCTGACGGTGGTTTTTCCAGGTCTATGAACACGTGCTGAATCGTTTGCCCCTGCGACTTGTAGTCTGTAAATGCGTAGCCCGCGGTCATAGCGAGTTGACGCCGATGGACGGTCCGTTGGTGCCCCCCACATTGGATCGGGAACCCCAATTTGGTCGGAACGATGTCACGCAAGAAAAATGTTTTACTTAAAGTGGAAACAACGTCCAAAATAAATCCGAGCTGAAGAATTACATAAAGTGTGACACAAGTCACACTTGTCACAAACTGTGACCGGGCCGAGGGAGGAGCAAGGGCCGGGAAAGTCCCGACTCAAGTCATAAGGAAAAACGAGTCATTGGGGGTCCTAGTCAGAAAGAGTCACTTCGAGAAGAGTCAAAGTAAACGTGAGTCATGGTAAGAACATATATAAGGAGCAGGTTTTCTGACTGAATCTTTTAGATTCCCCTCTGTACTTTAGGGTAGTCAAATATAAATTTCTTACGCTTATTCATCCGCTTGCTTGAGTTTCTAAGTTTACTAAGAACAGCTTACTACGTTATTTCTGACGTAACACAACTGATTCTCAAGCCAGCAGTTCAAGCCGCCGTGACTATCACTGATATCTGCTGACTAAGCAGAAAGCTTCCCGAAACAGAAAGTACTACGCCGTATCCTTAAAAAGGCAATTTGTTGGAACACATCTGGACGCTTAGGTATCTTTCGAATAAAGACATTTCCAAAGTATCTAAGGGAAACATATTTTCCGCCGCACATCATTGGAGCCCACCGCGAGGGATAATACAGTTCCAACCACCTATATTGCTTTCTTTCGGATCTACTGTCTGCCACCGAACCGAAGACCTACACAGCACAGCCTAATAACCACTCACAGAAGTAAGAGCTAGAGAACCATGTCACCTGTACACGTTTTTCAAACCGAGGAAGAACGCCGAAATTATGAAAGATCATTCAGAAACATTGAAGACCAGCGAGAGTTTGAAGATAAATTTGGAGTCCCCGTCGGTCCGTTCTCAGAACCAGAGGATGTTCCGGGGCTAGAATCCACTCATAGATTCAGACGACCAGGGAAAGAACGACGAGGGCCGGGCCACTATTCGGCAGGACCGAAATACCCAGACAACGGGGGAGACTCCCCTCATCTGAATCATCGGTAAGTTCCTCACTTGCTCCTAATCCGCGCATGACCGCGCCCGCCCCCCCATTTTCTTTTAGCGCACCGCTTCGAACAACGTACGATTTACCTGTGAGAGGTGCAAAGGACGCGCCAAAAACCTTTCATGGAAAATACACGGATGTACAACTGTTCCTAGACCATTACGAGAGACTTCTTAACAAATGTAGAATCACGGACGACCGCGAGAAGTGTGCAAATATATTGATGTATTGCACTGTGGATGTGCAAAATGTAATACAATCCATGGAGAGCTTTGAGTTCCACCGGTGGGCGAAGCTCAAGCGGGACATTCTTAGGCAGTTCGACGCTGAGCGGGTGTTCCAGAAGTATAAACCAGCGGATGTAGAACAATATGCGGCACGAAAGCGTTTGAAGCCATGTCATAATCTAACTCAATGGCGCCGGTATTCTGTAAAATATAAAATCATCGCTGGAGGACCGTTGAAGAAAGGACACTTGACACGAGAAGATTATAACGCTTATTTCATGATAGGTGTTAATCGCCCACTACGACAGACACTGGAGAATCGTATAATACAAACGAACCCGTATCGTGGACAGGACGATCAGTATACAGTTAGGGAAATTGACGATGCAGCAGAGTGGTACTTTAGAAGAGATAAGTATGAATCCTGATGGTTCGGGCAGCAGATTTTGGAGAAGATAGAGAGGATGAGTCCGACATCGATTCAGATAGTGCGACATCAGGCAGTGAAGGATCTGAGTCGGACTATGAGGAGTTCCGCCGCAAGAAAAAGCAGCGTGAACGGAAAAAGAAGCTGGAACGAAAGAAGAGAATGCATCCAAAAGGAGTAGTGATAAAGACGTTAGGAGGTTCGAAGGGAACGAGGAGGAAATAGCTACCTTGATTCGAAAACTCAACGCTATGAACTTGAATGATCCGGAGTACGCACCTATATACTATAAAGTAATGGTCATGGATCGCAGTGGAACGGCGGGAAAATGCGTGAAGCCTCCGAGCATGGACAGTGCCAGCCCGCACGTATGAGACCGCCAAGTCAGGCCGGAGTTTCCAAGATGGAAGGTCCATCGCACCCAGCAACGTTTCCTAATAGCATTCCAATAGGGAGCCAAGTAGCAGGAAATGGGGAAACAGTGGGCTGCTATGGGTGTTTGGGAGACGGCCACCGGATTTCAGAATGTCGCAAAGTTGGTGAATTAGTAGAAAACAATGTTATCAAATATAATGAAGAAACACGGAAGTTGGTTATGAAAAATGGTGCGATGATCCGACGACATCCGGGGGAGTCATTAGTTAAGGCCGCGGAAAGGCTTGCAGGCTTAGATGTACCCCGGGTAATGCTGGGATTTCTCGGGCCTACAGGTGACCGGTGGCCGGCCGTTCAGAGTTTCTATCAAGCGAGGATCGAAGAGCTAGGATCGAGGAAGTCTTGAGTGACTCCGAGGATTATCGGGGAAACGAACCATCCCTGACTGATGAAGAAACATCTAGTGATGAATCTGAACCAGCAATATTCCTCACTCGTCCAAAACGGACCAATGGATCCCGAGGCGGCCCCCAATATGTTCAAGCTGCGGATCGCACAGAGACTAGCACTCGTAAGGCAAGGAAACTAATTCTGGATGGCGTATACCCGCCACGGCGAGAGAGGTCTAAAGTAGGAGAGGTCAAGGATCTGCAGCTGGAACAGAAGAAAACCACGGAACATTCCAGACGGAATTCGCACCGCCACCCCCGCAGACTCCAAATAACGAAACGCCCGCAAGAAGTAACGTGGAAAAGACGGATAAGTCACCGGCTCGGTTGCCAACCCCCAAACCGACAACGCCTACTCCAGAACAGCGCCCATTAATGCGCGGCGAGTCAGATTTGACACGGGGGAAGATGTGGAAATGGGGGAAACAATAGTCACGGATAGAGAACGGAAGAAAACCGCGTCGATGAGTCCACCATCCCTGAATGATGCGACAAAGAGTCTGGATGAATCCATATCCCCCAAGGTTACCGGAAGAAAGTCTGGAATATCAGACACGGTAAGCACGCAAGACGTGATGGATCGGATTCTAAACACGGAAGTCTCGTTGAGTCTTCGAGAGATCATGGTAACGTCAAAAGATTTGAGGACAGAATTTCAGGAGCTAATTAAGGTGCGTAATGTACGAGCAGTTCTGTTGGGGAACAGCGCAGATCACCCGTTGATAGCGAACGTAGGATGGCCGCGAACCGAAGGAATATTGATTAAGATTGACATGAAGACAAATGGCAATGATATTTGTGCGATCATCGACACTGGATCGCAATTGGACGTCGTACGGGCGGACATCGCAGCTTTAAAGATACAGAAGGCTGTAGACATGAGCCAAGTTACCAGCATGAACGACGCAAATGGAGGTCGCGGTCAGTTACAAGGATGGATACGCGATGTGGAGTTTACCTGTGGAGCCGCAACCACCATGACCGACCTATGGGTCTCGCAGAAAGCTCCGTTCGCATTATTATTAGGCCGCCCCTGGCAACGAGGGAACTTGGTGAGTATTGATGAAGGGACGAAGGCACATACCTTATCTTCAAGGATCGCGAGACTCGACGTCCCCGTTTTGAGCTGCTAGCGGTGCCGCACGAAGGAGCGCTGCCCTTCCATCAAGAAGGCGTAAATCAGTACCAATCCTTTTCCATTTTAAAAGATAACGACTCACAGCGTCAGTCGTGGATGACTCCAGACGAAAATGACTTGTTCGTCGCGTCGCCCTAACAGGCAAGACCCTGGGGACAGCATTGCGTAACGTCGCAAAAGGAAATCTTTTAGCGTTGCGCGAAGTAATTAAAGGAAGCAAGGGCATGAATGACTGGGACGAGGGACCGCTAGCCAGTAACAAACCAGAAAAGAAGGTTTGGTCAAGGACGGCCTGCAACTAGTACAAGCCGCTCTAGGAGCTTTTGTTGTTGTCGGGGCCTTAATCGTGTACCGGCACCTTCGAGAACATAGGCAGAGTCAACGGTTATCAGCCTATAAAGAGTCTGAGGGCGCACCTTCTCACAACCCATCTCCCCAGTTTTTCCAATGCCGCTCTCGAAATCCCATAGTGACTCCCTTCTTGTACGCGACAATGGCTACGCTCTGCGTCCCCTGGAAGACGTTCAGTATTTGTCTCGCGCGCATTTTAGTCGACCTCCCATGCCCGTTGTGTCCCTTAACGTCAGCGGACCCATCGCCACCGTCGAGGACGCTGTCGCTCGCCAATGGCAGAAGTATGCGGCGCATCAGCCGCTCGACGTAGACCCGACCTTCATGGTGGCGCCCCAGAGCGAATACTATGGGAGCGTCGTGTTGCCCAGCGGCCAGGTGCTGCACCGGAGCTCGTCCAATAACGCGTTCCGGGTGTTTAGAGATCGTATTACCGGGAAGCCTTTCACTTTGTCTTGTCACGAGTTCTCCTTTCACATCACCACCCCCGACGATCCGCAGCAGGTATGGAGGCTGGAGTTGTGTTATCCATCGGATGCCCGTCTTCAGCAGGCCATGGCGACGATGACCCCGCCCCACGGCAACGATCAGGACGACATTGGCTTTCCTGTGCATGCGACCTCGCAGGCCCCGCCGATGATCCACATGCACCCGTGGCTGTGGGATCTAGCCTAACAACATGGACCCAGCCAGCCCGTCAAATGTCTTCCCGCGCGGCGCCAGCCGGGCCCTCGCTGGCTATTCCACTATGCTTGTTTTCGGTCTTCTTGACCCTTTCCAGGCCATTTCCCATCGCCGGTTGTCTTCTACATTGGGACAGGCATCCGAAATATTTGTTGCCGCCGCCGGCATCATCCCAAACCGTGCATTTCATGCCAAAATTGTAGACTTTTATTCCTCAGGCGTAATATAGCTCCGTATTTAATTCGCCAGAGTCCACATGTCCCCAAAATAGACAAATTCTTGCCAAAGGCATCTGATTGGTAATATCTCGCATAAGCAAAGTACCTCAATAGGAAATCGAAAGCTATCTATTCCGCGTCGACGGCTCCGTCTCCATCGAACAACTGCACGAGGTCTGCGCCGTCCTCGGGCGTCTCCCGTACCACAGCAGTGGCCGCCTCCCCGACCGACACGTTCCACTCCGCTTTGAAGAACGCCGCGAGGTCCCGGTACTGCGCCTCGTGTCTCAGCGCGTACGCTTTGAGACCTTGGCGTAGCTCCAGTGACTCATTCTCCCGCGCCGACGCCCGCTGCTTCCAAGTCTCCGCCTCCCAGTCCAGGTAGCGCAGCACGCGCCGCATCTCCTCCCGCAGCAACAGCACCTCCTCCTCCCACCGCACCTTCCTCGCCTTCGCGCGACACCATTCCACACGCATAGCTACCAACGCAAAGCCGGTCAGTTTTGGGTCGCGTCCCAGACAAGTGAGGGCACGTACAGGCGTGTATCTCCTCCTCATGCTTCGCGTCGGTGATTGGCCCGCCGTTCACCATCCAAATCCACGAGAGGACGTGTTTTGACGAGCCGGTGATGTGACGCGGGGTGCGCGCGCCTTTCCCGGCGCTCAACAGCGACAGCTTCTTGCGCGCCGCGGTGTCGCTCTCGATTTCTTCGTTGGCCAACGTTAGATGGCTCGGTTTCAGCTCCCGGCAGTGCGGGCGATGGTCGAGATAAGGCAGATCGTCCTCGCCGACGAGGGCTTGAAGTGCCTTCCTGCCCTGGCGGTACTTCGCCGCGTTTGCATCAACGCGCTCTCCGACCTGAGCAATCAAGGTGCGCGCCTTCGTAGCCTTCACCTGTCCCGTAACCTGCGTATTGCGAAACCCAATTAGATGGCGCTTGGTGTGAAGCCCGCTGCGAATCGCGATCATCGCGCTCTCGCACTGCCCGTCGCGCAAAGCACTTTCTATCGCGACCACGCCTCGCTGACAACCGTGTTTCTGCTCCCATGCCGGAAGGTCCGACGGCATGTAGAGACGCACCTCCTCCGCCTTCTTTGGAGGAGCATCCGGATCGCGCACAGCCTCCTCGGCGGCGACAGCGCGCGCAGCTCCGGGCGTGAAGATCTCCTGGAGACGTCGGAATTTCTGGAGCTTTTGGAAGAAGGTTCTGCGGCGGTCGTTGATCTTGCTGGCACGGTCTGCCGTCACCAACGCATGGCCTGCCAGTTCTGCGACAATCCTTCGCCTGAATACATAAGGTGGTCAGTCCACAGCTTCTGCATACGAGTATACGGTGCGTACTGCGCGTCTTCGAGCTGAATTCCTGCGACGAGGAACGCGGTCGCGCTGGTGCCATGTATTGGCCGCCCAGCCTTCCGCGCTTCCTCCTCCTCAGCTTCTTTCAGTTCTAGTCGAATTCGTGACTCTGTACGGCTATCTGCGTTCCTGTCAACCAAAACTCCAATGCCATTCCAAATTGCAGCTCACCTGCCGTCTTGATCATGTAAGGGTTCGGTTGTTCGTGGTCCTTCACGAAAGCATCAATCGCAGCCTGCCAGACCTTGCGCACATCCTTCCCGACAGTCTTGTTCACCTCGCTGAAGGAATCCACTTGACGTTGGCGTTCGGCGATGGCAACGAGAAGTTTACGTCGTAAGGCATCAACTGATGAAGCGTTAAGACAACAGATCACAACAGCTCGTCAGCAGACGTACCCTCGTTCAGGTTCTTCAAAAATTATGGGAGTCGACCTTATCTTCAAGTGTATCCGCCCGATTTCCTACCCCCATTTCCTTGGTGTGAAAGGAGGCGGGGTTCAGATCAGCCCAAGTCCGCTCCACCCCCTCACCGTCACTCTTGCCCACGCCGACCAGAAAGGATAGACTGTTTTCGTTACTGCACTCGACCTCGTGCGACGAGGCGTGCCAAACCGGCAGGCCGCACTGCACCTCGACGCTGCTAAGATCCAGGCGGATCCGCTCTGGCAACTTGGCGTTCCGGCTGGGAGGTTCTTCTTCCATGACAAGCGATGTCGTATGAGATCGTCAGCATCATCAACATGACGCCGACTAGGGAGCCATAACGATGAAATCCATGTTGGCATATCTGTCGTCGCGTTCAGTCGTTGGCTCACGAGATATAGTAAGCAGTCCATTACCTTTCACCCTTTGCAGATCCCCCAGGCCATTAGGGCGCACACACTCGTGACGCGCGCACACACACCCGCCGACCCCCGACGTGCGCAGCCCTGTTGTCAACCTGCTGTCCTTCTGCAACAACGCGGCAAACGCAATGCAAGTGCTGATCTGCTCGCGACCGTCAGCCATAACCTTCAGGGTAAGTTTTGCAGACGTACGTCGGTTTCACCCACATAATTGCGCAGATGCTCCTTGTACTCGTTGGGTTCCACGAAAGCGCCCCAGCCTGGCCCCAACGAAGGGTCAGACCGTTCGTTGCTACGTAGCCGATTCTTCATTTAAAGTTCGCATCCACTGCTAGGAGCAACATATAAAGAAATCTGAGAGATTGAGTAAGCACACTCACGTTGGCGGTCCCACAACTTACCTGTATTTCGGGTCGACGTCCCGCCATTCTGGGGAGATTGCGACCCGTCGTGGACACGCCCAGCAAACCACCGTCAACTCGCCCAACTTCGTAGCCTCTATACCAGCCGGATCATGCGCCCTTCCCGCGCCCACGCCCTTTGCAGGAATGCTACTGGCGCGTCATTCGAGAGAAAGCTTGTAACGGTCCTAAACAGCCAATTATTCGGATTTTATCTCCACTTCGCCCATTAAAACTCACCGTAACCAATTCATGCCTGATGCCACCAGCCCATCCGTTAGCCGCTCGAGTGTTCCGATAAAATCGTGGACGTTCATGTTTCCCACGACGTTCAGCAGTCGAAACAGGTGAGCACCTTGAACGTCGCGCACGTCGTGGGATCCGTCACCGTGGCTGGGTACCACCCGTTGCGCAAAAGTTGTTGCAGGTTGTTGCTGGTGCGCGACCCCGCACAGCCACAATATTGAAAACGCAGCGTATGGATCCCGTGATATCCAGCACCACCATCGTCCGTATCAACGGTGCTGGTGATGAGCAGGGGCGACCTTGGTGGCCAAGCTGATAAATGTGCCCGACGATTCCAAGTTCTCGATTTCCAAAGTTACCCGTCCACTCCTATCCAGTCACATCAAACGCCAGCGCTTCAATAAGCAGTAAAACTTACCTTCAACAAATGCACGGGCTCAGCTCGTGCCTTTTCACGCAACACGACTGGCACTGCAGAAATCCCCGCAATCTTGGCACCGGAAGAATCGGGCGTCTCCGGACTGAGGCCCCGAGTTCCTTGGCGCAAAGCGCGCATTCCGGCGAGGCATATTGTCGCCCAGCCCATCGCGTCTAATAGCTTCGTCTAGGAAGAATTGTTCATGCCTCTCCATTGGCCATCGGGTCGTCCTATATACTAATAAGTCGCTAGACAGGGAAAATATAGAAGTAAGGACGCCTACCGAGCTCTCATACCGTTTCCTTTTTTGCGTGCCCGAGACCTGTCCATGTCGTTCAGAGTGTCCTCCCCAATTCCGTCATCCTCGTCGGGCACGGGTACCCAGTTCGCCAGCGGATCGTTCAGCTTCCCGGGGGTGAGTCGACGTTTCTCTGCCCTACATTCCACAGAGTTTTGCATGTCGGAGACCATCGTTAGAAATGTAGACGCCGCGATCAGCCGAGACGTGTCCCATGGGGTCGGCTTCGTCGAAGCCCACTGTGACGTCCACCTCGCGAGCGGCTCAAAAGCCAAGGTACCTGCATGAATGGGACTGGTGGCATTGACGAGTCGGACGACGTAATGGCAACCTCGAGGTACGCGTGGCGATTATTTGTGAGGGAAGAAGACACAACCAGGCGACGCAGAGCGCGCGAAATAATGGCAATGGCGCATTTGATTACGATGATTTTGGGGATGTACGATTTATGAGACACGCATGACTGTGAGACCTGAGGCCTGAAGTTGTCCACATCAATCGCCATCGCACGAAAACGTTAAAAGGGGTTACCCACCAGAAAACCTGTAGCCGGTGCCAGTTCTGGATACCCCCATCCATGGATGATATCTTGATCTCTCGCGAATATTACGCGCATTGCATGGCGCATGAGGCTTGAGCACTCGGGGAAGAAGTTTGAGCAGTGGAAAGCGGAAGAAAACGACGATTTTTGACTATCGAAAGGTTTGACTAGAGCTTGTAATTACGCCAAAGCGAGTTTGGAAAACATCTCTAACACCGAGCGCGTCGCGGTAGCCGCACGGTTCATCGCTATCGAAGAAAGCTCCCAGCCAGCCTCGGCGAGCTGGCCGTCCTCCGATTACGCGAGTGACAGCCGCAGAACTGGAAGTTGACGGTCTGGATGCCACCCATGTCAATAATCCGCCTTGAGTGTACAACTTGAGTGGGCGACTGGCATTCAAGCCCCGATGACCGAGCTGATAGACGAGCCCGATTTCCGCGAGAGTAGCTGTCTGCCAAGCTACACCTGTCCACTCCTGGACCTCGTTAGCCCACTTATACCATCGGCGACCGACAAACCGACTGACCTTCAAGAAATGTAAGGCATTGTCTATGATCCGAAACACAGCAAGCGTAACAAGCCAAGGTCGCGCAGGCATCGCAGCTAAAGAACCGTGTCCCACCGTCGACTTCCGACCACAAGTTCGTCTTACAGCCGCCGCAGTGAGCTGCTGGTCCGGCGCGTCGTCGGATAAAGTTTGCATCAGCACCTCTCGCGCGGTGCACCAGCCTTCAAGGGAAGCGGATGAGTCGCCATGGGTTCGAGTATCGCGGAGGGCGTGCGGTTTGGGTTTCGCGTAAGCCATGAGGGACCTGCCCCTCATGGCTTATAAGTTATTGGCCAAGAACGAAATGTCACGCAGGTCACAAGTGTTACACGAGTTACTTCGCTCATTCAGATTTGCCAATACAATGAAATTTTATTATCCAAAAATTAATGCCTGTAACCGACTCGCGTTGAAAGAGAAAGCACGTGTTGCTAAAGTTTAGCCTTGACAAGAAAGCCGTCGTCCAACTGGTCCCACCGCCTCCCTGCGCCCATCTCCTTCACCCTGCGCCGTTCCACCTTCGCCCCACCCATGAGTGGACAGCCCAGCGACTCCCAGTGCCACTCACAGCATGTGTCGCAGGCAACAAAATCGATTTCGATTTCCGTTTGCGTTTGGGTGCCACTGGCAGCAGATATCGTAGCTCACGAACGAGAGACTGCTGCGCAAAAGCGTTATTTTAGTTCGCATTTGTCAATGAACAACATTTTTACGCACCTCCACTCCGCCGTCGCGAGATGGGCAGGCAATAACGCAAAACTGCATCCAATTCAGTTCGGTATTGCCAGATCAGAAAGCCAACGCGAACCCTCACCTTTCCCCAGTTTGGAAATTGCTTGCGGGATCCGCGAACCGCGCTGCGGCGCTGTGAAGAGGTGGCTGGTAAAGGACCATCTCGCGACCTGAAGAATTACACGTTAGTAAATCAGCCGGTAAGTCAAGGGCGGACGCACAAAGGTTGGGCACGTTCATTCCGAACGGATGGCTGACTGTATAAATTTTCTAGGCAGTTGAGAAATGCGGGGAACTTGAACGCGAAAAATATGTAACTTGAGTGAGAGTATCTCTTCAGTGTTGCATCAACCTGAATCAAAAAAAGAATTTATCTCGTCCAAACGGGGACATCCAGACCGGCGTGTCAACTCCCCACGTTGGTAGCAGTTTGGTAGGTCGTCAACTCGCCACGTAACGCACCGCCGATGTATCGCGTCGGTGGCTTTTGTTCGCGCCCGGGATAGTAAAACGGGCCAAGGATCAGCCAGTGATCAGCCCTGCGTGTTCATCAGCACCTGAATAGCACGAACCTAGCAAGCGACCGCTCACTGTTGAGAAATCGTTTGCCAACTCCCCACGCCGCCC